>ULGX01000016.1:24025-181792 GCA_900519075.1 Yarrowia bubula
AAAAAAAAAAAAAAAAAAAAAAAAAAACCACAAAAATCAAAAAACCCGGCTAACCACCATCAAACGGCACTGCCCTCACTCTGGATGCTGTTATTCACTCCATATCCCCGGTCACGTGACTTTAACCCGATTTGTCATCATTTCCCAAAGACACTTTAACGTGCGGCTTCAAGATGTCGTCATCGAGATTAAATTGATCTATGATAGCTCTTAGTGATTTGTCAGCCGTTTCAAAGCTATAGAACATGCTGGTACTATTAGGGGTGGCAAAGTCGGTCGTTGCACATTCGTATTAGTCACATATTAGTCATCTTTAATATTGCCACTTGCACGTGGTCAGAGTGGTGCCTTACGATGAAACGGTAACCACGGCTGTTGTATTACGTACTGTAAGGCGTGTGGTTTGAACTGATCACGTGACTTGCTTCTGGTCTCGAGCCGTACCTGCAGTCACGTGCATTAATCCGCTCATTTCATTTTAATTCCGACACTTTCACAGCAAGCGGATATAGCGGTCTCCTTCCATGGTCTAGACCGATGACTAAGGAAGGGCGTCAAATAAACTTCAGAATAAGGTTCACTAGCAAGCTTCCCCAGTGGTACAAATGGGAGGTTCTGTCACCTTCTTTTACTCTTGTTATATAAATGCAACGACTGATCCGTCCCACTGCTCAATTACTCGTTCGAAACTCCCGAAACTTCCACACATCACCCACCACAATGGCCGTTACCCAGATCACCTCCGTCTCCGACTTCCAGACCGCCATCAAGTCCGACAAGCTCACCGTCATTGACTTCTACGCTACCTGGTGTGGACCCTGCAAGATGATTGCTCCTACTTTTGACAAGTTTTCCGAGTCCTTCACCGAGGCTTCTTTCTACCGATGTGATGTCGATGAGGCCTCTGCTGTTGCCCAGGAGGTTGGTGTTACCGCCATGCCCACTTTTGCCTTCTACAAGAACGGCGAGAAGATCACCACTGTTATGGGAGCCAACCCTTCTGCTCTGAACGCTGCCATTAAGCAGAACGTTTGAGCGACCGAGCGACTAGTCGACAGTCGTAGACTGTCGTGATACATAAACGAAGGAAATGATTTATCGAGTGTTTTGTAGTGCGTAGTACCGCCTCGTATTAGTAGGTTCAGTGACTCATGAGTCATTAAGCCGTTTGGAAGTCTACTATATCTGATAATGACTGCTCGAGTGTCTGTGACGTCATTGTATGAAGTTGTATGTGATAAGATAAGCGAAGAGTCAATTGATCAGAGAATATAACCGTTCAATTGTCTCCTGTATTACAATGACACTCAGCCAATTGGTATAATTAGACAATGGAAGAACTTGTAGTGCTATGAGAATACAGCCATTATCTTCTGGTATTAGTATATTGAAGAGCCCTCTATACAAACACTTCAATTCACTATGGACAATATATTAATGACCTTACTACCTTAATCGGTACTAGGACCAGTACAGTATTTACCTATCAGCTCTTCACTTTCACCTAGTCTACTTAGACAAGGATACCAGTTGGAGGTCTGTTTACAAAAACCAAGGATTCTGAGATTTTTGTATGTATTGTGGGACACTTGTACACCTTACTATCATTTGCACATACACTGTCTGTGACGTCATTGTAGAATGTATAGCTGTTAATACGAAGCGAAGAGTCAATTGAGCTGTAGATGCTCATACAGCCATTCGTTATCTTCTGCTTTACTCAGTCAATTGATATAACAGACGCTCAGATAACCATTAGATCATCTTCTGTTCTACAACACTCAGCCAATTGAGATTAAAGAGCCATTAAGTGGTCGGTACTGTCTACGGTGGGAACGCCCAGCGGGGGGATTCCAGCAAAAAGACACTTGAAACTAGCTCACCAGCTGTCCAGCAAAAAGACAGCAGACTACGTACGTCTGCTCATCTTTTTGCTTCAGAGTTTACTTAAGGTCAACAAAAAAGCCAACTAAAAAAGTGACCTGGGGGTGGCTACTGCTCGTTACAGGCATCCTACGGACATGAGGTTTTTTGTATTACTCTAATTAAGGCATGACATTATATAATCCACGTTAATCCCATGATTTGCTAGTCCAAATTCCGAGTTGTACGCCCCCAAAGTATCGATATTACTTGACATTTTAGATTTACTTGATTCCTCCCAATACCTTAACAAAGTGTAACTGGAGTGAAAAAATGTCCCAAGAATATCTCGCCTCCCCAGCACATGTAGCTCTACCGTCCAAGGACTGCACTGCATGTTACATATACCGCAGAGTGTACCCACCGTTGATGGTACCGACCACTTACTAAAGACAATGAGATTTGTAAGTAACGAATTCACTTCCAGTTTGAATGTATTAATTGAAGAAGTGGTGTTGGTTGATACTAGGATACAGTAGTCCAGTGTGGTGGATGCCTATATAAGCTTAGACACTCTTTCGCGAGTCATGGGATTGTGAGTCACGTGAAGAGTGTATCACGTGACTGTGGTATTTTTGGTGAAAAAACTGCTCCTTCTGCTGTTCTCTAGAGCTCTTCAAAATTACAGTGCTCCTTTTTTGCAGTGTTTTACTCTGTCCTACAGTGTTCAGTGTTCTAAGAGTATCAGGATTGCTACATAGATTCTTCAAGGAGAATGGTTGCGTGTGGAGGACTGTGAATGTCACTGTGGGTATTTATTTGTATTGTACTTGTTATGGCTCCACGTTTGTCCAACTGTCTACGCTTGTAGACTCTAGAGACTGTAGCTATGGTGTCGGCTCTGCTGTAGAGACTAGCTAGTATGAGAGCTACAAGGATGTATACAGGTTCAACAGGGTGTCTGAGTACAGTCGTTGGTATAATGACTTACCAGCAGGGCTACCATACCACGTTTTTCGACTCTGTGGTGTTCCTCACCATGTTTCTGTTGATTGGACGGTGTCTGGAGGCTTACTCTAAAGCCAGAGCTGCTTCTGCTATCTCTCTTCTGTCAGATTGGCGTCCCAAAGAGGCTCTTCTTGTTTTCCCGGAGGAAGCTCTTGGTAAGGAGATTGAGGACGAAAAAGCGGAAAATGACTCTGATTCTGAAGAAACCACCACCTTCTCTGGAGACGATAAAGTCCCTATTGACTACCTTGAGATTGGAGACTTCATTCGAGTTCTTCCTGGTATGACTCCTCCTACAGACTGTATTGTTGTTCAGGGAGGCTTCCGACACTCGCAGGGAGATCAGATCTTTGCTGGTACTGTCAACAACGGCTCCGGTTCTCTGGTTGCCAAGGTGATGGCTCTTGAGGGAGGTTCTCTTCTTGATCAGATTGTCAATGTCGTTCGAGAAGGTCTGCTAGTAGCAGATATGCTCACTTCTGTCTTTGCTCTGGGTACTACCGATTCTCTTCCTCCTCATTATCTCGACATTGATCTTGGTCGATCGGTTGTTTGGTCTCTTCAGTTTGCCATTTCCGTCTTTGTCGTTGCTTGCCCCTGTGGTATCGGTCTGGCAGCTCCTACTGCTTTGTTTGTGGATACTGGTTTGGCTGCCAAGTACGGTATTCTAGCCAGAGGAGGAGGAGAAGCGTTTCAGGAAGGGGCTAGAGTCGATGTCGTTTGTTTCGACAAGACTGGTACTCTTACTGAAGGCGGTGAGCCCAAGATTACCGATGAGAAGGACTACAATATGCTTTTGTAACTGTTGGAGCTATGTTAGCTGTGATCTGATTTTAACGGTAGTCTTCTCAATTCTAATGAACCTGCCTTACAATTGTATGAAACTGGCCTTGTTCATCATTGCCAAAAAGTAGACATTGATCTGTCAAAACCCCAGGAGCTTCATCTAATGCATAGTGTTGGATACTTCTATAGTGTAGATACTATCTATAACCGTCTAATAATCTATTCGTCATAGACATTGAAGTTGACATAAACCCCATTCCTTAACACTGCCCCTACATAGTCTCCATACACTCCTCCAATCACAAAGTACAGATCTTCTTGTATGAAACAGTATCACGTACTCCACCCCTAATGCAACTCCACCTCTATCCACCTCTATCCGACCTCACCCGATTACCTTTTATACCGAATATCACCGTTACACCGTTTCAAAAGCTTTGTTTCGCTTAGTTTGACCTCGTCGAGGTTTTCGGCCTCCGTAAGACAGAAATACGGCGTATCAAGTAGACTTCAACTAGCTCAGAGCCAATCTCAGCGCCGTCCAACTGACTAAACCATGACAACTTTATAGTCTGTTTCTGCCGTTGAACTCTCAGTAATAGGAGTTTGTTCATTTTTCTTTTCGCGTTTCCGGGCCTTTTGCTTCTCCTTTTTGTCTCTGGCCTTGTCTTTTTTGCCTCCTTTTTTTGCGGTATCGGTTTGAGCTTCTTGTCTGGCCTTGGCTTCGCGTTTAGCTGTTCGTTCAGCGGCTTTTTGGGCCCGAAGTGACCTTTTATCAATAGCAGGGGGTGTCTGATCCGTAGTAAGTGGTTCAGCAGGTGTAGAAATGGGTTCCTGATTTTTCTCGATTTTTTCCGATTTTTCTGAAATTTTGGAAATTTCAGAAATGTCAGAATTTTGAACTGGAGCAGTTTCTGCTTGCGCAGAAACTCCAGCAGTCCCAGAATCGGTTTCTGCTGGCGCAGAAACCTCTTCAGGGACTCCATTCTCCAAAAAATAATCCACAGCCTCCCCCACATCCTCCACCTCCTTCAACACCCTCACCAACAAATGATCCGGGACTTCAAACGGCAGACTTTCCCGTAACTGTTTAATTTTCCACTCTCCGACCTCCTCCACACTCGTGACAAGGTCGGAATTAGCAGGAACATAGCTTTTCAGATACGCACTGGTAATTTCAGGAGGACCAGTATGAGGCCCATTCATGCACCTAACCGAAGAGTAATGCTCCCAAGTATGGTAAGCAATATGCACTTTTTCGGGTCTCTCTCCTCCGTCCTCCAATGTAACCCGTTTTTCGCCCTTTATCTCTTCAATAGGAGTAATCACATACCTCAGATCAGCCTGGTATACAACCACATCTAACTGATACGCTGAAGCAAATGCTGCAAGCTCAAGATTGCCTCCATAAACAGACGATCGAGACATACGGTCAACATACTGTTCCCACGACTCGTCCCATTCCGATGAGTAAAAGATCTCAAAGTAGGAGCTGTGCAAAATCATATAATCCACAATGGACTGTCGGATGACCATGGCGAGCTTGAGATCATCTTTGCCGTAGAGTTGGTCGGCCAACGAGCGAAATAAACAGTTTCCGTCGCCCTGGATGGTGGTTGCGTACAGACCTATGCTTTTGAGGAGGGGAAACTCGCCCGAAAGGACTGTTTGAGGTTTGCCCTTTTTTCGTGCCATGCTGAAAGAAGGGAGATTATGCACGGTGGAAGTTTACTGGAAAAGTGGTTATGTAAGCGGAAGTAGGGGTGTTAAATACTGATTGTAAGTGTACGAGTAGCTGCTAATCGGATGTCTACTTGTAGAACCTGGGGTGTTGGGGGTGTTGGGGGTGTTTTTTTTTTAATTTTTTTAATTTTTTTGAAAAAGCGGAAAAATAGCCAAATAATTAGGAGAGGAGTATGTAGATAAATGAGGAAGTAGAGACATGGTAAACAATGGATATATGTACTATGAGTTCAGTTATACCATGCTGAGGTGGAGTTTCTGGTCAAAATATGTTTTCTGAATTTTCTGGATTTTCTGGTATTTGTTTTTGAAAAAGCGGAAAAATAGTAAAATAATTAGGAAAGGATTAAACAAGCAAATGAGAAAGTAGCAACGTATCAGACAATATTTAAAAGTATTGTGAGTTCAGTTATACCTAGTTTTTAGGTGTTTTTCCTGTCTAATGATTTTTTCTGATTTTTCTGGTTTTCTGATTTTTCTGGTTTTCTGATTTTTTCTTTTTTCTTTATTTTTTAATTACACATCAACTAATTACTTACGCAACAGTTCGCATAGTCAGGTTTGAGTCAGTCTCCTTTTATCGCATGGCGTGGGGGTCGTTTTTTTATTTTTTATTTTATTTTATTTTATTTCCGTTTATTATTTCCGTATATTCTCGGTTATTTCCGCCGGCGGAGAAACCCTTAAGTCGGAAAAAGCACCTACAGGGGTGTGTCTGCTCGTCCTAATCAAGCAAATCCAAGCGGCCTTGACCTCGTCAAGCGCCAAAACCCGGATATTTTTTTCTAGACGGTCTTTGTCCCCCCACTTTGTCCCACTTTCGCCTTTCGTTTGTGTGCAGTTAAGGTGCTACTTTTTAGCACGGCTTTATTTATACGGAGCACGGAAGACCCGTTTGGGATCCGCATGTGCCTTGGCAGTGTGGGTAATACAGCCGTGCTTGGGTGGTGTACAAGTACGAGCGGTGTGTGTGCAGAGTGTGATCATATATATGTCTGTTGCACAAAAGGATTTACAGAGAAACCAGTTGTTACTGTACTTGTAGACAGAGAGAGAGAACACACTTTGGTTTGGCAGTCACTAGAGCCGCTTCAAAGTTCGACTGGCTCATGCAGAGTAAATCGAGCCTCATAGTCCTATGTACCGTAGGGTGGAGGAGGTACGAGAGTGCAACAATCGCATGTGCTTGTACGTACTCATGCCAAGACGGTAACTGTTCAGGAAGGTCCCACTCGTCTTCCGTCATGTACATGTAAGCAGAAGCACAGTAGAACGGAGTTAACGGAGTACAATAGAAATGAATCAAAGAGTGCTCAAGGTGGAGTGAGATCAAAGCCAATGGCGGTAAACTTGCTTGGCCAACCCCACAGAACTTAGTGTCTAGGCTACAACTCTATGGCACGAGACAAGGCTCAAGGTATAAGGCAATAAGACAAGGACAAGGTGAGTCTCAGAGTGGAGTCAGTTGAGTTGAGCCGTTTCAGATGTGGGGTAGGTGGAAGGTGTTTTTCCGGACCAGTGCCAGAGTACAGTATTCAGTGTCTACAGTTCAGGCACTGAGTCACTGTTCACTATTCAGAATTAGACTATAGAACGGAGTTATTGTATCAAGCGGGTTATTCTATAGGGCTTGTATAGGGCTACACGGAGAAGGCCGTTATACCCTACTACGTACTGTCTACCCTCTACACTGATTGGAACAACTTTATCATATCTACAAGTGAGACACCCAACAGTCACGGGACTGCAGTATCGTCGAGCAAAATCTTGAAAATCTTCAGAAACACCACGCCGCATTGCATTTGGGTCGTGAATATACACTGTACTAGACTCGTATTGGGTGATACGACAGACAGCGTAGATAATTGCCAATCGCTTGTAAGCGGAAAAACCCCACCCACACAAAGACCTATTCCGAACAAAGGCGGGGGGCATTAGTGTGCAGGGAGTCAGCAGCGAAGGAGACCGTTTTGTGCATTTTTCCACTGCAGACAAGGGCTTTTCGGCGTTTGGGTTTGGGCCCAAGGTGTAAAAAAAGAAACGGAAAAAAGGCAAAAATGTGGAGCGTCCGATTTTTTCCATTTTTGCCATTTTTCCTACTTTTTCGTTTTTCCATCGTGTAGCCAAGCCTCGGGATATGGCTCTACAGTACTTGTAATATATACTCTGCGCAGGACACAAAAAAAACTACCCTCCTTGCCACCACCAAAAACAACTTTGAAACGCGTAATTGCGGATCGGCCGACTCTGATACTCTGATACTCTGATAGACAAGGTCACGATACTTTTGCCCCAACATACGACCGAGGAGAAGAGACACAAACACAAACACCAGTGTTACGCAAAGCCGGCTTTTCAACGAAATCGACTTTTTTTTCCTCTTTCCCACCCTTCCACCACTCTGAAACATCAGCCGATTCGACCTTTAGGGCCACCTTAATACCCCACACATTTGCATAATCTAAACGCAGCACTTTTTTCCCCCAAAAGTGCCTCCTCCAAAACGCTTCATCCACAACATGCCGCGTGCGATATGAACGAACTGCAGTTTGTCGTTGAAACCGGAGACGTCCAGGCCTCGCGGCCCGTCAGCAAAAAGCCAAAAAGAACCCGAAGAGCATGTCTTCCGTGCCAGGGGAGAAAAGTGAGTATGGAGGAACGGCATGTACACAAATGACATGGCCAGTGTGGTGGTGCTAGGAGCGTAGATGGTGTGTGTGACACATACGGTGTGCTAGAAGAGGCACACCAGCTACTGTTGTCCGCTCGTGACCTACGGCCACTCGCTACCGTGCTAACCCAGATCCGCTGCAACGGAGGCCTCCCTTGCGAAACTTGCATCGGCCGAAAAGTCCGATGTGAGTACAAAGAGGACGATATCACCAAGAAACCCGCCGACAAGAGCCCTTCTCCCGCCAAACCCGAACACACCCACGTCTACCCAGAACCCCGACGTCCACAACACTCGCCACATGTTCAGAGCCCTCTACAGACGATTATTCAGCCCACACAGCCCCAACAAACACAACCACCACAACTATCGCCACAGGTATCACCAGCTCAGCCAGCTATCACATCGCCACTGTCTATTGCCACTTCCTCCTCCAGAGGGTCAACTAGACAACCCTACTTTCGATGGCTAGGAGCCACAGCTATCGCTCCTCCGCGAAAGGGCAAGTTCCGACTCATTGCCGTGAACCTGGCATCTTCAGCTTACTCGACAGTGGTGATGAAACAGACGAGCGAAGGATCGGCCATGGAGTTCCAGGCTCCTATTACTTCTGCAGGATCGGCGAATTCCGTCAACTCAAACGGATCCTACTTTCCTACTACTACAGGCGAGACGCCGGAAACAGCTCTGCCGCTGATTGGTCCGTATTCCATTCCGACCAAGTTCATTGACGTGTTTTTCTCGCACGTGTCGTCCATTCTGCCGTACCTGCCGAGAAAGGTGTTCAACCAGCTGTTGCAGAATGGAGAGGTGTCGGAAGCCTTGTTGAACGCCATGGCAGGACTGGGACTCAAGATGAGCTCCAGTGTGCCTGCAGACAGTGCTTCTCCAGAGACGGAAACGGCCATCAAGTACTCTAATCGGGCCAAGGAGTTGGTTATCCGGCGCTTAGCCCTTCCCACAGTCGAAACCGTCTACACTCTGCTTCTCATTGCATACAACGAGTTTGCAAACGATATGGACTCGGGTCTGTGGATGTGGAGCGGTATGGCCATCCGAATGTGTTTCGACTTGGGTCTCCATAAAGCCGATCTGCCTAATTTGGACGAGGAACACAGAGAGACCGCCAGAAACGTCTTTTGGTCGGTAGTGAGTCTGGACCGGCTCATTTCGAGTGGAACAGGCCGAACAGTGACTGTCCCGTTATCGCAGATTGAGCACCAGCCTCCTGTCGGCAAAAAACTCGCTACTAACCAAACAGACCCCTTCCCGTACCTGTGCAAGCTACTTCTACTTGTGGGCCAGGTGACGGACCATCTCAACTCGGTGGACCCCTCGCAGCTGTCGTCTTCACGCTCCTTTGCATCCACTCAGCTGGCTTCCTTTCATCAGGCTGTTTCGGATTTTTACACATCGCTGCCTCCGGACCTGTTGTTTGATGTTCACAACTTCCAGGAGTTTGCGCGGATCAGACAGAGTCAGGTCTTCCTATTGTTGCATGTATGGAACCAGGCTCTGATTCTCGCAGTGTACCATCCCACTGTTGTGTATGCCCGTTCAGCAGGCACTTTGGGCTCTGTTTCGGTCTCTGGGTCTTCTAACGTTTCGTTGAACAACTCCAGAGCACCTTCTCCTACAGGTGCAGCAGCAGCAGCTTCTACTTCTGAAGACGGTCCTAAACCTGCGAAAAAACGAAAGACTACCGACCCTCCTCTGTCTGGAATCGATATTGGAGCCATCAGTATCTCCGATATGGTGGCTTTCGCGGACTTGATCGATCCTCTGTCGTTCCTATGTTCCCCCTTTGCTTCACAGCCTCTACTAATGGCTGGAGTGTCGTGTCTCACTGTTTTGCGTGCTCTTTCACCTACAAACACGCCGCCACATGCGATTTTCACGGTGAAAAAGTCGTACCACAACACTCGCAACGCGCTGCAACGGCTGCAGAACAATTGGGCGGGTGTCTCCTGGCTATGTGAGACTCTGGACTCGTTGGAGAGAGAAGAGGAGGATGTGGACCTGGTTGGCTCGTTCACTTTTGAGGCTCCTGAGGTTCCCTCGCAAGAGTTACCTGCTACATCTGCAGCAGCTCGAGCCACAGCCACTTCAGCCTCTGCAGCCATCAACCACCAGTCCCATGCATCCAACAAACGGTGGTTGGTCGATGCCCTCGAGGAGAACTGTCCCGAGGAGGAGATGCTCGGTTTGGTGATTGCGGGTTCGAGAAAGTTGTCGTTGCCTATTGAGCGCCAAAACGAGTATTACTACATGGAGGGGGGTGCCAATGGGCATGCGCAGCATGCTCATCAGGGACACCAGGGTCAGGGTCAGGGTCACCATGCTCACCAGGGCCACCACAGAGCCCAGGCCCACGCTCAGGGCCACCCCCAGGTGAACCCCTCGTCCAGTAGTGCCGGGTACATTTCTCGGCAGCTCTGTGAGTCGCCTGAGCCGTATTTTGAGGAAGGCTACTCGCAGTTCTACGGACAACAGGCCCAGCAGAACCACCATATGATGCATCCTCAGCATGGAGACAACAAGGTGCCTGGAGTCGGTCACACCAACAATCAGACCGGCGAACGGGCCCCCAACAGGACAAATTCCCGTGAGATTCCAGACCCCCTTGATGGCGACGATTTCAAGAGTCTGCTAGTCGGCAACATGACGCTCGACGAGTTTCTCAAAATGTAACATTTAACGAATAACGACATAACGATTTCTAATTAATGATATTTATATGTATACTAAACGAAGTAAAACAGTAATTCTGGTGAGTACAGTAAAATGACTGGTATAGAGCACACAGTGGTTTACAATTTTAGCTTATTTTTCGAGGATAAATATTCGTATGGAGTTGGCACTCCATTTATTAACAAGAACAGGGGTGTCGTAACACCTCAATGTTCAATCTGTTGAGATGTTGAGAGTCTTTGTGTGACTGACTCTGAGACACAGACTACTGTATCGTAAGACATTTCAAATAAACCTCCGGCTCGGCTATCAGTCAATGGGCTCATAAGGGTTATAATGGTTAGTGTGGGGAGACTGAGACAGTAGTGTGGGGGGATAGGGAGATGTGTCAGAGGAGTTTTATGTGAAAGGAGGTAAACAGGGGTATACGAATGGATAGAGGACGTCAGGGCGAGTCGATTGGGTTGGTGGTTGGCTGTTGGTGGGGTGTAGAGTTGGGGACACTACTAAATGTGATTTTGTGGGAGTTTTGTTTGGGCGGAAGGTGTGATTTTGGTATTGGAAGAATTTACGGAAGAAGGCGGTTCTTTTGGTATAGGTATTGAGTCGATGTGACGTCATTTGCTCTTGGCAGTTGTTCCACTATATGTCTCTGCTTCATGCTATAGCTCTTCTCTGCAGGTGAGAGATGTTGGGAATCAATGCAATGAGTGAGTCATGGGGAATGAATTGCTCCTATTTCAGAGACATTTCGTTTCAAAATGGTCAAACATAGGTACGATACAAGTCTTGAGCAGTTTCAAGGTGTGCTTTATCAACAAGCCAGAATGGTGAGTTTTATAGGACAATATATATACCATTGTGATCGCCTGAATGAGACGATTCTTTTGGTGGTACTTTTATTCCTGTAGCTAATCAGGATGTGCCTCAAAAACAGTACCAGTAGACAGAGCTCTACAGATATACCGATTAGTGATACCTCCAGCCTCTCTAATGTCACGTGACCATCTTCCTTGGCTCTATATCACGTTTACCCTCTCTTCTTTAAGTATATCTCTTTAACTGTATCATGATTCATTACTATATACTGACTAGTCGCTGTCTACTTCTTGGCAACAGCACCGACCTCCTGAACGACCTTCTTTACGTTCTCAGGATTATGTCCGAATCGACCCAAAAACAAGCCATCAACTGTACCCTCCAAAGACTCAACCAAACCAGGACCAGCAGAGCCTCCATAGACGATTCTGACGTCTGTTTTGTTGGATTCCTTCTCTGCATCAATCTTCTTCCTGAGGTAACTAACCACTCCAATGATATGCTCGGATTCAGCAGGTTTAGGAGCTCCAATGGCCCATACGGGTTCATAAGCAAACACTAGTTGACCCGTACAGTTGTCCAGCACCGGTTTGATTTGTTCCCAGACCTCAGCTCCACAGGCTTCAATATCTCCCTTGTTGATTTCTCCGATACAGATCCAAGGAATGATATTGTTTCGAGAACAGGCCGCAGACTTGTTGATGACCCACTCATTGGTTTCTCCAAACTGTTTACGTCGTTCAGCATGGCCAATTTCGACGTATCTCACTCCCAGCTGAGCCAGGTGTTTAGGAGACACTTCTCCCGTGAAAGCTCCTTCATCAGCTTGCCAGCAGTCCTGAGCACCTACGTTGAACAGAGGTTCATCCAGACGGTTCTTGAGACGTGTACATTCACGGATAGACAGGAAATCGGGCATAATGACGATTTCCACGTGATTGAGCGCTGCTGTGGCAACAGTGGAGGAGGAATCCTGGACAGGACCGGTGATTCCGTTTTTTTCCAGCTCGGCATCGGGCTGTTGGACTCCTGCCAGAGCTGCGACGAATTGCAGCGTTTTGGCAGGGTCAAAGTACATTTTGAGGGAGATGGCGACGACTGGTTGGCGGGTTGTCATTGGTGATGAAAGAATTCAGCGAATTGGTTGTTCTGGAGGTGCTAGAGAGGCTGTATAACTTCTTCCGCCAACTGCATAAATCTGCAAGGTTCGAAGATCAAGGTTTGAACTTGGCCCCCACAATTCGGGGCACGGCTTCCGTTTTGGGAACCCGCGGCAAGCCGAAAGAGAAGACCAAACCAGGTGACCGGGTGGAATGTGGGGGTGTAGGAACTTGGCTTGGCGTTATTGACGGTGGGGGTGTTGATTACGGCTGCTTTTGTGTCGGTAGCTGTATTTATGGTGGTGGTTGAGGGTGGTGTTGTTGTATCACCCTTCCTTGATCAACTACTTAATTACCCTCTACTTACCCCAATACTTGACCCTTTTCCCTTGTCCTCCTCACTTTTCACTTTCAAACCTAATCGACACATGGCGGGGTGCGGAAAAAGAAAAAGTGGCCGAAAAAAAAAGGAAGGAGTAGAAGGAACGGGAAAAAGGAAGCGAATAATAAAATGCCGGGAGAGTGAGGCGGTGTAGAAGCAAGTGAGGGGTTAGTGGGGGTCAAAGCATAAAGAAGCGACAACTGTTGGTTAACTAAAGGGTAAGTACATATGTATCATAAAGTCAACTAAATAGCAAGGAAGCTAAGTAAAGGGGAGGACTTTGGGGGACTGTAGAGAACGCAATTGAGCAGCTAGAAGGAAATGGAGAGCTGTGACGAAATCTTGGGACTCTTTTAATTGTTTTAATACAATCAGCTTTGGAAAATACAAACATTCTCTCTACTAATTCCTCCTCTCCCCCATCCACAACACTAAAATCGCTCTTCCTCTTTCAACTGAAGTCCCTCAGTTACGCCAACCATTTCATTCAACTGCCCTCACCCGTAGGAACCCCCTGATACCCTCTAAACCCCGCTAACTCCGATATCTCCGTTAGCTTATGCGCTACTAAATTTTCAAATCCAACTATCGTTTAAGTAAATCATAAATATCATTAACTATGTACCTTGTCCCTCTACTGACGGTTGGCAAAGCCATCGACCAGCTCGTAAACAGCCCAGGCTCCGGGGTCCGGAGGAAGCTCTCCATCCTTCTCTCCAACGTACACAGCTCTTCCAAGTCTAGGTTTAATCAGCTTGGTACCCTCTGCAGCCTTCTTGGCTTCAACGGCAGCCTGTTTGACGTCCTTGGTAGAAACCAGCGACTTGACGTACGGAATCAGAACATCCATGACGGTTCTATCTCCTGGTCGAGCAGGTGTGTGTTTCATAAGAGACTCGAGTCCAGTGTTTGCAGCGTTGACCAGCTTGTCAATCACAGGAACGTCCTTATGAGACAGGGGATCCAACAACAAAGCGTTGAGGAAGGACGCGAAAAAGATACCGAAAATGGCTCCCAGAGTGCCTCCCATGTCTTCTTCAGTGATATGAACCACAGCTCTGACGATAGGAACAATCTCCAGGTTCTTGGGGGTGTCCTTGTTCTTGTTGATGTACTCCAATAGAGCTCTGCAACCATGCTCAATAGTGTGTCCACAGTCTCCATCGCCCATCTCCGTGTCCCAGGCTGTCAGCTGGGGCTCGGCTTTGATGATATTGTTGGAAGCCTGGGTCAGAGCAGCCACAATGGTCTTCTCAGGAACGTCCAGAGTAGGAGCCTGAATGTTGGAGGTTTCGTCGTCAAAGATGGAGTCTTCGTTGACAAACGGCTTGACGGAGGTGGGAGTAGCCACATTGACCCAAGCAGGGGCGTCAGAGGCGGCGTCCAAGTACTTGAGGACTTCCTTAGAGTGAGAACCATTGGACAGGTTCACCAGAGTAAGGGAGAAGCCAGGAGCATTAAGAGAAGACATGTAAGTGCCACAGAGGACTCTGAGCGACTTGATTTTGTGGGTCTTCTCCAGCTGTTCCTGAGCAAGAGCAACTGCAGCTCGCATCTCAATGGTAGAGATACCTCCAAGGTTGTTAGCCAGCAGAATGACCTCGTCACCCTCCTTGAACTTGACAAAGGACCGCTCAGCGTCATCTTGAGACACGAGGTACTTCAACAAGGTCTCAACCAGCGACTCAGGACCAGGAACGGGGTTCAGAGTCTTCACTCCAGGCTCGTTATGGATACCCAGACCGAATTGGCACTCTTCCTGATCCAGAGACACGTGGTTCTCGACAGATCGGCCGGGAACATGGCAGTAGTCCAGACCAATGGAGGCAGTAGCGCAGTTCTCAGCCACTTCTTCTCCAATAGCCATACAGTCTTCAAAGGACAGTTTATCCCAGGCAGCAGCACCGACGATTTTGTCAAGAAGGACAGTTCCTGCGAGTCCTCGTCGACCAACAAGACCTCCGCTCTTTCGGTCCACAGCCACATCGTCAGCAGACTTGATGATGCCGACCTTGTGGCCCTGAGACTTGAGTTTCTCAGCTGCCAGACCGAAATGCAGCATGTCGCCAGTGTAGTTGGTGACTACCAGAATATGGCCTTTATCAGAGGGAACCAGCTTGCAGCCAGCTTCAACTTGTTTAGCTGAGGGTGAGGCGAAGACAGGTCCACAGATAGCTCCAGTCAGCATATTATCGCCCACAAAGCCGGCATGAGCAGGTTCATGGCCTGATCCGCCTCCAGAGAGGACTGCAACTCGGTCAGAAGAGTGAGATCCGTTGTAGAGGACTTTGAATCGAGGAGAGAGGATGGAGGCTGATCTGGAAGCCTGGACTCCCTGCAGAGACTTGAGCACCAGCTCGTCGGTTTCGTTGAAAAGATGTTTGGTGGACATGGTAATTGATGAGAGAGAGGAGAAGAACGGATCAGTCTTTATACAGCTATGACCCCCACAGCTTGCGGGTGGACTATTAGGCTTTTCCTTTGTGACTGCTCAGGTCATCGGATTATGCAAAGCGAAAAACCTTATGCGGCGGCTTTCCCTTTTTGGATGCCGTGAAGACAACTGCTACTAACAGCTGGATCGTATATATGAGAGGGTGGTCCTCGTAATCACAAACACAAACAAAAACAACTTCATTACACACACACACACACCATGGGATATACTATTGTTGTTGGATGCGACGAGGCCGGAGTGGACTACAAGAACCGAATCAAGGCGGATCTGGAGAAGAACCCCCGAGTTTCCAAGGTGATTGACGTGGGAGTCAAGGCCAGTGAAGACAAGACCGCCTACCCCAACATTGCCATTGCTGCTGCTGAAAAGGTGGCTTCTGGAGAAGCTGACCGAGCCATTCTCATCTGTGGAACTGGTCTTGGCGTGGCTATTTCGGCCAACAAGGTCCAGGGAGTTCGAGCTGTCACCGCACACGACTCCTTCTCCGTGGAGCGATCCATTCTGTCCAACAACGCTCAGATTCTGTGCATGGGTCAGCGAGTTGTCGGCATTGAGCTTGCTCGACGGTTGGTCAATGAGTGGTTGACCTATGAGTTTGACCAGACCTCTGCTTCTGCCGCCAAGGTAGCTGATATCGAGAACTACGAGAAGCGGCAGGTGGCTGCGTAAGCGGAAAGAAAATATTTAATAATGATCATGACAAAGACAGACAAGATCGTAGTACCAGAACATACAATAGCACACAATGAGGCCATAGTAGGTAGCCCAGGGCATTAGTAAGCGTATTCACGGTTACGTAATCACCCCCAACATCACACGTGTCTCAGTTTTATTGTTCTTTCCCCTTCCCTCCCCAGTCACTCCATCTTTTCTGCATCTCCACAATCGCAACCTTATTTTTTGAAATTTATTTTAGCCTAAGCTTATCGCATTTAGCCTTTTCTTCCCCGCCTCCTGAGCTCTTTGTCGCGGCACCCAAAGAAGCGAACCGTAAACGTTAAAAGCGTAATTGTCGTATGTCGGAAAAATACCCGGGAGAGGTAAGCAGGCAGGTCAACATACGGCTTTGCAAGTGGGGAAATGCGGCGTACTGAAGTTGGCATTGCTTTGATGCGTTTTAGATACGCCTAATTACACGCAAAGACGCCATACAGCTCACCTGTATGCTCTCTTCCGATCTGTCTCAGAGTGTCTCAAGCCGAGGAGGTTTTTTTTTTTTTTTTTGAAAGTGCTCTCTCTCCCCATTAGGAAATGCGACTTCAACGGCAGAGAGAGCGGACCACGTGCTGATCGGCGGTCAGGTGACTTCACTGAGATTACTCACAGTGAAGTCATCCTACGTAAGAGCTGCTGTCTAACTCTGACATTCTTTGAGAGCACTTGCCACTCAACATAGTGTCTATTTGCTCGCATAAAACGCTTGCTCTTTACTGTACACCCGATATCATCCGATCTTTTGCCTGCTTGGTTTTGCAAAACTCACGATCTTTCACTTTCAAAAAGTGTGTAGTGCATAGAGACTTCCCAATTGGGCGACCCGAAAGCTTCTCTGCTTCGGGCAAAGTAGGGCGTTTATCCGGGGAAAGCGGTTAGGAAGTGTTCGGAGCGATCGTGCCTGACTGACGGAAGGGTTTACGTAGGCCGCGTGCCTCGGCACTGCTGTCTTAGACGCATGAGTACGGTGAATATGCCGTTTCTAAGGTCCCCGTTTCCATGGAAACGCTTTTTCGGAGTGGCGTTAGACCGAGAATTTGAGTGTGTGGAGTGTACAGCCTCTTTAGGTGTGGAGTGGCAGCCTTGTGGGGTTGTATGGTAATAGCTGTATAGGGGGCTGACCAAAACAAGCTAGGGTGAAGGGTTAGAGCAGCAAAGTCGTTTCTTGGACAATAGGTGCTAAGGTCATGTCAGTGTTTCAGAGTATAAGTCTGTGTGGTCTATGGATACACCTCTGTTTAAGCTGTATACCAGAAAATGACAACATTTAGATGATTATTATGTTAGTAAAGTCCTGAACTTATATCAGTCTATAACTTCCATATGTTGTTGGTGACTGGTATACAGTATTTCTGTAAGCTGAGACTACTGTCTGGTAGATACTGGTACACACACAGTAGACATGAACTCAACAGTAAGGTCCAGAACTTCTATCTGTCTATAACTTCATTCTGGGGGTTTAGGACGTCTAGTGTCTTCACATACACAGCTCTCTTCGCATCTGTATGGTGTTTAGGAGGTTGTATCTATACCCTCGGGTTGTAGATATGACCATCTACCTGGTAGACTTGACTATGAAGATATAGACTTTATCGAGACTTGATAGAGACCTCTAGAACTGTTTATAACTTCAGAAAGGTGTTTTAGGAGGTCTAGCGTCTTCCTATTTACAACTGTCAGTCTATATCTTCAATATGGTGTTGTTGTGTCTATGACCTACTGTAGACATCAACACCTAGACTTGACTTTGACGATATGGACTTCATCAAGTGTCTGTAGGGTATTTTAGGAGATCTATTTTGATGTGTTTAGGATGCTACTGTGTCTACTATTTCTTCTTTCAATCATAATCATAATATTAAATGCAATAAGTTACTGTTAGACGTTTACCAGACGTGGTGGCCTCCGCAGACCAGGATATCGGATCCGGTAGTGTAAGACGAAGCGGAAGATGCAAGGTAGGCGCAGACTCCTCGGAGCTCAGAAACGCCTCCAAGTCGGCCCATGGGGTTCTGGAAGGCCCACTGGTTGCCAAGACCAGGCTCAGCATCGAGACAAACGTCGGTCATGGCGGTCTGGATATGGCCAGGAGAGATGGAGTTGACTCGAATCTCAAACTGGCCGAGCTCGGCAGCCATAGACTTGACCAGGTGAGCAGCAGCGGCCTTGGAGGCGTTGTAGGCGCACCAGGGCATGTCTCTGTTGACAATAGAGCCGGACATGGAGGCAGTGACAATGATGGATCCCGAGGTCTTGGTGGCAATCATCTGTCTGGAAGCAGCCTGGGCAGTGATGAAGACTCCGGTGACGTTGACGTCCATCACCTTTCGGAACCAGTCGGCAGGGTACTCGTTGCAAGAAGCTCGGGGTCCAAGCACTCCAGCGTTGGCAATAACAACGTCAATCTTGCCGTGGGTCTCGGCAATGTTCTGGAACAAGGAGTTCATGGTCTCCTCGTCAGTGACGTCGGCTCGCTTGTACACCAGAGAAGCGCCTCCAGGCATTCGCTTGACATAAGACTGGCAAGCCAGGAAGTCCTCAGAGGGAGACTCGGGCATATCGAGACAGTAGACGGTAGCTCCAAGCTCAGCAAGGCAGACAGAGTACTCCAGACCGATACCAGAGTTACCTCCAGTAACAATAGCGACTCCGTCAGGCAGAGAAAACTCCTTGAAAATCTCGGGCTTGACGTCAAACTCGGGGTTCTTCTGGGCCTCCAGAGCAGCGTTGAGACCAACGAGCTTCTTGGGGGCAGGAACTCGAGCCTGGGGGTAGAAGGTGTAGGGAGCCGAGATGGGCAGGGCAGAGGTGGCAGCAGATGAGACCATTGTTGTGTGTGTGTGTGTGTTGTTTGATGATACTGACACTGTGGGTCTTCGGACCCTTTTATATTTGGTCTATCTCTATGGACTACGGCTTCTCGATTCAGTTCCGGGTCCAGCTCTCAGAGAGCGGACCACGAGGCCTTGTGTCTGGGGAACGCGGATGTCCCGATTAGGAAACGGAAGTAGTCTCAAATAGAGTTGAGAATCCGGGGTGCCTTAGGAAGGTTATTAATGGCACGATACCTCTTTGTCAAACGAACTCTATACAGAGTTCTCCAGCCTCTTGTTCCCCGGAAAAAAGTGAACTCAACTCTAGAAACTTAACAGAACCTGAGAAAAACCTGAGAAAAACCCTCGGCATTAATGTTCCGCTGCCGTACATGTACATTCCAGTGCAAGCGGCTTTCAAACTTAGCCGAGGAACATACCGTACTGTATGTAATGTTCTATTCTGTTGTCTTCTAACTAGATCGATCACTTCCTTTGTCCTCTCTCGATCCCTCACAGCTCTGTCTCCGATGGCGCATCTCTAGTGCACGTTGCAATGGGTTACATCTCAGCTGAGGGTGTACAAGTAGAAAGAGGGAAGACAGAGTTATTGCCTACAGAGCCAATCCGTAGATGTTGCATCTTGTTGCATCTTATCACTGCAGGTGTCTTACAACAACAGGAGTCGGCAACCAGCAAAGCCAGCAAATGTCTTTGTAGTGTTTGTTGCTGTTGCGATTGCTCCTGTTAGTTGCTCTTACACTCCCTTCTTTGCCTTACTCATCTCTTAATGTTGCAATTGCTCTCTTCCTGACGATCGGTCACACTCACTAC
Organism: Yarrowia bubula; assembly: GCA_900519075.1. Lineage (NCBI taxonomy): Eukaryota > Fungi > Ascomycota > Dipodascomycetes > Dipodascales > Yarrowia > Yarrowia bubula. The sequence goes on from ULGX01000016.1 coordinate 43,908, forward strand.
TCCAGTACCAGCATTCTGGAAAGTTCGAAAACGGAACATGATCCGGCAGACTCAAATCGTATGACCGAGAGGCTTAGGTTGAAGAGGGGCCCACGAGACATGGAAGTTTGCAGTGCCGGTGAGATGCACGGGAGATGGCAGAGGGGGAAGAAGGGGTCGGAGAGAGGCTGTGTGTAAGAGAGGACTGCTGTGGTGTACTTGTAGGATATGTTATTGCACTGTGCTGAGTACCATGGTGGTATTTGTAGTCTAAGTAATATACTTATGCTTGAGTTAGGATCTTCGTTCTGGTTATTTTTCTTCAATGTTTGTTTTTACTTCTGCTTCAGCGGCTGCCGTTCTGGGAAACCGGACCATGTCGGAGTTGTCGGAAGAGAACTCGGGAAAACGCACGTGTGGTCTTATGTGAGTTAAGTGAGGATGATATGTGAGAAGTGAGATTTGAGGTGTTTGAATAAGTGTGAGGTGTTTGAAACGGTCCATAGAATGACGCTATGGAACTTCTGTACAGGTTTAGTTTGGGGTTTCTTTTGGGGTTCAGTTTGGGGTTTCTTTTTGTAGACTTTTATGAAATACTAAAAACACTCAAAATCTGAATTAAATCTTGAAAGTCTCTACAGCTATAGTGAGGGTCAGGGTAAGGAACTGAGCCATTCTAACAATGTCTATATTCTTGTTTTGCTTGCACTGTGTGTCGTTCTATGGATAGACTCCCACCTGCTTAAGCAAAAGCAATACTTGTACCAACTGATGGATCTACAGAATCGCACGTTCTCGTATCCGTATGCGCTGTGGACCTCCTATGGGGTGACTGGTGATACAGTTGAACATGTCTTATAAAAAGACGCTCATGATAAGCCCATCTGAAAGAAGAGTTGGTGCCTGGTGTCTTAGTGAGGGATATGAGGTGTATTGAAGGAGCTGAATACTAGAATACCCAGTATGAAGTCATCAGTCTGTACAAGTAGATCATAATATGTATTTCAATATATTATCTACCAGTGCCAGGTAGGCTATATACAGACAAAGATATCGTAAGGCAGATATTATAACACCTCTATACCAACACTCCATTATACCAACTCACAACTATACCAGATAGTCAAACTGGCTGAAATCATGCTCAATTCACAATTCACTCAGATCATTATCAGCTCATAAACCATGACAGTTTAGTGTGAACAAGAAAGCTGAGGTGTATCTTAGAATGCTGTGTTTGTAGGCTATTCTTGTATGAGCTGATATTATTATAACACCATCAGAAGACCCACTATCTGAGCTATTGGGGTATTATAGAGATCCCTCCACACATACCACAGTATTTTTTTATGTTCTCCTCTACAACAGTACTTGCCATACCAAAGCATTGTCAAGTAACTTAGTGAGAACAATATATTTCCAACTACACTCGTCAACTACTCGTCAACTATACGTCATTTCTTTGACTGTCTAAATAATACACTAACAAACCACACTACCACTCCACGTGGTATACGACGTTACAGGAGAATGTCTGTAACTCGAGAAATACTGGACCAAATGGAAAATAAAAAGTACCACAATACTTCCCTCATTCTCCTCTACATGTGGGTGCAAAAAATATGTCCACAATTCTACAATCAAAGCCTTTTTTTTTTCAATAGCGCTTGGTACCACCCACATTTCTTGGCAAACAATGACTAATCACACTCACACTCATCTAGACCCTACAGCGGTTATTGGACCCCCCACCCTGTCTTATTATTGGACGTTGGACAATAGAGGCTTAAAACGGAGTAGCGTTATGCCATGGAAAAATACGCGAGGTCCGTGGAAGAGTGGATCTGGGCGATAAACGAGATATAAAGGGGAAAAATTAATGCGCAAAAATATCACGCAAAAATAACCCCCGAAAAAACAAGCAAAAACACCCAGTTGTATGTCGTACCCAGAAAATCTCCAAAACACACTAAGTTAGCCACTTTGGTGCAACGTGGTGGAGTTACACTGAGAAGTAACTGCCGAGGATGGAGGCAAGTGTCGCGTTTTTGCCTCGTTTTGCCTCGTTTTGCCGCTTTAACCGCCCCTTCTCACCCTTTTTATTGTTTTTCCTCTGCATTTATGATCGAAGATCTGAGAAAGCTTTTTCGACCTCCACGGAAAAATCACGGTGGGACTTTAGTCTAAAAGCGATGAACTGGAGACTAGACTGAACGGCTGTAGTAGGGTCATAACTGAGCGCTCGAACGAAACAAACGACCGAATACGCCCAAAAGAAGGCGTTTGTGTAACAACCCCAAAGTGCACGCCCCATTTGTGTGTTTGCTCTGTATGGTCTGTGCTTGCCTCCCCACTGACCCCCACTGCATAATCTCAATGCACGTTATCGAGACAGCCAAGAATGCAGCCTGAGTGACAGAAGTGACACAAACAGCGATAACAGAGCCGCACGAACAGCCCAGTCTCCTTGGCTACCCCTCTAGCTCCTCTTTGTGTCCTTTTCGCGCTGCCCTAGACCTGCTCAGACTATCCCCGTGGACACTTGCCTCATTAGACTGTCGATGCATGCATCAAACTTTGATCCTCGAAAAGTCGTCAAAGTGACAGAAACTCCCTATATGTATATAAAGGGCGCCCCATTTTGCCCCAGTACAATAACCACAACATGATCGACGTGCAGGAAACCCTCGAACAACTGACGCTCAGCGAAAAAGTCTCTCTACTTGCTGGAGTCGATATCTGGCACACGTACCCCGTCGAACGTCTCGGAGTACCTTCGGTGAGAACTTCGGACGGGCCCAACGGCATCAGAGGCACGAAATTCTTCAATTCCGAGCCTGCAGCATGCCTTCCAGCCTCCTTGGGTTTGGGAGCAACCTGGGACGCTCACCTGTTGTACCAGGTTGGAGAGCTGCTTGCTGCCGAATCACGTGCCAAGAGTGCCCATGTGGTGTTGGCACCTACAATCAACATTCAGAGGTCTCCATTGGGTGGACGGTCTTTTGAGTCATTCTCAGAAGACCCTTTGTTGTCTGGAAAGTTGGCTGTTCAGTATGTCAAGGGACTGCAAGACAACAAAGTGGCCGCTTGCATTAAACACTTTGTGGCCAATGACCAGGAAAATGGCCGTATGGGCTCGGATTCTGTGGTGACTGACAGAGCACTTCGAGAAATCTACCTCAAGCCGTTTGAAATAGCTGTTAGGGAAGCCCAACCCAAGGCTTTCATGACGGCTTACAATAAGCTAAACGGGACGCATGTGAGTGAACATGAGATTTTGGGAACAGTGCTCAGAGGAGAATGGAAGTGGAGGGGACTGGTTATGAGTGACTGGTTTGGCACGTATTCCACCAGTGCAGCTGTAAACGCTGGGTTGGATCTGGAAATGCCGGGAGCTGCACGATGGAGAGGGTCTCAGTTGACTCATGCTGTTCTGAGCAACAAGGTGACCACTGAGACGATTGATGAGCGGGTTACCAATGTTTTGGAGTTGGTACAGTACGCCCAAGAGTCTGGAATTCCGTTTGATGGGCCTGAAACGACCAATAACACTCCAAAGACGAGGGCTCTACTGAGAAAGTTGGTAGCTGATTCTACCATTTTGTTGAGAAATGATGGTGGTATTCTTCCTCTTGATAAGACTCGCAAAGTGGCTATGATTGGACCGAATGCAAAGACAACTTCGTTCTGTGGAGGAGGATCTGCTTCTCTGAGACCTTACTATACGGTTTCTCCTTTTGAGGGTGTTACTAGTAAGACTGGAAGTGAGCCTGCTTACGCTGTAGGAGCTTATGCACATAAGGAACTGCCTGGTTTTTCTGCTTTCCTAACAAACAGGTCTGGAGAAGAGGGAGTTTGGGATGTGGAGTTCTTTTTGAAGCCGTATGGAAGTGAAGAGAGGATCTGCTTTGATACTCTGACTATCGAAGAAACCAAGCTGTTTTTGTTTGATTATGGACATAAAGAGGTGCCTGAAAGTGGTGTTTTTTATGTGGATGCTACAGCTACTCTCAGAGTTCCCCAAGATGGCGTTTACGACTTTGGAATGACTCTACTTGGAACTGCAAAGCTCTACATTGATGATAAACTGGTGCTGGACTGTACTAAAGATCAAGAAGATGGATCCTCATTCTTTGGAGAAGGCACCAAGGAAAAGATTGGGTCAATTGAACTCACTGCTGGTACTGCTTACTCTGTGAGACTGGAGTTTGGTTCTGAAGCTACTTCTCCTAGAGAGAGAGGAGGACTGGTTTCCAACGGAGGAGGAGCTGTCCAAGCAGGCATGGCTCGTCAATCTGCTCCTGAAGAGCTGATTGCTGAAGCTGTTACTCTAGCCAAAGAGTCAGAACAGGTGATTCTCTTTTCAGGTCTCAATATGGCTTGGGAGAGTGAGGGCTATGATAGACCTGACATGTCTCTACCTCCTCATAATGATGCTCTCATTGCTGCTGTTTTGGAGGCTCAGCCAAACACTGTAGTTGTTATCCAGAGTGGAGCTCCAGTGGAGATGCCCTGGGCTTCAAAGGCAAAGACTATTGTGCATGCTACTTTTGGAGGTAACGAGACTGGTAACGGTATTGCTGATGTTTTGTTTGGAGATGTTAACCCGTCAGCTAAATTGCCTATTACTTACCCTCTCAAGGTACAGCATACTCCTTCGTACTACAACTTTGGACATCCCAAGAGAACTCTCTATGGAGAAGATGTGTTTGTGGGTTACAGACATTATGAGAAGGTCGACAGAGATGTCCTGTTTCCTTTTGGTCATGGTCTTTCATACACTTCTTTTGAGGTGTCTAATTTGGTTGTTTCTAAACAAGACTCTGTTGTGAGTGTCACTGTAGACATCACCAACACAGGCTACAAAACCGGAGCTGAAACTGTCCAAGTCTACGTTTCTCAAGACACTCCTTCCATTGTCAGACCTGTCAAGGAACTCAGAGGTTTCACAAAAATTGAGCTTGGAGCTGGTGAGAAGCAGACTGTGACTGTTGAGCTCGATATCGACCAAGCTACATCCTTCTGGAACGAGTATATCAGCAAGTGGACCAGTGAAAAGGGAGGATACAAGGTGTTAGTTGGTACTAGCAGTGCCGGTGAGCATTTGGAAGGGGAGTTCAAAGTGGATAAGACCAAGAATTGGTTGGGTTTATAATGAATGAATGATGATTGTACTGCAAGATAGTTGTAGAATTGAGGTCTTTCCGAATTTTTGTCACTTTTTTTTTTTCTGATTGAAACAAATACAATTCAACCATCTACACTTCAATTTCATACGTCTAATCACGTAATCTTTTAATTAATAACCCTTCTCTCTCTTTAAATCTCTCTTCCATAAGACTGTAGCTACTACCGTTAAGACCAAGCCAACAGCAGATAAACAAGCGTTATAAGTGAAACCAATCTCATACCTTGGCATATCTTTGGCATTCCACGTCAAAATAGGAACCCAAGATAATGTCACATAGGCCATATCACTGGTGATACTGAGTACCAGATTCCTCTTCTGGTAATCTCTATAAAGACTCCTGTTCAGCCAAGAAAAAATCATAGGCTGTCCCCAAGAAGGTGGAACTCCAATAGCAAAGTAAGCAAACCATTTGGCGCCATTGGAGATGTTCCAGTAAGCTAGCATAGCCGACCCGATGATTTGAATGACGAAATAAGCAGCTATAAAAGGCCAATTGAGACCTCCATAGGCGTCTGATACGATAGCCATGATGAGAGTTACTCCAATACCAACTCCACCAACAGCTGTAGGATACACGTTATACTGGGTAGGAGTGTATCCTTCAGATTTGAGCCAGGCTTGCATAGTCGGTTGAGTACTGGCTATACAGGTATTGTTATAGCAGAGGAAGATGAAGGAGAAGAAATAGATATGCCAGGACTTGAGAGATCGTTTGAGAACGGTCAAAAACGGCTGTTTCTCTTGATTTACGTCTCCCACCTTCTTCCTTCGTTCTCTAGCTGTAGCAATGTCTGTTTCAGAAAAGTACCAGCTTGTAGTAGTTTCTGGAGTGTTGGGGTTGACTAACATGGTATAAAGAGCCACAGGGAAGGAGATAATACCGTCAAAAACAAACAGCCACTTCCAAGGTGCGATACTTGTATGTTCAAGGCCATGAAGGATAGCTGCTTGAAGGTACCCAGTGACCATACCTGCAGCTACTCCAGAGACTGCAAACAACGCAGATCTTTTAGTGAGCTCGTCTCTGTTGTACCATGAACCGAGGAGATACTCGACACCTGGAAAAAATCCACTTTCGGTCAATCCCACGAAAAATCTCAGTGCATACAGAGACTTGATGTTGGTGCATGTCAGAGTCAAAAAAGTAAGAGCCATCCATACCAACTCCAAACCTCCAAGGTAGTATCTGGCACTAGTTCTTTGCAGAATCTGGTTACTAGGTACCTGACCAACAATATACCCGACTATCCAGACAGTTTGCAGATAGTTGAGCTCAGCACCTTCCATCTTGTAATACTCCTTCATTCCGTTCATGTAGGCCGTATTGATATTGTTTTGGTTGAGGGTTTTGATAAAGTAGCCCAGCATGATGGAGGATAGCAGGAACCAGTCTAGTTTGAGAAGAAGACGCTTTTCAGCAGCAGATTTGCCTGCAGAGTCCCATACTAAAGTCTTCCATGTTCTCTTGGGCAGTACTTCAACCACCAGGACTTCTGGAATCTCGCCTTTTTTGTCACTCAAATCGCTCAAACTGTACTCGTCGTAGGATGTCATACCGGACAAAACACATTACATACCTCCCTTATATACATCGTGGCTTAGTGTAGCTTCGTGGCTTAAATGCTAGATAGAGGTTAGTCAGAAGGAGTACGTGAGTTTAACTGAAAGATAAGCAAGTGCTTAGAGAAGAACATCTACTTGTAGTAACCAGATCATTCAACCAGATTACAACACTGCATTAAACACCGCTTGTGCATGCACAATCTCTGCAGTATCACTTATCAATGCAGATCACTCACACATAGGAGTCCGACAGAAACCCACTTCTTTTTTCACACTTCAATTTCATGTCACCTTAAACCTATAACCATACAACTCAGCCACTCTTACACCACACCACACTACACACACACATACTAACACTCACTTGTCACAAACATCCGAGGTTTCAATCATGGCTGGGTCTTTTCTCAGTTTGTCACTAGATCACCGTTTGTGGCACGAGCGTTAGCGGCACGAGCGTCAGCGAGTGCCCGTGCTTGCCTTTGTGTCGGTTTTTTTTTTTGTGCCACAGACACAATCTGGGGTAGGGTTAGGACAATTTATTTTCCCCCAGAACCAGGGTTAGGGTTATGTTTTTGTTAACTCCCAACTACTTTGTTCATTAATTACTTAACATTTCCCTCCTCTCCCACTACTGGGATATTCAACGTATACCAATAATGTCGAAAGTATTCCATCAAGATCTTTCTGTTCTTCTCAATCTCCATCTCTTCATCACTCCAGTCTCCATTGTCCACTAGCCCCTTCAATGTGTAGCAAAAGAGATTGTAGTTGACGGGAGCTTTAGAAAACAGCTTGACACTTCCATAAGCAAGAGCAGTCATGGAAAACAGACTGCTTTCTGCAAAAACACCCAAGCCCAAGAAATATACGCCACCAAACATACCCAGAAACAAGAGAGAGAAGTAGTAGAGGGTGATGACCGGCGGTAGTTTGTTTCTTCTAGGGACTTTAGGAGGTCTAGAACGCACTATGTATAACCCGATAGCTCCAATGGAAACATTGACTAATCCTATCACCATCCAATAGAGTCCCATGGAAGAAAAAACATCTCTGTAGAGAGTTCCAGGAGTGAACAAGGCGGTCACTTGGGATGTCAAGTAGTTAAGTATGGCGTTCATGAGGATGAGTGCAAGTTTCATATGAGACATACCAACCTATCCTCTAAGGTCATACTGAGACATGATGTATTTATAGATGTTTGAGAGTGTCTCAACTAAAGACATTGAGTGCTTCTATTAATGTCATCTTGAAGAGAAGACGTTTGCGGTTCCAATGAACTGCTTATTAATAATGTAGGACTACAAGTAGAGTTGATACAACAGCACAAAATGCTCAAAACGCTTAGCGGAGTTGAGATTTGAAATCAGCTCTTCTCAAAGAAACACACCATATTGTTTATACATACTCATAACCTGTCGAAATCTGGATCAGGGTTAGGGTAGCCCAATTAGGAAGTACCTACGTCTCACTTACTAGACCTCCAATCTGCTCGCTTCGCTCGCAGCTTTATGTGTTTCACGAAAATGTTATTACAAGGTTAGAACCGGGCCACGCGTCTAGCTGTAGACACCCTTACCATTACTAATCATTACTAATGACTGTTGAACTTGCCGGACAGAAAGCTCTTGAGGTGGCCAACAGGCTGCCACTCTCCTCCATCAGACCACTCAAACACTCCCTCAGTCAGAGACGAGGTAAATGTAAACCTAGCCTCCACGCCCGTAGCAGCAGGATGAACCACTCCGTCAGTCTTGAACTGACACAGTAGTCGCTGCTCAGCGTCCTTTCTCAGAATAAAGGGCTCAGTATCACCCAGTCTCCAGGTGATTCGTCGTCTCTCAGGAGAGAACGAACCCACAGGCTTGCTCTGAGCTCCCAGAGTGTTGGCTCCATCAACAGAGACAGAGAAGACACCTCCAGTAAGCGTAGCAGCCTCTCCAGGGAAGTGAGGAGCCAGCTTGATAGAGAGCATCAGACGGGCCTGCTGAGGTTCAAACCTCCAAATAGGAGTGATCACCAGAGGCAGAGACTGTACTGCAGCATCGGGAGTGAGCGAGTACTTGAATCCGAGTGAGGTTCGGCCCTTGACGGCATGGGCGTTGACGTTGTAGAGGGAGTTTTCCGAAGGGGACGAAGGGGGGTTGATGACAGCAGAAGGGTTGGCACCAAACTTGGAGAAGGGCGAGGCGTCAAGAAGACGAACCTGCAGGTAGTCAGTGGTGTGAGCAGAAGAGGAGGGAACATAGGCAATGGCAACCTCTCCATTGACAGAAACGTCAGAGTGGGTCTCAGTGACGTTGGCGTTGATCTGCTCGACAATAGAAGCTCGAAGAGCGTACGACTCCAGAGCCTCGGAAGTCAGCAGCTCAGGGTGCTTGATCACGTTAGGAGTAGACTGCAGCGATCGAATCGAGCCAGTATCGCCTCCAGTGCTGTTAGGACCCAGAGGCTGCTGCTGAGCAAAGGGAGCGTTAGGAGGAGGCATGGAGTTGTATCCTGCGGGGCTTTGGAGAGTGCTGGAAGGATGAGAAGGTCCCGGAGACTGGCCAATAGGCGAATGGAAGTCGGACGAGTTTCCAGTAAAGTTGGAAGCGAGAGCTCCTCCAGCAGCACCAAGAGCACCACCGGCAAGAGCTCCTCCAGCGATTCCATGGCCGTTGCCGTTCAGGTTGCTGGTGTCCAGAGGAGGGAGAGGCGCCTGGGCCTCGATATCCGCAGGCTGGACATCGGTGAACAGCTTGGACTGGATATCTCGTCGTCCTCTACCGCCTCGAGAAGACGCTCGAAGAGTAGAAGCCACCGAGTTGAAGGCCTCGTTGGCGTCTCCTTCCTCTGCGATCACGTCCTGACGGATATCCACCTTGGGAGGTCCATGGGGATCGGGGTCAGAGAGACGTCGTGAAGGAGGAGGCATGGGTTTGTCAGAAGTGTCAAAGGGGGCTTCTTGGCCAGGCTGCAGGAAGGGCTGTTGGGGTTGGAACTGGTTCTGCTGGAACTGGTTCTGGCCCTGGAACTGCTGCTGAGGAGTGTGGAACTGCTGCTGGGGAGAGGTCTGTTGAGGAGACTGGAAGGGCTGAGACTGAGGTTGCTGAGTCTGAGCAAAAGGAGAGGAGCCAGGGGAGACAGGAGGAGAAGCCTGCTGGAAGGGGCTGGTCTGGTTCTGGTTGAACTGCTGGTTCTGAGTATCATTGCCAGCTCCAGGAAACTGCAGTTGAGAACTCAGGGCAGAGGTATCAAGCTGAGCCTGCTGGGTTCGCATATCGGGCGATCGAGAAGCAGGAGGGAGAGGAGGCTGCTGTTTGTTGGTTCGTTCAGCCTGTTCTCGAGCTCGCTCAGCTCTTCGTTCAGCAGCCTGACGCTCCTCTTCCCGGTCCTCCTGGATCTGCCGCTCAATGGCCTTTTGTTCCTCGATTTCAGCCAGACGACGGGCTTCTCGGTCAGCCTCTCGTGTTCGCTGGTTGCTGGGCTGGTCCCTGATGGCGCCCAGAGAAGGCACGTGTTTCTTGTCGTCCTTCTTTTTTCGACCAAAGATGGAGCCCACCTTGGAACGCAGCTTGTCGCCTCGTTTCTGGGGCGTGGTGGGCTCATGGGTCGAGTTTCGAGCAGAGTTGGTCGAGTAGATGGACTCTGTGTCTCGGGTGGATTGTCGACGGAAGGTGTTTCGCGTGTTGGTGACGGGGGCATTGGTTGAGGTAGTAGAGGCAGCATAGGAGCGGTCAGCGGCAGCAGGACCATAAGAAGACTGTCTGTTTGCAGCAGCAGAGCCGGCGGCAGCACCAGCAGCGGCACCAGCAGCACCGAAACCTGCAGCATTGCCTCCAGCGCTTCCAGCCTGACTCAAAGCTCCAGAGACAAACACATTAATGTCATCCTCAGGCTCCAGCGACAAGACATCGTTCAACAATCGCTCAGCCACAGGAGTGAACTGCTGCGACTTGTCGGTGGACAGAGTCAGGTACTGCGTCAGGGCGTCCTTGACAAACACCACTCGGCCGGTATCAGCATTCTCAAACTGCTTGAAAACGTACGGCGACTGTTTCTGCCACTCGCTCTGCGAACGAGACACCTCCTTGAGCCCCTGGGCCAGTACCTTGACGTCGGCCCAGTTGCCCTGCTGCGAGGTGGGAAAGTTTTTCAGCGGCTTCTCCACCTCGGACTTGACTCGACGAACATACGTCTCCGAGGCACCAATGGACTCGTTGATATCTCGAACGGCGATTTTTCGCCACAGCTGGTCCAACGAGGTGACGGCCGAGTTCACTCCGGCGTCAGAGTCGTCCAGAGGCCCAATTTTGGCTGCATGGCGCTGTGCGACCCGCTGAAGGTCCTCAATGTAGCGCTTTTCAATGTTGGTTCGATCATGGACAAAAGCGGCCAGATCGGAGAGAGTGGCTTCTCCGTTGGACACTCGGCTCTGCAGCAGCTGCACGGCCTGGTCCGGGCTGCTCGTGTCGAGCACGGGGGCGTATCGAGACATTGCTTGGATGGTGATGTATGAGAGAGAGTTTGAACAAACCACCTAGTGCGGTATATTAGTATGCGGGATTATGTGGGGTGGAGCGGAGAGGAGAGGTGAAGCACTGAAATAGAGACGTTTTTGAGGGTGGTGATGGTGTATATAGGCCTGTGCACTTACGATTGAGGTTACTACGACTTTTTCACCCACTCACCGTATTCCCGATGGTGGGCTATTATCTCCGAAGCCTCTTGTTACACTTTTTCGACATAAATTACACCACCCGAGGATAAGGTTGCGCCAAAAGTACGAGCTCAAGAAGATGACGGCAATGCCGCTTTGGAGTGAAGTGACGTGTTCAGCGATTTAGACAATGACACATCATCGGTTGATTGGCTGATTAATGAGATTACAACACTACTTTTGCAGGTACAACATGGTATTACTTGCGTCATAACCACTGCCCCCCAACGGACTTGATGAAGACCAAAGTTTAAGCTACTGTCTGGAATCGACCCATCTCGTAATCAGCAACATAGAAGAGTTGCAAAGGCAAGTACAATTACTGGTACTAATCGTCGGTATACCTGTTTGAGATACAATCGTACAACGCATCGCTACGCTTCATCGTACATGCAGAAAGCCAATCGGATACGCAGCGGATACAATGTACATTTTGTCCTATGCAGAGCACACGTTGGGAAGCATCTAAACAGGAGCTGTTTAAGAGAACCAGTACAACGAACAACCAATTGTACAACTACTCCTACAAGTAATGTAACCATTGTATATCTATTGCACCCGCGTCTCTACATTCCACACGCTTTCACTCTAAGCTTTACACTATATTATTTGCACCCGTAATTGTACATTCCTGACAATACCCAATTCAATCCAATCCCAAGACGAGGTTAGTGCACTGCCTCTTTGCCATACTAACCAAGATACAACAGTGTAGAACGTACTACAAGTGAAATATAGCCTACTTGTAGCTTCAAACGCCTCAGTCTAGACAGCTATAGTACTGGTGCTATACAGTATCAGCTAGTGTCTTGCAATAGTATCAGATACCGGCTAGTTCCTCGAAAACGAGCCCTTGCTTCAGGCTCAAAATTTAGCTTATGCAGGTCTTCAAACTCTCCCTACAGTACTTTGATTAAGCACCCTACAAATAGAACACCAAACACCAACAAAACTACACTCCTCTCTTCTAAAACCATTAAAATATGCAATAAATATATCCATCTTCATCTCCAAAATCCCTCGTTTCTATCTTTCTCCTCCTTACAACTCCATTCTCCAGTTATCCTCATCAGGGGAGACATGGCACATATCGTCATCTGAATTACCAGGAGGAGGACCAAAGTCGCCCTCGTAGACTACAGCACCAGCCTTGCGATGGTGCTCCACCCACGCAGCCTCGCTGGTAGCAAGAATATCATCCGCTGTGGGTCTTCCTCGAGGATCAGGCGTCAGCATCCAAGACACTAGAGCATCAAGAACACCAAGGTCCTGCGTCAAAAACGAAGGAGCCCAATCAGGAGCAGCAGAACACCGTCGGAGCACCGGGGGAGGATGCATGTTGGTCGAGCTGGACGTGTTTCCGGTACTGGCTCCGTTTCCAGCAGTTCCCGAACGGGAAGAGCCGGTAGAAACACCACTGGAAGACGTGGTGTTGGCTGTAGTGCAGCTTCGAAGAGACGACGAGTGGATGCCATGGTGATCCAGAAAGGGAGGCATACACGAAGGACTCAGAACACCTTCATCTTCAAAAGACTTGGGCTCAATGGAGTCCTGTTGAACGTCTCCAAACTGGTGATCAAAACCAGCAAGGTCGCCAGAAGAAAGTCTTCCAGCGTCGGTCAAGTCGCCAGATCGCAGTTTCTGCCAGTGAATACCGTTATCAGGAAGTACCACATTAGCTGCAATCTCAAGGATGATCAAACCAAAGGAAAAGATATCAGCCGGTTTGTCATACTCCTGTCGACTCAGAACCTCAGGAGCAATGTACTCCCGGTCTCCTTCTCGCTCAATACCTCTAGCTGCAGGCCAGGTAGTAGCCATACCAAAATCGCCAATCTTGAGCGTGCCTTCAAACGTGATAAACACATTGGCCGGCTTGATGTCCAGATGCATGAATCCCTCATTGTGGATGTACCGAATACCCAGAGCGAGCTCAACAAGAATCTTCCACACTCGCCAGTCGTCCAGACGTGCAATACGGCCGTTTTCAGCCAAAAACACATCCAAACTGCCGTTCTCACAGTACTCTGTCATGATAAACAAGAAACCATGGTACTCCCAGGAATCCACCAGCTGGACAATGAAATCCCGTCCATCTTCGTCCCGTTTGGACTCTGTCAGGCTCCTCAGAACCTCCACTTCCTCCATTCTTCTGGCTCTGGCTTTAGGACCAGCAAAGGGGTACTTCATTTTCTTGACCGCGTACCTGTTGGGCGGTGTGAGAATGACAGCACTGTTGGCAGGCTTCTTGACGCGTTCAGTGACGGTGTAGACTGACGAAAACTCGCCAGAACCAATCAAGCTGACACTGTCAAACTTCTGACTGAGCCAGGACTCGCCAGCAATCATGTTCTCAGCAGACTGATCTTGAGAAGACCGTTTGGCGGGTGTTCGGGGGTCAGCAAACACAGGTCCACTGGAGAAGTTTGGCGAGTTGAACGGATTGTCGCCATTGCCGAGCGGAGTTTCAGGCTCCATGATGGCTGAAGCCTGACGAGTGATAGTGCCAGGTGTAATGGTGATCTGAGACCCATCAGACCGTTGGTGGCTCGCTTTAGCAAGCGAAGAGAGAGACGTCAGAGAACCCAGATACGACGCTCGTCGAAAGTGCCCTAGGCTTGTAGTAGAGCTGTTGTCCATGTGGTCGTTTTCGATGTGATCATGCAGGTTAGTAGTGGAGGGAAACGACTCACTTTCTTCCAGAGGCTTGGTGGGCGTAGAGGGCATGTCGTCCATGAAGGAAGACACGGCTGAGCGCAGGTCGAATGCAAAGCGCGATGCAGAGTCCCGTAAGCCGCTGGGAGGCCCACTGGGGATGGTTTGGTGGCCAGTGGTGTTGATTGTCAGAGGCACTCGATGGGCTCTGTTTGTAGACGACGAAGAACGTCCAATGCTGAGCCCCTCGTGAGTAGCTGGACGAGGTGTGTTGCCTTCTCTGAGTCCATGGACGTCCTGGAGACTCGAACTGCCGCTGGGTTTCTTGCACGGTGTATCTGGAGGCACTAGAGAGTGTCCAGAAGACGAGTTTGGCAAGGCTCGTGTTCTCTTAGACAACAGTCCCGTGCTCATAAACGCGGTCTGAAGGGGTTTCACAAACCGGAACGAGTCTGGCGTTCCATACTCCTTTCTCTCATCTGCAATCTTTGTCTTCACCAACGGATGCAGCGCGTGTGGATGAGGATGCGGGTGTGGGTGGTGAGTCGGTGTAGGTGGCGACGATTCAACCGAAGACGACATGAGATGGATGGTTGGAGGCACGTTTTCCTGCTGGATAGCCGCCTTTTTGAACGGTGGCGCTTTAACCGGTGAGTTGGGGTCAGAGTCGTGCAAGATAGAAGGAACAGAAGCCGACTGGCTCATTCTCGGCCGATTTCTGCTCGGACTGCTGTCCATCGTAATGTCCTCCAGCGACAGATTCGACGCCTCCTCCAGGTTGTACAGCCCCTTGGACCTTCTCAGCGGCTGCATGGTCGACGAGTACACCGTAGGGGGCTCTGACGCGCGCTGTTTGCTGGGTGAAGGACACGGCGACAGGTCTGGCGGCAGGTCGTCGAGGTTGGCCACCGTGTTGTTGCGGTGGATGGAGAGGTTGATGAGGGCGTCCGAGGCCGAGTCGTCGAGAGACAGCGAGGGCGACAGCTGTGGCGTGTTGGGCTTGCTCTTCTTGAGCTTGACCTTGGACAGCGACGCTATGGAGGTGCGGGCCACGCTATCTGGACGGTGTTTGCGCCGGCGGGGCGACGGGGAGGCCGAGGGGGTGGCCGAGCTCATGTACATGTGTTTGACGCGTCGTGGGGTGTGGTGGTCGGGTCCGATCGCGTGTTTCGAAAAATGGTGAAAAAAAACCAACCGCGGAATGTAGCGTTGTTTAGGGCCAGCCAGTAGGTGGTGGTGGTGGTGGTGTGGGCGTGTTTAAGAGCCCTTTTGACGCGAAGAGTGGTCAAGAGCGTGACTGTGGCGTTGAGGTGTTGATGTATAGTGTGGTGTAGTAGTCTTGTATGATGGAGGACAGAACTTGGATGTGATGTGCGGAGCGAGTGTGCGTTCCAAAAGTCTATGCAAGTCCCAGGGTAGCGGTCTAATGGGGGCAAACAAACAGCGCCATGCAGCTTTTTTACCCACGCGCGAAACCCAAAAGCCTATACCACGTTCTCCAAAACATGGCTGAAGAGAGTGAGTACGAGACGACCTCATGAACAGGTAAGACAGTGAAGCAGCAGGCGACCAGGGGTGCTGCTGAGCCCTGGGTTCAGGGGCACACACTACGAGAGAACTACCTGAATAAGTATCGTACTCGTACAACTATACAACTACGTAAGATCCTAAGCCCAGTGTTGTCTCGACGCGTCAAGGTTGGACAAGAGAGCATGATGGAAGTGCTATCAAGTTGGAAAAAAAAACGACTTGGTGCAAATGAGTTGGTGCAAATGAGTTCCACCTGGTACAAGTATGATATGGTAGTAGCTCTGCTCCACCATGACGTAAGTCTCAGATGTGTTTCGACTCTCTTCAGACGCTACTATTATCCATTCAGGGGTCTTGGCTCCGACCCTCCCCATTGTAGCCCCATTGTATGGGTTGCACGACGCGTCCCGTGCAGCCTACTTGTACTTGCACTTGTTGGTCCGACCGTGGCACTAATCACGGCGTTGTACTATCGGTTTGCTCGTAGGCCTACGTTGCCTTCTCTCGGCAGCATGATTTCATCTCCCGCACTTTGACAGCGCATGTTTCACTCTTGTTTCATGCCACGGAGGAGCTACACACTGAGTAGCTAGCTACAGTAGTTGGTTGACACTGGTACAAGTATCGTAGTTGAAGAACATGACGTTCACATACCAGACAGGTCAATATAAACAAGCCGAGGCCGAGGTGTGTGCTTTGGAATGAGCTCGACACATCACTTATCTTACCCCTGGTCTCTGTTTGATGTGGCCTCTACGTATGATCATCTAAGACAAGATTGCGGTCACCTGCCGTGAACCCTCTTGGGCGCGTTTGGTATGAATAAAAAAAGGAAAAGTAAAAAGGAAAAGTAAAAGACAGCAAACGTGGCATGGTGATACGAGAGCTGTGACTGAGTCAGGGAGCAACTAGGAGCTGCAGTCGTTCCGCAGTGCGTTGCCGATGACCACCAGTTGCAGCTGTCACTGAATACGATCCGATACGAGCCACCTTTCACTACTTGTAGCTATAGCCTCAAAATACGACTGACACATGCTCTATTTACAATTATCGTAGATTATTCATAGCACGCCACAACATTCATAACAGAGACATAGGGGGGGTAAGTGTTTCTCACGTGATGGTACGGATTGGTGCGGATTGGAGTAGTTTGTCCGTTGATAATTACTTGTTCCAGTCTCACTCACTGCTTGCATCCAGCCGTTGTGTTCTACTGGCTCACGCCATGCTCGATTCGTTCGGTGCGCGGGCGTGCATACACACTAAAAATAATACCAACAGGGGGACGCCCGATTTCGGGAGTATACAAGTACCAGGGACTACAAAGGCCGTTATACGTGATTTGGTCGCCGTGTTCACAATGTTCAGTGTTCAGGTATTCCAGACGTACATGTGTCAGGCATTGTCAGCGTCTCAAGCGTGGTGTGTGTTTTTTGGGTGGATTTTTCCTTTTTTTTGTTTGACTTTCGGTTGTTCGTCTCCAGAAAAGACGGAAAATACCATATTTCAGTAAGACAGCAATGCTAAGATTACCCGTAGCAACAGTGAGATTAGGGCGATAGGGAGAGTAGAAGGGCCAGCAAAAAGGCCAAAATATATTTGGACGCCCCCACCCACTCCGTGTGTGCTCCATTCATACACACCCTACACACACCACGCGCTACAGCTCCCCCAAGAACCCCTTTACCTCCGCCACCAACTCTATTTCTTGCTACTCAATCTGCTCCCACTGCACTTGCAGAAAGCTCCGTTTACTGACAAGAGCTGGCACCTAATCTGACATACCTCACTACCAAAGGAGAGACAGCCAAAACGACACACACCAGCTGCCATGCCACAACCCGACAATAGGGCCCCAGAGCCCTCGCTACCGCACACAGATCACTCACGTGACGACAACTCCCGCATACACACCACTCCCACCCCACAGTCTGAAGAGCAGGACGACACGGATAAAGACAAGTACAAGACACTCAAGGGGCGGCCTGATGGAGGGCCACCTCCTACGCCGACCATAGCGCCTGCTGCGGTTATTACACACCTGGTTCCAAAGCACAAAAAGAGCAAAACCAGACTCAAGTCCACCCCCAAGTCGTCTCCTAAAACGACTCCTGTGAGAACAACGCCTTATAGGTCGTATTCCACGACGGATGAGGATCCCGAGAGTTCTGACGAAGACCTAGGGCCCGGGTCGCTGCTAGCAGCTCAAAGACTGCCTATTGGAGTCCCTGACAAGAACAGACTGCCTCGTCTGAAAAGTCATGCTTCAGCCCCAGCAGTTCCTATGGCGAGTAGTACAGCTGACACTGACGCTGTGGTGCCTGCGATAACGCCAGGAGGGTATAACTCGACGCCAGGAGCATCTACAGCAGAGTCTCTCCCGAATGCTGCATCTCTGCCTGCTGTTGCAAGTCTTCCAACAGCTGCAGCATCGGTATCGTCACCGTCACTACCTACAGCCGGTCACGTGTCGTCGTCTAATTCAGGCACTTCTACGCCGGCAGTGTTGTCAGACCCCGTCGTCAAACCCAGAAAGGCCTCTGCTCCTGCCCAAACGACAAACTCCAACATCACTGTCGAGACGGAAACAGTGCCTGCTGTACCTACAGTGTCTGTGGCCCCTCCACCGTCCGTACAGCCCCAGACAGACAGCTCGAGCAGTGCCACGTACCAGGGCGGGTCAGTGAACTCCACTGTGGCGTTATCTGGAGGTCCTCAGCTGGGATCTGGTTCCAACTCTCTACGGCTGAAAAAGTCACAGGACGTGAAATCGAGACGCAAGAAGGGTCGCTCTCAGCTGTCTCAGCAGGGTAACACCAAGGCAGAAATCTTTGCCGCCAAAGTCGCTTCTGCCGTCGATGAAGTACACTCTTCAGACTCAGATGAAGACTTTGTCTATGAGAGTAATCCCATGGAGAAGCCTACAGTGCACCCCAGAGCACTCGGAGTGGCTCTCGGACCTCCTGCTCGCTTGGCTCGTCCCTCAGTCTCATCTCTATCTTCTGTTGTTCATGATGAAGAAGATAACCCAGCAGTGTCTGTTCCCGACCTCAACTACGACTCATCCTGCTCTACCACCTCCGACCATCCCGAGTTTGTCAACATGTCCAACAACCCGCGATTTCAGTCGCGTCACCCCTCTCTTTCTTCTGTAGGCAAACCCCTAGGCCTACAAGAACGACGAGGTATGTCCCAGGACTACTCGGACATTGAAAAGGACGGCATTCCGCTGTTCCCGCACGAAAACAACATGGAGGCCAACAAGGCGCAGGCCAACCGGACGTTTTCGGGCCCGCCCAGAATGCCGCCCCGACTTAATAATGCGCATTCTGGGTCGCATTTGGGCAGCGACGCGCGAAAACGGGCGCCCGTGAGCAACTACGGCAGCTTACGTAACGCGTCGTCTCTGGCGCGGCTTGGAGGAGGGTCTCTACGTCGTCTTGGTTCATACACCAAGGAAGATCCTCCCTTAGAGCCGACAAAGACCAGGGGAACAGGAGGGTCTAGACGAGGACCAATGGGAGGCAGTTCCAGTGCCGGGTTCACCAACGACGAGGAATACTACGATTTCGACGTTGATGCTGATTTCGATGACGAAGAGTTTGATGACGCTTCTGAAAGTACTCCTCTTCGGAGAGGTGACAGCAGCAGACGACCTCGCAAGAATGGGCAGTTCTCCCCCCATAACTTCCACAAGAGCTCGCATCATGCTCGATGGAGAGGTGTTCGAAGAGCCATCTGGATCATGTCTTCCCTGGTGGCCGTTTTGCTTACTGGTTTCGTTTTTGGCTTTGTTCTGGCCACCAACCGCCCCCTACAAAACGTCAGTGTGGTGGACATCACGGAGCTGCTCATTTCCGAGCAGGAGCTGGTGTTTGACATTGTCGTCAAGGCGTTCAACCCTGGTATTCTCTCGGTGGTAGTGCCCTTCCTGGACATTGATGTGTTTGCCAAGCCCATCGTGTCCAAGGACGATAAAGACGACAAGGACAAAAACATTCTGCTGCTCGGCAACATTGACGAGTTTGACGTGCCGCTGCGTTTCGAAGGGGGCTTTTTCACCCGTCATCCGCAATCAGCCATGGGTGAGGTCCGGCTCAACGACCCCGGATTGCCCCGAAATGCAACCCTGGACTCGGGCGTGCCGCTCATGCTGCGAGTGCCCGACAAGGGGGACAAGGAGAAGGAGCCCCTGTCTCCCGAAGAGCGGTGGAAGAAGATTTGCTCCGAGCCGTTTGAGCTCATTGTGCGGGGCGTGCTCAAGTACGATCTGCCGCTGTTCCACAAGGGCCAGTCCACCACCGTCTCCAAGAGCGTCAAAGTGACGCCACATAAAAACTAGCTATTTAATATTTATTGAGTGTAACGACAAACGATACCGCGTATGAGACAGTATTATTCCGTTCATTGTATTTTAGAATGGTCCGATCTGAGATGCAATTATACAGTACGTGTTTGATGAGAGGTACAGTGTTGGTACAGTGTTAAGTGGCTGCTATAATGACTGCTGTTACAATACTGGCTGCTTCGTATCCCCTTCAATATGGTCTGATGTTCTTCTCATCTTCAACTTGACAGGACCTTAAATGATCGATATTTCAATACTGTATTGTCCCTGTTGATCTTAACAATTGCTTTTTGACGTTGTTTCTGCATTTTACAATAGCACCATACTTGCAGGTTACTTCTGACTAATCTCTCTACAGTCACTAGCTACTTGCTTGCTCGTCGTTATGCTTAATAATCACTTTATTTCTAATGATATAACTGCTCCCTAAAGGAAACAATTACTGGGTGAGTCGGTGGAGCTCGTGTCGACCGGCCTTGGTGTAGAGCCAAGCGTTCTTCTCGGAAGCCTGGGTCCACACGTAGTAGAAGAAAGAGACGGGCAGGATGACAAAGATGGCCTGGTTCTTAGTTCGTCGGAAGGTGTTGAAGATGGCAGCGTGGAAAGCGCCGGCAAAAGGTCGAGCGGCGAAGGGGGAGATGGTGTATCCAGTGATACCTGAGTTAGTATGTGTGGTGTGGTGTTGTGTCGTGTTGCGTTGCGCGTCTTACTAATCGTGTGAATGCCTGAGGTGATTGCGGACTTTTGGCTGGATGGAATTTGCAGCAAACAAGATCATGGCATTCGCATTGCCCTGTTTATCACACCACCCATGCCATCCAGCCCCAATCCCTCATCTCGTCACATCCATCATATCACATCACATTGTCCTTGTCGAGCAAAAATCGCGTAGCAACTAGCCGAAAACTTCAGCCAGCAGTCGTGTGCTAGTACTCACCCTTCTGAGGGGGGGAGCCCATGTGTCCCCACCATCCCATGTAGTGTCCGTTGCCTCCCATTTTGATAGATGTGTTTAGTTAGTGAAGTGAGATGATTTTCGAGCGGTTTGGCTTTGAAAGATACAGGGTCGCTGCCATTGGCTGGTGCGAGGTAGGGTAACCGTTAACAGCTCCCAAAACTCTATTTTTTGACAAATCGTCGGGCCTCCATATGCATACAGATGGTCAGCATGAGGCAAGCATGATATGGAATGAGATAGTAGACAGGAAGGGGATATACACGGAATGAGATACTCGCTACGTAGAAAAATACCCAACACCATTGGCATGTTCAAATGGCTGCTACCAGTACTGTGTTCTGAATGATAGTCCATTTCTCTATATTACTTAGCTCAACTACGTTCTAACTACTTTGTTATCTATCCTTCTTGTTCTCTATGTCAGCACCAGGCATTAAGTGATTGTAGCTATGGAGTGTACATGCTAGTTGGTACAGTCTATTTAGACGCCGTAGACGTCCCGCAGACGCTTCTGGATGATGGGAGGCAGCTGCTCGGTCACGTCCTTGTCGAAATTGGGGTGCATGCCCTTGAGGCCTCCGAGTACCTGTCGGAACGTGTGCATCAGACCCTCACTGGGCTCCAAGTATCGAGCCACAGCGTTGACAAACATGAGCAGCGTCGAGTTGTCGAGAGCCTGGGGGTTGGCGCCAATGATGGTGCACATGCCCACAAACGCGCTTTCCTTCTCGCTGTTGTCCATGGCGTCATGCATGTTGAGACACCACGCAATGATGAAGTCGGGGATGCGCTGGGCGAAAATGTCGGGCATGGTGATTCCGATTCGGCCAATCGCTGTGGAGGCGTTTTCGAGCACTCGTGGCGAAGCGTCTCGGGTTCGCAAGAGGGCGATAAGTCGATCAGCAGCAGAAGCTTGGAGAAGAGGCTGCAGCTTGTTTCCAAATCGCAAGGCAATCTCTCCAAGCGACCAGCACGTGTTGCTGACGGCATCGGGCCAGATGTGGTTGTACTCCACCTGGGCCAGCAGCTCGCTCATCAGCTGGTCCATGTAGGGCTCCAGGGGTTGAGGGCAGAGAGCAGCCATGTCTCCAATGAGTGCAAAAGTGGACTGTCGCACGTCAAACTCGTCGTGGCAGCACACCAGCAGCAGCTCCATGAAGGGCGGCTCGCTGTTCATCATCAGAGGAGCAGCCTTGTCCTTGAGACCGAGCACCAGACCATCAATAAGGTCAATGGCAGTCACCATGAAGTCTCGCTCAGCAGGATCCTGTGACGGGTCGTTGGCAAAGTTCTGGTCCTGGATGAGACAAGCATGCAGAAGACGGGCACATCGGTCAAAGACGGGCTGTGCGTAGGGACCAAAGGCAGGACCCATGTACGAGGCCACAGCAGACATACATTCAAACAGAGGCCACAGGGCATTGTCGTCGTCGGAGATCTGCTCCCACTTGGCGATGAGAGGCTGCATCAGCGTCTCCATGTATTGGTTGTTTTCAGCAATCTCGGCTCCACAGTACTTGACCAGGGTAGAAACAGCGTCGTACAGGAACAGCAGCGACTTCTTCTGGTACCGTCGGAAACAGAGCGCAAACTGCTCAAGGATCTGGCCCAGGTATGGAGTCAGCATGTTTCGTGCCTCGTCGGTGAAAGTGGCCACAGCAGAGCAGCCAGCAACCTGCACCTTTTTGTTTCGGTCCAGGGCACATGTGAAGAGACCGGTGAGGGTGGGAATGAAGTACGTGTCCTGCTCGGTCATGCTCTGCTCGCACACCCAGGTGGAGAACCGGCCGAGAGTCCAGCAACAGACCTGTCGAACGGGAAACTGCTGATCAGACAGTCGCTGGATCAAAAAGGGGACCAACTCGGGAAGATGAGGAGCAACCATGTCCTGACATCCATCGGCAATGGCTCCGAACGCCAAGATGGCAGCCTCTCGTGCAGGCCACTCGTCAGACACAATGGTCTGCTTGAGATAAGGCATGGCAGCCTCCAGAACCTCCTCTGGAAGAATGTTAGAAAGCCGGTCGAGCGTAGAAGCAGCGCACTTTCGGAGGTTCCACGCCTCGAGGCCTCGTACCTCGTCGTCCTCCTCGTCATCCGACTCGTCCTCCTCCGGATCCTGGCCCTCGGCCTCGTTTTTCTTGTTGCCGTGTGCAGCCTTTTGTCGGAAGTTGATGGGCTTGAGATCCTCCTCTCGGTCGGCCACATCGGCGTCGTCTTCGTTGATGCCCTCCAGCATGAACACGTCTGTCTCCGAGTAGACCATAGCTCGCAGCACAGCAGGAACAAGGTCTCCAAGATGTGGCGACAGAGCCTCGGGATTGGGGTCCAGCTCTGTCAGCAGCAGCAGAAACTCGCAGGCCTGGAAGTCCAGCGTGTCTCCCTCCTCGGAGGCGGAAATGCAGTGGAGAGCGTACTGGATGACGCCTCCCAGATGGGGTGCAATTTTCTCGGCGGAGGTTCGCAAAATACCGGTAAAGGCGTTGCAGATCTGGATCCGGGTCTCGACATCGGGCGTGTTGGCCAGCTCGAACAAAATCGCCAGATACTCGTCCATTCGGCTGACGATGGACTGCGACTCAACCTCGACAATGTGGTTGAGACAGGTCAGAGCCTGGACCCGTTTCTGGTGCGACGACTCGGGATCCCGGGCAAACTGCAGAAACTTGGGCACCATGTACTCCAGCGGCCGCTCGCTGCCATATGTCTGGTCCAGCTCCACGGGCATGTCTTCGCAGATTTTCGACAGCGCGTCCATTCCTCCGAGCTGCGCATGGGCGTTGTCGCTCTCTGCCAGGCCCATGAGCGTGGTCAGCCCATCAGGCCACCCGCTGATGCCCTCTCGCTGCATCAGCGACGCCACAATGGTGCCTGCCGTGTTTCGAATGATGTTGGCGGGCTCCACCAGCGCTGTGAAAACGTGCTGTTTGACGTACGTCTTGCCGGCGTCGTTGAGGTCCTTGAAGTCGAATCGAATCAGGTTTTTCAGCAGCAGTCCGGCTGACGAACGCACGTCCAGAGGACCGGCCTTGTCGTCAATCAGAACGGCCATGAGGTAGTTTGCAAAGTCGGGTTGGGCCTGGGCCTCTCTGAGCTGCTGCGTGGCTTGTCGCTGGGCGACATTGTTGCCGCGCAGCGAGTTCTGCAGCACTTCGAGCAGCTGCGTGTGCACTTGCGGTTGCGGTTCCCAGGACATGTTTTGGGTGTGTATGATCGTGGTGGTGAAGAAGACAGATGGCAGCAATAAGGTTGAAAAGTTTCCCTGCACGTGCCATCAAGTTGGGACATGTTTGGGAGGGACGGAGGGGTGATTGGCAGGGTGTTCTGGGGTAGTAGAAGAGTGGTATTTGTGGTAATTGGGTTGTATGGTGGTGGCTGATTGATTTGCGACTTTTTTTCTTCTTTTACTGCCATATCAGCCCCCCTACAGTATACCTTTTGCCTCACTTAGTTGACCAACCTAACTATAGCTAATCTCCTAAAGTGCTATTACCAGTCAGCAATATGACCCTGCCCTTTACAGGATTCACGTGCAAACCCTTGTAGTTGTACGCATACAAGCATCAAGCGGGGTGTTGACTAAACGCATTTAGCAGTGACATTGACCACACGACTGGGGTATACCGGTACCTTGCGTAGGACCCTGAAATGATCGGCACTATGCATAGAGTGTAGTAGCTACAGTAAGGCTACCAGGGGATTGAGAACATGCCATACAGCAATCAAGGTGAGATGCTTTCTAGGGTAATAACATTGTGTTCACGATCTACAACCTCATTCAAGGCTTTCAACGGTTCTTCAACTTCTCTGACGCTTCGTTTTTGGCATGTCTTGCAGACTGAAACATGGACTAAGTCTGAGCTAATCAGGACCAAGGAGAGGAACAAGGAGGTGTAGAAGGTGTGAAAAAAAAAAAAAAAAAAAAAAAAAAAAAAAAAAAAAAAAAAAAAAAAAAAAAAAAAAAAAAAAAAAAAAAAAAAAAAAAAAAAAAAAAAAAAAAAAAAAAAAAAAAAAAAAAAAAAAAAAAAAAAAAAAAAAAAAAAAAAAAAAAAAAAAAAAAAAAAAAAAAAAAAAAAAAAAAAAAAAAAAAAAAAAAAAAAAAAAAAAAAAAAAAAAAAAAAAAAAAAAAAAAAAAAAAAAAAAAAAAAAAAAAAAAAAAAAAAAAAAAAAAAAAAAAAAAAAAAAAAAAAAAAAAAAAAAAAAAAAAAAAAAAAAAAAAAAAAAAAAAAAAAAAAAAAAAAAAAAAAAAAAAAAAAAAAAAAAAAAAAAAAAAAAAAAAAAAAAAAAAAAAAAAAAAAAAAAAAAAAAAAAAAAAAAAAAAAAAAAAAAAAAAAAAAAAAAAAAAAAAAAAAAAAAAAAAAAAAAAAAAAAAAAAAAAAAAAAAAAAAAAAAAAAAAAAAAAAAAAAAAAAAAAAAAAAAAAAAAAAAAAAAAAAAAAAAAAAAAAAAAAAAAAAAAAAAAAAAAAAAAAAAAAAAAAAAAAAAAAAAAAAAAAAAAAAAAAAAAAAAAAAAAAAAAAAAAAAAAAAAAAAAAAAAAAAAAAAAAAAAAAAAAAAAAAAAAAAAAAAAAAAAAAAAAAAAAAAAAACTTGGGTATGGAAAAGTGGAGTAGCTGGAGTAGTATGTGGTACCACGGAGTTACCCTATAGTGACTGTTACTATCGTACTTGTGCTTCTGCTGCTGTGGTATCGTATTGTCACCTCCTATATTGGCTCCCACCAACTTGGCATATGATATTGACAACGAATACAAGACAAGTGAAACACTACCAAAGCCAAATGCTGGTTTGTCTGATACTGTAGGTGTGTGTGAAAGTGTCTGACATGTCTCAACTGTCTAACTACCATCTGCCTCGGTTCTCGGGCCGTTCGTACTGCACAGCCTACAGCTGATGTCTGAGTTTAATTGCATGGGGAGAGTGTGACATAAGAACGAGCAAGGAGTGTGATAATGGAAGTAATACGAGGTGTCTTTTTTACGCTGTATGGCCTTTTTCACACTGCTGAGCCTGCATTGTTGCATTGATCTTCCTCTGCATATATTGAGCGCTTTTAACCCATATTCCCTTCTCCTTGTCTCGTTTGGACACGCTAAATGAGAAGTGTATTTCAATAAGCGCAGGTTGATTTCAACATGAGGCAAAATCGTGACTTTTGCGGAAACTGACAGAAATGACAAAAAGAAAGTAAGCGGGGTATAATATGGAAGACTTGTGTTATCTCCAAGCAGTCTTTCATATCTTCACATATGCCTTTCGCCTTCTCACCCCAACAACTCAACAAGGTTCTTATAGCGAAGAAGTTGTCTCGGGTTTAGCCAGAGATAACGTATTTCATAGTCGGAAACAAGGATGACGCTATCAATACCCGAGAGCTATAACGGCAGGGGTCAGGCACACGATAGCACTGGGGGACCATGTGGAAATCATACATGTGATAATATACACACCATAGACCTCATATCTAAAGTGGTGATGTTGACAATTGGTAAGGTGGTTGTTACACACCTTCAGATTAATACACCTTTAAACATGTTCTTAAAACATCTTCGAACTACTCACTCTAAATCCATACTCTAACACTCTTAGCATGAATATATCACCATTGACCTCGTTTCTACTTCCTTCTACCCTGAAACACATTCATAACGCCATAGTTGGTGATGTTCAGTTTCACCACCTTACAATATAGTCATACATCATATATTATCTAGACAGCCTTAGGGCCTTGTGTCGGATTGTTGTTTTAATTGTTTGTTAGGACAAGTGTCTCAAGAGCATATCCACCTTGTCGTTCAACGTATCCAGCCGGTCATTGGTGCCCTTGTACACATTCGCGATATCAGGATGCAGCGTGGTGGAGTACCGTTTGGACGACTTGTGGGCGATGGGGATTCGGCGAGGCGTGCTGGAAACAGAGTCCAGCGGTTTGGGCTCACCGAAACCAGAAGCCTCGGCCATTTCAGACACGGGAGACTCGTCCACCGTCTCTTCACTTCGATGCTCGTATCCATCAAGCAGAGAAGAAGTGGAAAACGACGAAGCCAGGGAAGCTGACGAAAAGCCGTTGTGAGCAGTTGCAAAGGATTGAACTGACTGCGTGGACACGTTCCCAGGCTGGATTCTGAAATGAGCCAGAGGAGCCATAGGAGGTCCAGAGGGAGCAGCAGCATTGCCAAGAGGAGCTACAGGAGTAGGAGCACTGGGAGCTCCAAGATGCGCAACAGGAGCACGAGTGAGAGTCGTTTCTCCAATGTCCCCGTTCACATCCTCCTCCCTATCGTCTACAGTCTCCAGTTGAGGCGTTCGAGCATCACTGGCGTCAGGAGTAGACCGTCCAGCAAACTCAGAGGCCTCAAACCCAGCCAGCTGAGGAGTCAGACTCATGTGTTTGGCCACAGCGACTGTAGGCGTCTCTAGATCGTCGTCAAAGGAAGACACGATAGAAACAACCGAAGGGGTCTGTTCCTTGGGAAGACCATGAGCATGCAGATGATGGCCATCATGGATGCTGGAAATGTCCGATCCAGACTCAATCTCGACATCGTCGCCGAGATCGCGTGAAGTATCAATAGCCGAAGGCCATGGAGGTGCTGCTGTGTTTGTTCTGGGGTCATGGGCTCCAAAGGGATCTGATTCCATGGGAGAGTGAATCTCAGGGTCATGGGGACTCTGGATAGCGCGTATCGTCTCGGCTTCGACGATTTCTCCATGCTCATTGTGGAAAGACGCCTGCTGGGGTGTAGGAATCTGAGACGTGGGAGTGACTCGTCCACTGTTGACCGTTTTGATGGGTGAAACAGGAGGAAGACCTCGATCCGAGCCGAGAGTGGAAGACGAGCCATACTCCCTGCTAAAAGTCTTCAACGGCGACAAGTCGAAAGGAGGACCTGTAGGAGTCTGAATGTCTCGAACCTGAGGTCGAGCGATATGCAGAGGACGTTCTTCAGGCG
Organism: Yarrowia bubula; assembly: GCA_900519075.1. Taxonomy (NCBI): domain Eukaryota; kingdom Fungi; phylum Ascomycota; class Dipodascomycetes; order Dipodascales; genus Yarrowia; species Yarrowia bubula. Next base: position 71,784 of record ULGX01000016.1, read on the forward strand.
TCATTCGACCAACTTGGCGTTCTGGAGACAGAGACCTGGGGTGATGAAGGTGCTCCTTGCTGTCGTTACGTTCAGGGAACGGGTTGTTTGAACCTCGTCTTCCAAAGGGACTGTTCGACGAAGTTCTGTCCGGGAACGGGTTGTTGGAGTGCCTGTTTTCGTGATGGTGACCGTTCACATCATCAATGCTTTGGGGAATGTCTCTGGAGTACACGTCTGAACGCATCGAAGGCTGCATGGACGAATGGCCTCTAGTTTGACCAGGAAACTGGCCAGGAGGATGTGAAGGCATAGGTCCAAGACTAGCATGACCAGGAGTTTGACCTGGAAAGTGGTGGCCGTTGGTGTATCCCGGAGACGACGCAGCAGAAGAAGGACCTCCTCTGAGAATCTGTTCGTGCATGCCAGGAGCGTATGAAGGCATAGGACCCAAACTGGAGTGCCCAGGAGCCTGTCCAGGCATGTGTTTCGGCGTGGGGTACGACGGAGTGGCTGGACTGCTTCCCACAGAGTGGCTGTGATGCAACTGGGGTCCAGGGTTGACAGGCTGAGACATGGGACGGTTGTTTCTGGGTGCCAAAGGAGCAACAGAAGATGCGGGACCGGCGTGTCTGGCTTGCATGGGAGACTGTGTTGATTGTTGCGAGAGTAGAGAGCCCTGGGATCGAACAGACGAGACTGAAGAGTATGAGCCCTTTCGATGAGCTCCAGGTTTCACAGGAGCAGCAGTAGCTCCTCCCTCCTCGTCAATGCTAGCCAAATCACTCTGGTCCGCTGCCTGATGCACTGAGGACGATGCAGAGTGGACCGAAGATGCTGGTGACCGCACAGGTTCCAGATCCTTGTTCTTTTTCATCGACTCCTTGGACTTTCGCTTGAACAGTCCCGCAAACCGGCCACCTGAACCGCCTGAATTAGGTCGCTGCAGGTTATCCACCGACGATTTCGCCCGTAACAACGAAAACCTCTTCTTGCCAGAACTCTGACTGACCACAGAGTTGTCTGAATTCTGCGAAGAAACAGATAGTCTGTGGTCTGAAGGAGGTGGCAGAATAGACGATGCCACCGAGCCCTGCGAAACAGCTCTAGACCGCTCAGCCGAGGCTACAGAGCTCTGAGAAGCCGCTCTGTTGCGTTCAAAACGCTCTCCTCCAGCAGCAGCAGCAGCGGCAGCAGCTGATGCATTAACAGGCCGCTGACTGGTGATAATCACCGATTCCTCACTAACACCACTCTCGTCCCTCGTCTTGTTAACCTCGTCCTCCTCACTCGATGCATTGGCGTCCCAGGAAGAGTGCATCTGGGCGTTGGGGTGGTTGGGGTTGTTTTGGACAATGACGTTTGGTGGAGCTCCGGGTCGCAGGCTCGTGTCGACTGTGAGATTCGTAGGGGCTTTGCGTACTTTGCTCACCACCAGTGGAGCAGGAGCCTTGTCCAGATCGGGAGACAGAACAGGTTGTGGTGCATGATGAGGCGAATGTGCGTTTGCGACCAGCGGGTTGATTTGTCCAGGCTTCTGCTGCTGCTTCTGTTGTAGATGCCGCACCACCTTTTCCGTATCGTCTTCTTCCCCTGCTGACTCCTCCTCGTCCTCCTCGTTGTGTTCCTCATAGTCGTGTTCTTCGTCGTCGTCCTCCTCTTCACCCTCGTATCCGTCACTGTACTCGTATTCCGAGGCCGATACGTACGTCGGGTTACCGTTGAACGCCACGCTCTTGGCTTTCTCCTTCTTTTTGAAAATCTTGTTGAACGGATTCGACCCCTTGCCCTCCTTTTCGCCGAAAAACGACGAAAACCCATGCGAATCGTTGGCGGGCGACGCGAGCTCGCCGTTCCTGTGCTTGTTGAGCCGAGCCAACCGTTCCCAGGGCGTCTCCACGTGTTCAGCGGGTAAGAAACCCACCGAAGAGTCCTTCACTAGTCTGACCAACCACCAGTACGAGTTTGAGTCGTTCAAAAGCACCATGGCATCGCCCTTGACGGCATTGGCCTGGCCCTTTTCCGTGGCGACAAACGTCTTGAAGGCGTACACGTAGTCAAAGTCGATTTCGTCCTCGTGAATCGAAGGCGACGAGCTCTGGTGCTCGAACGGATCGTCGTCCAGGTCGTCCTCGTCGTCCTCGTCACCGATCACGTGGCTGTTGCCCGCGTGTCCTGCTTCGTCCTTGTCGTCGCGCGAGTAAATCTCCATTTCTCGGGTCGTGTCGATTTTCAGCGGAGCCACCATTGCTGGTGTATCTGGAGTTAGTGGTGTGTCACGTGTCCGGGGTCACGTGTCCGATAGCTCTCCGCTACCCCCATAGTCGCTATACTCACCCTTGCGTTTCCCTAACATGGAGCTGTGTAGTTCTGAAAGGCTCTGTTGCGATGTTGACGTGTTGGGCCAAAAAGGACTGCATCAAGACTACAGGACGCATCTCCTGAACCCCACAACACACAAGGGTGTATGGTGAGGCTAATAATAAACGGTTTGGGGCCAAAAGCGCCATGGTGGGAAATATGGGCGTGACAGGCCGGTATTCGTTCCCTACTAGACCCGGGTTCTATTCTACTCTGCTCTCTATCGTCACCTCACTTGCACCCTCTTTTTTCATAGTGCTTAACCACGTTAGAGTGCACGGATACACACGGCAAGCAGTGCAGACAAACGCGCCAAAATTGAATTGCGTAGTATGCCAGTTCAGGGGTACCCACGAGGGCCAGCTGCGTTTGTGCAGGTGGTGCGGTGTACAGTCGACTCTGTGGCAGCTGACGGGCGACAGACCAGTGTGAGCTTTGTAGCTTGTCTGACGTTTGACCATTGAAGACTCCGTTTTCGTTATACTTATTGAAATATGAAACTGCTGGGAAATTACACTAAAAAAAAACGTCAAACGCAAAAAACGACCAGAAAAAAAAAAAAAAAAAAAGGCTTCCCACCCAATCCAGCCCAAGCTCCATTACCCCTATTTTCCCAGGCCTATGCACCGGTACTTATAGATGAACTGATATGTAGAGGAAGCACGTAGAAAAACATAGCACCATAGTACTGGTACAGTATCGCACTTATATTGTACACTACTCTTTACTACTACTAACACCCGATCACTTCAGTCATACCCTTGTGAAGGTAAGACAAGGGCTCATGGTGCACCTGTCCAGTGCATAAATATAGCCCACCAAAACGTCAATCTTGCCAAACCACGATAAGCCTTGAGCATGTGCTGTACATGTGCCATGACATGTGGGCGATCGTAGATCGTCCGTGCCTGCTAGATTTAACAGTAGTAACCAAGTTTTCACAGGGTGTGGCTTGAATGGTTATCGTCGTATCCCGGAGTCTCCAAAGATAGACCCTTAAACCAAAAGCTGCACTTCTATTAATACCCCTTTGTACTGTGGATATATGGCTATTTGGGGGCTAATTAAAGCGATTACAGCCAGCAAGCAGCTATTTCTATGTAGTGTACATCTCTGCTCTCCCCATTCGGACTAATAATCCGGCCAAGATTGGCCTCTAAAAATAGCCGCCAATTATCCGGTGACCGCAATGCAAGACGTGGATGTTGCATCAGATCCAGATAGACTTAGGAGTTAGAATGAGACATCAAAGTTGCTGTCCGTAGAGCTACGAAATTGCAAGTAGTGAGTGGCAGTATATATATAGCTACAATTAGCACTGCCTATAATAACACCTTTTCCAGAAGACTCTAATTACGCTAACTACAATTAGCTACACACTAAGCTCAGCCACTTTAGAGAGTAGCTGTGATGTATCAGTGCTGTTCCAGCTGCATTCAAGGCCTGTATTTTGCTTGTAGCTGTGTGCATTTATAGAGCTGTGGTATTAACATGTTCATAGCTGTCTGAAGACAACTACTATCATCAACTAGGTATAATGTCATTTCATTCATATTAGTACTGTATGCATATTTCTCTTGTTTGGTCACGTCGTCTTAACAACCACCTTACTATCTCCTTGGTTCCACCCTCCAGCATTCTTGCACTGGGTGATATCCAGCGTTTTCAGCTTGAGACACCCAGCCAGAACCGTATCCACTCCTACTGACGTCACTCGTACACATCCTCTGACACTGAGATGCTCGAGGTTGAGCAAGTGCATAGCTACTGCTCGCAAATTCGCATCTGACACTGCTGATCCACAGAAAGACAAGTTCAGACTCTTCAGTGAAGGGCAGCCCAAAGACAGCACCTCTACAGACACATCAGACAGCGCACAGCAGAAAGACAGATCCAAATGCTCCAGATTCTTGGCTGCTCCAACGATAGAGATAATCGCTTTATCAGATAGGAACGTACAGTCAGCCAGAACAAGTTCCTTAAGACGAGTAAAGGGTCGAATGTTCCAGTATCCGAAACCATGGTCTGAAATTGTAGTACACCTAGTGAGATTGAGCATCTCTAACCTGTCAGCAGCGTACACAGCAATATGATGCATGCTTCTGTCGGTGATGTGTTTGCAGTAACTGATGGTGATGCGTTTCAGTCTGGGACACCCAACCACAGAAGAAGGAGACGACTCTCGATCTCCAGAAGCTCCTTCTTCTTGTACCCATCCTACCAGTCTAGCGAGAGTGGAATCACCTACCTTTCGACAATTGGACAAATCAATCTCCTCAAGATCAGCTCCAATGGAAGGCACAGTCAAATCCATAATAGCCATACCAGAAACCTCCCATACAGAAGTCATCTTGAAGACTCGGATCTTGGCCAGTCCAATACCATTGACCAGGTACGAAAAACCATCGTCTGTGAGATGGAAGCAGGATGAAATGTCCACTTCTTTAGGTCTAGCTCCTACAAAGTTGACAATAGACACGATCGAAGTATCATCAACAGACCGATTGTACGGCTTGAGGTCCAGGGAATGCAGGGGACACGTGAGCAGGAGCTGTCGCCAGTGTTGACACACTCGCTGCAACACCATCAAGTCGGGAAGGTCTAGATATGCAAATATTTTGACTTGGATGGCGTCTGAGAAGGGGCCCACGTTGAACAACGACGATTTGCGTCTCTGGAACGTTTTCTGCTTCTTGAGACGGGGGTGTAGGAGGAAAGAAGAATACCGTTGAGGAGGTATCTTTGTAGCTCCTGTGGAAGAAGAACGAGCTAGAGGAGCAGCGTTAGGAGGAGATACTGAGTCTCGTGGAGATGATTCACGTGGTACTTCTCGTTTACCTTCATCAGTATCAAAAGCAGGTCTTTTGGAAGGTGATGTAGATCCACTACTTCCTGCACTTAGACACTTTCTCTGTTGAACCATCTGGTAGTTACCTAACGAGATAGGAACCCCTTCAGACACTCCCGAGTTGGATTCCCACGAGTTTGAAAACACCACTCGTCCGTCTCTGGAGATAATCGGCTCAAAAACCGTTCCAGTACTATACCGTCTAGTATGAGAATGACTATTAGACAAAGCTGGCGATTCCTTTGAAGGCAAGTGGTCATTCTTTGGTTCACTAAAGAACGTGGTTCCTCCTCTGCTCACTGTAAACAACGAGTCATTCTTCTTACCCGTGAAATCAGCCACTGAACGCCGTCTAGTCATATCAACTGGTGGAGCTGATTCCGATTGTGTGTTGTTATTGTCGTCATGCGGTTTGGGGTCTCGTTGGTACTGTTCGATTCTTGCCGAGGCTGTTTGCTCAATATGCTGTTGAATGTCTGGATACTGAGAACACAGTGACTCCAGAGTATCAGTAGTAAGAACCAAACACTCTACCATACTAATGGACCGAATGGACGCTGTTCTGACCGGGTTTGAGCTGAGAAACGCCATTTCGCCGAAATACGAGCCCTTGGTCAGCCGTGCGATAATATGTCCTGAAGAACCCAGTTCTCGTTGGTCAATCACCTCCACGATTCCGCTAGTCAGGAAATAAATCTCCTGGCCGATTGTATCTTGCTTGATAATGTACTGGAACGGTTCGTACGACCTTGGCTCCACTGCTAGAGCTAGCTTGTGCACTATCGTTTCAGGAATGTGTCGGAATAGAGGCATTTCATGCAGTAGATTTCTGATAGATGTCGTAGGCGACTCCATGCCGCTCATGAGACTCTTGCGCTGGTTGATTTTCGTCTTTTCGATAATAGCCAACCGTTCCTGAGCCTCGTCTCTGATAGCTCTCTCCATAGCTGGAAACTTTGGCAAAATGTCGTTGAGACTGTCTCCCTTGAGCACTGCCAGTACACATTTCGTAGACGCCAACACTGTCGCCGTTCTCGGTCTGTCAAACAGAATACCAATCTCGCCAAAAAACGAACCTGCCTCCAGTTCAGCATAGACACTCTCTCCATCTCGACTAGTGACGTTCACCTGCCCCTTGAGAATCCAGTACATGGCCTTGGCCTCGTCGCCCTGTGTCACGATGTACTCCTTGGGCGATACCTGCTGTATCCTGAGCTTTGCCGAGACAGCAATGACGAAAGCGTTGGGGGCCATTTTGAACAGCGGAAACGTCCGGATCAGCGAATACAAATCGCCTGGAGCTCCAGCAGGACCCGTTTCCGCCGTAGCCTCCCGCTTAGTCTCCCTATACAGCGAATCGCTCATCCTAGGAACCATTGTAGCTGCCAGGGGCACAGGATCGGCCACCTTTGGCTCAGGTCGGTCCCACATTTCCACGTCTTCTCCTTCTCCATCGTCGTCGTCTGAATACACCTCCTGCAATTGGGAGGGTGTGCGGGCCACGTGGCCGGCGTCGGTGCGTTTTCCAAAGAATTTTTTGCGTCGATACGCCATAGTGGGTGGTGTAGGGGATTGGCGATATCAACAAGGTGTGCGTGTGTGCATGGAGTGCGGCAGGGTAGTACCTGCAGGCGCTAGCGCAAGCTAAGCTATTCTGGGAGTGTGGGGGATGGAGGATAGCAACAGCTGTGAGGCTGTGAGAGTGGTAGCGGTGGTAGTGGTGGTAGTGTTGAGTAGGTAGCTGGTTGTATGACCGTTTCTATCTGACGTACTCTTAGTTTAAATGACAGGTCCCTACAGAAATGAAGCCACTTCAAAGTTACTGATTATACCGTGAGCCAGAGTGGAGCCTGTCTGAGATGAGACTTGCAAGTCGTGTGTCCAAAAATAAGGCAAGGCAGCTGAGACAAATAACAAAGAGACAACGAAGCGTCTAACATTCTTCCACGGTCTTCTATGGAGGTACTACCGCACAACAACCACACTATCCTCTGGTAAGCTTCGTAAACTTGCTGCAGTGGAAGATAAATAAGCCCCAACGGTCTCCTTCTTTCCCGTCTTTTAAGGCCCACGGAAGAGCGATCGACACACTACGTTACACGGCAACTACGTTCACGGCAACTACAGCCATGAGTGGATGCTATGGTCTGTAAGTTTGCGTGACAGCAATTGAGCGGGCGAATGGAGTTTTGCTCTGACGCCTGCAGAATATCCGGAAACAGCGACAAAAAAAAAAAAAAAAGACGACAACNTCTATCTGACGTACTCTTAGTTTAAATGACAGGTCCCTACAGAAATGAAGCCACTTCAAAGTTACTGATTATACCGTGAGCCAGAGTGGAGCCTGTCTGAGATGAGACTTGCAAGTCGTGTGTCCAAAAATAAGGCAAGGCAGCTGAGACAAATAACAAAGAGACAACGAAGCGTCTAACATTCTTCCACGGTCTTCTATGGAGGTACTACCGCACAACAACCACACTATCCTCTGGTAAGCTTCGTAAACTTGCTGCAGTGGAAGATAAATAAGCCCCAACGGTCTCCTTCTTTCCCGTCTTTTAAGGCCCACGGAAGAGCGATCGACACACTACGTTACACGGCAACTACGTTCACGGCAACTACAGCCATGAGTGGATGCTATGGTCTGTAAGTTTGCGTGACAGCAATTGAGCGGGCGAATGGAGTTTTGCTCTGACGCCTGCAGAATATCCGGAAACAGCGAAAAAAAAAAAAAAAAACGACGACAACGACAGAACGGAAAAAAAAAGACTCCACTTAAATTTCAACGTTTTGAAAAATAAAAACGGGTGAATATATATAGCTATACAACACCACACTACTTGTAGGCAACACTACAACCACCACCACTCGTAGGGTAAATAACGCATACAAGTATTACAGTAACGCACGCTGCACGCACCAAACGGTCGCTTGTGCCAAGCGAAAACCTCAAGCGGCTACACACACTACACACCATAATGTGAAAAAGCGCAAAACATCGGTTTTTTGCTATATAAACATATGTATAAAGAGCACACACTCGTAGGACACTCAACTATGGCCCAATGGCTTGTTCACAAATCCCTCGTATTCAGATTAGGTTCAAGGCTCTATCGGCTTTATGCATACACCACGCAGGTGTGAAAAGAGAGAACCGACACGTTAGCTGGGAAAAGCTCCGTCTTCAGGAGCTCCAAGATGAGGACCCAGGGGTCTATGTAGAGGCTGGGGCTCGGCGGGTTGCTCTCTAGGAGGCAAATCGGCCGGTGCTTCGTCCACATCGGGAACATTGGCGATTTCGGGGTTCACTGTCTGTCTGTTGGAGAGTAAGTAGACGACCAGAATGAACGACGCCAAAAGAGCGAGATCCAACACTCCAATTCGATTGAACCGGATCACCATGTTGCGGAACTGGGCGAAATTCGACTTGGCGTTGCCTCCAGGGCCTCCAATGATACTTACCTGATTTTCGGGTTTCTTAGTATAGCCCAGGAAGCCGGAGATGACACTGGCGATGATCTTGAACCGTAGTTTGGCCAGTGACAGGTAGACAGCGAGGTATGCGTCTGGGTTGGCCAAAAGAGCGGAATCGTAGTGTCTTTTGGCCAGATGAAAGTCCTGAGAGACGCCAATACCATGTTCATGCATCCAACCCAGGTTCCATCGTGCAAGACCGAGATTGCCTCGCTCAGCTGCTCCAGTGTAGCACTCATGAGCCTTTTCAGCATCGGGTTTGGTTCCGATTCCATAGAGGTAGTAGTCGCCCATTCTGAGAGTAGACTCATGGTTGGACTGGATAGAAGAACGAGTCCAGTAAGCGAGAGCACTGAGTTTATCGCTTTCGGAAATGACGCCATGATCATCATAGTTGAGACACTCATCAACCACATAAGCGGCATTGAACTGCCCGTTCTCAGAACCCTGCTCAGCTTCAATAACAAAACCAATGAAAGCGTTATGGAACGTACCCAGGTTCCACTGCTGAAGAGCCCACTTTCGGGGAAACTTGTTACCGCAGATTCGCTCGTTAAACAGCTTGAAGTGCTTGTATGTCTTGGAGCAGGTGAGCTCATCGGAAGAAGTACCTACAGCCATGACAGATTCAGCAACTTGAGGATCTTCACGTACTCGGAAGTAGTACTCTCCGGTCTCGTACATGGCTTGGAGATTCATAGTAGCAGCTTCAGCAAAGTACCGTAGAGCAGCCTTATGATCTCCTCTTTCAAGCTGGATATCACCTAGATTGTAAAGAGCAGGGAGACTTCTCAGCTCAGCAGCCTTGTGGAAGTATCTGATGGCCTTCTTGGTGTTCTGAGTAACGCCCAGACCATGTTTGTACATGTACCCTAGTCCATTACCAGCGGTACCCATCTGTCCTCCACTGGCCTGCCATGCTTTCTCAAACCACTTGAACGCCAGCTTGAAGTTTTGTTCCACGCCTTCTCCTCGCATGTACATTTGTCCTAGCCGTGTAGCACACCGCACAGAGTACAGCTGTGAGTCTCTAGCTGGAGATACCTCTTTAGCATCGAGATCAGTGAAAAACAGACCTGCACACTCATGAGCGAGTCGAGCAGACTTTTCCAAATCAGGCTCGACATTCTGAGAGCCCCGGTAGAAGAATTCACTCAGAGAACTCTTGTACTCGGCCACCTTGCCTTCCAGCATATGTTCAGCATACTCCAGAATCTCCTCCGATGAATCTTCAGCGTATTCATCATACATGGACGTTTCCTTGCCCAGATTGCCATACAGACCGTGGTTCGAGTCTGCCAGATGCCAGGATGTAGGTCCCAGATGCTTACCTCCTGGAGGTCCGTCCAGAAAGTAGTTCAACGTCTGGTTAGCAGCAGCTCGCAAATGACGCAAAGCTGCATCACAGTCCTGAGGATGTCCAATACCGTTGTTGATTCGGTTGCTCATGGCCATTTGAGCCCGCACGTCTCCTCCCTTGGCTGCAAACGAGTAGTATAACGTAGCTCTAGCCTGGTCTCTGGGCCATTGTCCAAACAGACCAGTGCTGTAGAGAAGACCGACAAAGAACTGGGCTGCAGGGTCGCCTGTCAGCTCAGCGTACTGCTTGTAGGCCGCAAAACCAGCTGCGTACTGAGGTCGAACAGAATAGTGTCCAAAGGTGAGCAGTTCAGCCAGGAGTAGAAGAGCTTGAGGATCGTCTGAAGAACACTCGCGAAGCTGCTCAAGAAGCTCCTGGTACACTTTAGGAGCAAGCCTGACAGACACTGGATCCTTGCTATCGTCTGTGAGGTACCCAGTGTGCTTGGAGCTGAGAGTCTCCCACATGGTATGTAGTTGCTTGTTGACGTCAGATGCGCATTGAGACGTGAACAGAGTGTCGAGAGGGCCTTTAATCGGGCTTTCTGCTTTTGGCCATTCCTTGAGCTTGGATGCAACAGCTCCAGAGGCTGCGGCTAGTATCGTTGCCAGATGAGAGAACAGCATTGATCTGACAAGAGGGTGTGCTGCGAGGCTGGAGATAATGCGTGGCGTCACGTGACGTTGGGAGGACTAACGAACGAAGAGATGGTGTTTTGGAGGTGTTTTGGGGGTTATTTGGTGTGTGTGAGTGAAGTGGTATTATCGTATGGAGTTGGTTATGTTGATAAAATTGTTTGTCTTTAGCTTCTCTTATTTTTCACTCTTCTCCTATCTCCTTATCCTTACCATAGCCAAGATGGTATGCATGCATATTTCATTATGGAACCCACACATGCATGTCATGATCCACTGTTGTAACGAATCGATAGTGGCTGAGAGCGGCAGCACCACCGTGTCGGATATCAAGGTCCCTCACTCGCTCGCTCAACCATGGACGCTCTTTGAACGCGAAAAGCTCTACTTTTGCAAACCCTGCCAGCTTTTGCAGTCGCCGGATATGACTCTGGATGTGGTGGAATGTGTCTACTGTCCCATGTGTCTGGTGGAGATTCCGAAATCGTCGACTCAGAGGGTGTGTACGCGCAATTGTCTGCAATGTCCAGAGTGCAAGAGTGCCATTGACGTGTTGAAGACGTCTAAAGATGCTGTGAACTACACGCTCAAATGTACTTACTGCGACTACAAGACTGATGAGTACATGGCTGATAAGCCACTGGCGGCTCAGATATTGCAACAACAAAACACCCAGGGCGATAATGCGCTAGCTGGAGCTACCAGACAGTACATTCGACGGCTGTTTGTAGAGGAGGATAAGGATGCTACTAAAGCCATGGAGGCTTTGAATGTTGGTTCGAGGGATTCGGACGTGTCAAAGGGGTTAAAGAAGACGGGGAAGGTGATTGTGGATGTCAATAACACTACTAAAACGAGGGACGCCAAAAACCCCATTCTTCCTGCTCTCAGAGGCAAAAAAAGCAGACTTTGCTACAAGTGTGAAAAACCTCTGATTGTTCCTAGCAAGAAACCATCTTCAATCTCGTTAAAAGCTTCAGAACTCGCTATTCATTACATTCCAGAGGTGAAACTGTTGTCTTTTACTAAAGAAGGAGTCAAATTCAGAGCAAGGAACGTTATGAAGGAAGAGATGGTCTTCAGTGTATCTACTGTCAACATTGATTCAGACAAGTCTCCGTTTCTAACAGACCTCTTCCCCTCTGGAGCAACAGTAATCACTCCATCCACTACTCTCAACCCCTCTGTTGACCTACTTACAGCTGACGATACAGCTTTCGCTTGTTCGTTCCCCGTGGAAAGCATGAAAGATAGCATTCTCAAGACCAAGCTAGTGATGAACGACACGCACAAAGGCGTGAAACCATCGTGGGACGATCTGGAGATTGAATTGGAGCAGCCTGACGCTAAAAAGCTGGCTGTTTATATACACTGCAAGTCCAAAACGTTGGATGTGGGTTATTGGTTGGTCCTAGAGAGGCCCAAGGAGAAGGAAGAAAATGTGGAGGAAGAGAAAGAAAAGGAGAAGAAGGAGGAGGTGTAGATACGCATTTTGTACATACTATACATATTTATTCTACGAGCTCAAATACGATACCTCATACGGTATGCGTTTCATCGTATTACAATAAGCCACTCTTGGAATATTATTTGTAAACGTTCTTATTATCGGAACATTTCAGAACACCCTTATTTGGCTCAACACATGACCACAGTCTATGTCCATAGTCTATAGAGGGGAATTATACCCACACTACAAGTAGCATAACCACTACAAGTATGGGTATTATTACGAGATTTTTGTAGTACCATAGTATTTCTAATGCATTTTAAATATCTTCTACGAACGCTTTCGGCCAAAGGAGAAGCGGCTCTTCTTGCCAGCTGACTCGGTCGACGTATTAGACACTGAGCGGTCTCTTCGCTGCCAGAACTTGTTGCCGCTGCTAGAAGGGGGAGCAGAGGCGTCAGAAGCCGTAGAGGGAGGCGCGGGAGGCACACTCATGGACGTGTTGGCTGTAGAGTGGTGGGAAGACGACAGGTCCGAGTGGATAGACGTGCTTCCAGGCACCGACGACGACATCATCGAGTTGCCAACCACCGAAGAGCTCTGTGAAGGAGCAGGAGACGGCAGAGGGAAGCCGGATGTAGGTTGCTGGGGGAACCCGTACTGCTGTTGAGGTTGGTGGGCCACAGGAGAAGTAGGGTAGGTTTCCTGTAGAGAGGGCAGAGAGGCTGCTGGGAAGTTGGAGATCGTGTTGGAAGGGAGGTTAGAGGAGCTTCCAGGGGCACTAGACACTCCACTTTGGATGCCACTGCTCAGAGCTGTAGTGGAGCTGAATCCAGTGGTGATGGTAGGTGGAGCCACAGGGCCATCTTCATCGTCCTCCTTGACATTGGGGAGAGAAGAGGACGGCAAGGGCACACTCTCTGTGGACGAGATGTGCTCTACCAGCTCACCGTTGGCGTTGGTGGTCACGTTGAAGACATCGTTGGAGAGGTTGTCGGACTCCATTTGGTCCACTGTAGTCTCCTGGTAGAAGAGCACGTAGGCAGAAGCCAGACCTCGGTTGTCTCCAAAGAAGTTGAAAACGTAGTGAGGATCCACAGCCTCGACCATTTCATCATCGAACAACAACCATCCAGCATGCTCAGTCTTGACCACACTGACGTAATGACCATGGTAGGGACCTCCTCCAATATGCACAACCACAGCATACAGCTCGTACAACTTGTCAGGATCAGGACAGTCAAAGGTGGTCTCGAACATTCGTAGGTACTTGGGGTACACGACTCTGTGGAACAGCTTTGTGTTGCGCTGCATGTCTTCTGTGAACTTGAACCGCTTGAGATGCAGTGCCAGCACCTTGGGGAGTCTCTGGATCTTCATTCGTTTTTCGGCCTCTTGCAGACCGCAACAGGTATCGCAATGGAACTTGTTTCGCTCACAGAGCATTTCCGAGGCTGAGAATTGTCTCAGACAAGCTGTAACTGACGAGTTTCGCTCCAGATCGATAGACAAGTCCAAGAAAGACTCATGTCGACGAGAAACGGATTCACAAGTCAGACACTTTGTTTCGGACGTCAGAGAACCCTCAAACAGCTCGTGGATCCACTTGGAGTCGTCTCTGGATGCTGAGGAGCCATCGACACTCTCAATGACTTCATTCAGAAGAAAGTTGAGAAACTCATGAGCATCCTGATGCATAGACGATCGAAACAGCTCGTTCTCTCGTTTCAATACAGTGATCAGGTTGCTAGGCGACATGATTCCGATTCGCGACGAGTTTTCGCTCATGCATTCGAAAATGTCCTTGAGGGCTGTGAACAGCGACTCCTTCATGCTGTAGTCCTGGGCCAACGAATGGTCCAGGTTGATGATGGGTCCTGTAATGAGAGCGGCTCGTTTCTTGTTTTCCGGAGTCGCAAACGGGTCCTCAGTGTATCCCACTACTGGCACATTAGCATTGGGTAGTCTATGACCCAGAGGAATACCTTCAAGGCCAGGATAATTGGGCTTACTCTGGAGAATGTTCAAAGGAGCAGCATTCTCACCTAGATACCCCGGAGCAGGAGGAGCCGAATTGGCCTGGTTGGCAGCTGCAGGCGATGCAGGGCTTCCAATGAAGCTGGTTCGGTCAGCAGACCCAGGAGCTCCTCCAGCCGATCCCGGAGGCCCGTTTTCGCCGTCGTCCTTGTCCTTCTTCTTGCCAAACAGCGTGAGGCGTCGCGACAGCTTGCCGTTTCCATTGGTGTTGTTGACGGACTCCTGAGACTTGAGTCCTAGAGATAAGCTGCTGAGACCAGAGCTAGCAGCAGCAGCAGGATCAACTGGTGGGACTGTTTGAGGAGTGGAAGTGGACAAAGTGGCCGACTCGGGGTTCACAGTGAACGGATGAGGCGTCTTTCCAGCCACACTGCGCTTCTTGGCCCTGGCCTCGTCCTTGGCAAACGCCAGAACCTGATCACGGAACGGCTTGGTGTAGTACAGGCACTGCAGCACCGAGTTACAGTAGCAGGTGTTGCCAAAGTTCTCCATGCCGAAGAAGCGGTTGGCGGGCGCCGATAGGGGCGAGGAGGCTGGCAGTGTAGTCTGATCCTTGAGTGTCGTCGAGGAAACAGGGGGAGCGGTGTGGGTTGGAGTTGTGGAAAATTGGTACGGGTTGTGCGCTTGAGCAGCAGGAGGAGCCAGATGTCGCTGCATCATGACGCCGCCGCCATTGGTTGTAGAGCCGTTGAGGGACATGTGTGGTGGACGTTGAGTGTAGTGAGATGGGTCGAGGAGTGTAGTATGGAGATGAGATGAGTGGGAGTTTTGGGTGTGTTTTGGAAGGGCAAGTTTTGTTGCTGTGTTTCTGCTTGTCGGCTTGTGGCTTGTCGGTTATCTGTTGGCCAGTCGCCTCACGCTATCTCTCGTTTATCAACAGTTTACGTTCCGGAGCTTTTCCAACAGTGCCGTATGCTAAGCTGGCAGATAAAACCCAACGTTCAACAAGCTCGGAAATGGCTGCAGCCAAAGGTAGAGCACCATGCGGGGGCATTAAATTGCACCTGTCCAGGATTAAGAAGGGGATATGAATGAATGAGTGTCGAGGTCTACAGACGCCACCCTGTGTATCTACTTTTCAGTGTATGTTTTCTAGTGTGTCCTACACCCTCCTCCCACCTTATCAGCATACTTTTCACGCCAAGAAGTCGAGAAGGAAAAGGCCCTCGATTCAGCCCTGTTTGGACAGTACCAGGTAGCAGGTCCAGCTAGTCCGGGGAGTCGTATCCGGGAAGGTCACATGGGCAAGAAAATTCTGGAACGTCGTTAGCAGGTGTAACCGTGCAGATCGACTCTGGCAAGCCCTACTGTAGCTACTCTGGCATACACATGGTCGTCGTTTACAGTTGAAAGTTGAGTTGACGAATACCCGCCGAGTCGTATCACAGTCGTTTGGCTAATAGCCTGTTAGCTAATGCACTCCACATGAACTTTGAAAAACCAATGTGAAGAAAATGCTGGACGATTTATATAGCTTCTGAGAAGGTGTACTCGTACCTCGTACACCTTCCTTCCACTCATCTCCTTCTCTTGGCAAGCTATGATATCATCATAAGCCTGTCTGAGACCTCCCAACGAGGAGATACGAGGGCTGTGCTATGCGCTACTGACGAATACGAGTGTGGGTACGATAAGTATACCTACAGTACGAGTACAGTACGAGTACAAGTGGCAACGGTATGTTCACCACAGCTCCGATATTATCCCTCCTCAAGTCACCTCAACGCTCAACTCTATTGGATGAGATTTTGTTTCAACAAATACACCCCAACCCAACCTTGAATATGTTAAATTACACGATAGGCAGAGACGGAGCTCCACGAATAAGACGTCTCTCTTCCCCGCAAAAACGAGCGTCTTTTCTCCTGTCTCTTCTCCAGTCCAGACCTATTAAGGTTCGAGATAGTGCAACCTCTAGGGCTGTGCACCGGGTACGTAGGTGAGTGCATCAAATAAGAGACGAGAGAGGGTGGACGGTAGGGTAAGTGGGATTTTTGAAATATGAAAATAAATAGCAGTGGCAAAATTAGCCAACAAATCGTACGAGTTAATCCTCGTTTTCGGCCTCGTTTCGGGCCTCACTTCTAACAGGAAAAGAAGCTTCATCGTCTCCAACCTGGAACGTGTTCATTCGAATCCAGCCGCGCTGAATGAGAATGGGCTGCAACGCCCACTTGAAGAGCAGATAACAAGTCACGGCGGTGAAGAAGCCCAGCGAGCATGTCTGAGTTAGCAGGGTTAGGGAAGGGAATAGGGCATAGTACGCACGAGAATAATGTTGGCAAAGTTGGACAGACCCATCTTGTATCAGTTAAGGAGGGTCAGGGTTGATGGCGTGCGAGGTGGTGTTGAAAGTGTGGAAGGTGAAATTTGGCTTTTCTGAAAAAATGCTCCAAACGAACGACGTTTTTCGCACACTATTCTTGAGTTTATTTTTTTCGTGTCAGAGACAAGACGGTCCTCGAAGCTCCAAGCCCATGTGGGAGCTACAGCGTACGTGTGCAATACTACCGCTGGCTCCAGGGGAAATTATGATACAGGGGGACGTGCAGGCTGCAGCGTTTCCACGGTAACAGCAGTAACGAAGTTACTGCAGCACAACACAGGTTCAAAGGTCTCCACTTCTAGGAGATTTGCATATTTCAGCTTCCAAAAGCACTCGGAAAAGCAACTTGCGAAGTGATCGCCAAAGTCCATGTAACACCCTGTATCGAACACGCCAGGGCCTATTCTCCATGTAAGGGTCATAGAGTCTGAGCCAAGAGCGTTCTGAATTTCTTTGGAATGAGCAATGAACAAGTGACGGTGGAATGTACAACATATGTTTTCAACACCATGTTTTCAACACTGCCAAGACCACCCCTATTTCATATTTCGTCATACCAGGGTACACGATAATTATTGGCTAGTCTACTGGTAAAACTCCACGGAATGACATAAAATTGCAGGAAAAAGCCCTCCCACAACAAACCAAGGTTTACGTGTGGATTCTTCGCATAAAAACAGCTGTGGAGGAAAAGATGAGCCGCTTTTGTTGTTGTATGGCACGCCTGCGCTGCGCCAAGAAAGAGGACGGAAAAAAAGCAGACAAAATAAAAGTCCAGGTGTCGTCACAGCCACCAATGACGCTATTGCTAGTGTGAAATAATATTAATGTCCCATGACGTAGGAGTGGGGGCTACAGCAGGCTATATTTGGGTGTGCCACACTTGTGGACCCGGTTTAGACCTCTGTTACTAACAATAGCCGCTCTTTCTCTGTCTCCTCTTATATCCATGCGCTAAAAGCGATGTCATGTACTCGTTCCAAAGGCTAAAAAAATACCGAGAAGTGTTAGATTTTAGCGTTTAGGTTTCTGCCCTTTTGCCAAAACTATGGAGAAACGAAATGGTTATGGCTCGGAGAAACGGGTTGATTGCGACGTGCTGGCCCCGATCAGGACGCAAAAGCACCGAAAGTACACATAAACCTAGCTTTGGGCAGCGGATCAGCACCAATAGGCTTTCGGAAACGTGCTTGGGCCCAGTGCGACATGGAATCCTGATCTGCGTCCATACATTTACAACCGCTGATATATAACGCCATAGCCTGTAGTTGTGGCGCCGGAGTAAACGAAAAAATCACACCCTATACACACCGGCCCCGTCCACACCTCCGACGCTGCTCAGTCGCCTCTCTCTACACCAACATCAGCCGCTTTGGTAGTGTTTTTGCTGCGGAAGCCGAGATAGACTTTTTAGGTACGAACCGTCGGTAAGGTCGTGCAAATCTGCCTGAAGAGCCCAGGTTCCAGACAAAAATAAAACCAACGAGCGAAATTAATCCTCCAGTCCGTTGATCATACACTCTCCCTCTCACCTCCAACATGGCAACTGACAAGCTCCGAGTCCAGCAGCTGCCCACGCACCTGCAGCATGTGCCGTCACCAGACCTGGCCATCGAGGCTGACTGCGCAGGGGGTAGCACCTCTACCTCTTCGCCTGCCAGCAGCTCGAAAAGCACCTTTTCGCCAAAGTCGTACCCTCACTCTCCAGCTGAACGGTCTCCCTTGGCTAATTCTTTTTCTATCACCGAAGACAGCAACCCAGTCATCCAGGCCATCCCTCTGTCTCCCAAGGACCGCTTTTTGCACACGCCTCCGACGTTTCCCATTGCCCATCTCACGTCTTCGTCTTCGCTCGCCTCGGACTACGAAGACGCGCCCGACTCGTTTGACTTGAACCTACACAACAAGGGCCCCAACTCTAACAAAAAATTAGACTCTGATCTGTCTTGCACTGCAACTAATTTTAGAGACCACCACAACGGTCCTTCCAGCACCGGCAAACGAGTCTTGGAGAAGAAAAACAAGTCCCCGGGTATCCACCAAGTCTCCACCATGTCAGACTCGTACTTTGTCGACGCCAGCGGTCGCCGAATCAACGACAATGAGCAAATCTCTCACGATTTCGAACCCTCCCACCCCCTATCTGGCTCGGTGAATGGCTCAGCTACGTCGTCTTCAGACTCGGACTTTGGAACAGTCCACCAGCCCCAGCCCCAGCACCTCTACCCGCCCTCGCAGAGCCACATCCAGGCCTCGTCTTCCAACCCCGAGCTAGTGGTCCCCCAGTCGTCCTCCTCCCAACCCAACCACAAACCAACCAACTCCAACTTTAACAGTACACGGTCGCTAACCCACAACTCGTCCTACTCTTCTCTTCGCCAGCAGCAGCGAGGTCCCCCGTCCCGGTCCACCACCCCACACATGGAACCAGACTTTTCGTACCCGCCAAAGCAGTACACGGCGCCCAACTCGCCCCGCACCATGGCCCAGTCCATGGGTGCCAGACATACGCCTACCGGCAGTGTGTCTTCGCAGCACCCGCTCTCGCACATGAGCTTTGGAGGCTCGGATCCCTACCTGTCTCAGCACTCTGGAGCGGAGGCTACGGCGGCCCACAACAACCTGCCCATGCCTCCTCGACGGCGTGAACGGCCCATGTCTTCACGGTCTTCTGTCTCGTCTATGGGAGACATTAACGGCGGCTCGTCTTCAGCGTCGCTCCACCAGTCGTCGGCGTCCATGTTTGACCTGTCGCAGTCGTACCTGACCCAACTGGGCGCCAACCAGGCCACGCTCATGCCACGAATCAAAACCATCGAGCTGTACCGAAAGAACGCCAAGAAGAGCAACGACCCGGCCGTGCAGTACCAGTTTGCCCAGTACCTGCTGCAGACGGCTCTCATGGCTGGCGCCAACAAGCATTCGCCGACTTCTTCCATGTCTTCGAACGTGTCCAACATGAGTCCTTTGCCCTCTCCTGCAGGACGAGACGAGTCTCCCCGACGGCCCAAGATGGACGAGGACAGAGCTGCCGAGAAGCTCAAGCATGATTTGCTGAAGGAGGCTATCGTGCACCTGCGTCGATTGGTTGATCGAGGCCACCCTGACGCTCAGTACCTGCTTGGAGACGCGTACTTTTCTGGAGCTTTCGGTAAACCCGATCTCAAGGACGCCTACACTCTCTTCCAGATGGCGTCCAAGCATGGCCATCCCGAGGCCACATACCGAGCGGCCCTTTGTCTGGAGGAGGGCTGGGGTTGCTCCAAGGATACACGAAAGGCCGTGCAAATGTACCGAGCTGCTGCCTCCAAGCAGCACGTTGGAGCCATGTTCCGACTCGGCATGGCGTGCTTCTACTCGCTCATGGGTATCCCCAACATTGATGCATCCAAGCTTGAGGGCGTCAAGTGGCTCAGTCGAGCTGCTGAGAACGCCAGTGAGCTGTACCCTCGAGGTCCCTTTGAGCTGGCCAAAATCTACGAGGTCGGCTACAAGGATCTCATCATCAAGGACAACGACTACGCGGTGCAGCTGTATGTTCGATCGGCTGATCTCAACTTTGCACCTGCTGCGTCGCTCATGGGTCACGCCTACGAGCACGGCACTCTCAACTGCCCCCAGGACCCGGCTCTGTCGATCCACTACTACACAGTCGGTGCTACTGCCGGTGACGAGGCCTCCATGCTGGCCATGTGCGCTTGGTACATGGTTGGCGCAGACCCCATTCTCCCCCAGGATGAGGATGAGGGCTTTGAGTGGGCCAAGAAGGCCGCTGACGCCGGCTACGCTAAAGCTCAGTTTGTCACGGGCTACTTTTTGGAGCAGGGCATTGGTACCGACCGAGACATTTTGCAGTCGTCGGTGTACTACCGAAAGGCCGCTGCTGGTGGAGACGAGCGTGCTATTGAGCGGCTCAAGAAGGGTGAGGCCCGACAGGTGTCTGGCCAGAGTGTGGACAACTCTCTGGTTGGCGACAAGACCAAGGGCAAGAAGAAAAACAAGGATACCAAGGAGGGCAAGAACGGCAAGGATGACAAGGAGAAGGATTGTGTCATCATGTAACGCATTTAATTTATTGTGGCAGACATAATAATAGAGTCTAATAATGAGTACGAGTAATGAACAAGTAGTTGTATGTACGTAGTTAGGTGTAAGTAAGTGGTCACAGGCTATAAATACTACCGCCTCGTGACAGCCCAAATTAGTCCAATCTATCCGGCTCCCTGGTCTAATGGTGTTATTAAGGGGGTTACTCAGCATTAGCATTTTCCTGCACCTCCTTCTTTTAATAGCACATTAAGCATAATCTGGGAATTACAGCAGAATGACGTCGGAACGGCTCTTCTGTTTTTAGAAAAGGTAGGGATAGACCGGAAAAGGAATGTAACGGTGAGCATCCGATGAGCAATACGGCGGTGATACGAGTATGATGTCATTGGGCGTCTTGGGTGTACATTGAGCACGTGTTGAGATGCTCCGAGTGGCTATTTTAGTTGAGGTCAAAAAATTTGCACTGGGTTTTTGCTGTTCTTTTTTTACCCGTTTTTTCAGACGGCAAATTTTCACCTTAGTGCGATCCACAGCTTAGTGCTGTTTTAGCGTCAAAAGAATCTTAGTGGTCAAAAGAATCTTAGTGTGAAAAGAGAAACGCACATACTGAAAGAAGAAGGCCAAGCGTTATGTCTACAGGGTCTACACATGTGTCATTATTAAAAAGGCAGGTTCGTGTTCATGGTCGTTATATAAGTTAGGTGACTGGAGTGTCTCGACTCTTAAAAGAGCCGCTTCAAACCGTAGTGTCGGGCAAAGTCCTCGTCTTCAGACAGCCACTCGTCGTCAAAGTACTGGTACAGCACGGACCGCAGAGGCTTGCCGGAGACTCGCTCAATAGCCGCAGTGATGCTAGACACAGCCTGGAGCTGCTGGTCTTTACCGGCCTTGGCGTTGCCGTTATCTGAACCGGCTGAAGGCCAGCCCACTTCCAAAGCAAGCACGGGCTTGTTGCACAGCAAAGAGGCAAGGTAGGCGGACTCCTCGACCTCGGCACCTGCATGGGCAGCGTCAACAGAAGGGTTGTTGAAGGGAGAGACAGACAGGCCAATAACGTCGACAGAGTCGCAGAACAGACCAACGGGACCGTCGATATCGTCAGCAGTCAGCGAATGCACCCCCTTCTTGGCCAGCATATCCTGGACGTTATCTCGTCGCTCTTTGGGGGTCAGAACATCCCAGATACCCAGGGGTTCAGATGTAGTTACAGGAATTCGAATGTCTGTAGAAAGAGTGTCCAGCCGCTGTCTAATGTGATTCAAGATCATGACCAGTTCCTTGGGATGGTAGTTTTGGTTGGCCAGTCCCTCGGATCCAAGCACGACCAGATCCAGCTGTCGTAGAAACGCCTCAGTGGCAGAAGGGGACTCGTCCAGAGAGTCGATAATGTCCATGAGCTGGGCGTCGACTGATTTGGTTAGCAGCTCCAGCGAAGAGGCCTCAGAGTCCAGACCCGAGGTGGTCTCGAGAGCACTGGGCTCGATTCCAAGCACCAGCTTGAGAGCAGAGTCCACACTTCGCTTCTTGGTGTCTCTGTTGTGCAGGTAGTCCAGGTAGGCTGGGATGACTTTACAGTCGGTGGAAAAGAGTCTGATAGCCTCCACTCGTCCAGACGCCTCGAGAGATGCAAAATCGGACGCAATCTGGCTCTGGCGTCGGCATTTGTTGTTCTTGGTCAGAGGAAGGTATGCAATAGCGTAGCTCTTGAAGTTGGGTGTGGGTTCAGACCAGACAAAGGGCTGTGCGGGAATGAGTTGCTTGAGAGCTTCAGTGGACTGAGACACCTTGGTTTTCAAAGCAGCCAGAGCGTCACTGCTCTTTTCCGGCTGAGACATGGCCAGTATGTACATGATGCAACAGAGAGCCATGGTTCCCAGCACCATCAAAAATCGGTTGCCCTTGGCGGACTTTTGAGGAGATACAGCCTTTTCGTTGGCATGGTACGACGGCAGCGAAAAGTCCAACGGGGTATTTGAAGAGATGGACTCGAACGAGGATCGTACTGGCGACTTGGTAGGCGTTCGTCGGAAAGGCGGTGGGGCCTGGGTCGATTGGTAGGACATGGTGAGATGAAAATTAAATGAGGTCGGCTAGAAATTGCTTGAAGCGGTGCGACACTACTATATCGGTGGATTTCGCGCTAGTGTCGGGGGGCAGGGCACTAAAAAGGCTGCTACTAGAGTGGTATACTGCAACGTTGCTATAGGTGCAAAGGGGTCAACGCGGTGGCCCACAAGAATGTCGAGAGGGAAGAATGAGGGTGTGTGGTCGCGTTTCTTTACAACAAGTTGTAGAGAGGGTATAAGCGATGGTAAACGAAACGAAGGTCGTATGGAATGTAGCAGGGGGTGTAAGGAAAGACTGTGGTGAGGGTAAAGAGCGTGGGGGGAGGTGTTTTTTGTCGAGAGACACCAATCAAGTGGTCGATGAGGGAGGAAGAAGAAGCCGTCAAGTGTATATGGGGAAAAGATGTAAGTATTAAATGTCAGGCCTGGTAATTGTAGGCCAAACCTTGAGACGCGTTTAAAAGTGTTATGCACCAACTCCTGCCTATTTGGGCCAGGACTGCACAACTAGAGTTTGCAAAGCACAAGGACCAAGATCCTCCTTGGGCCAAACAGCACGTATAAAGTTCAAGACAGTCTTTCAGTGGGGTTGGGGGTTGCGCTGAGAGCAAGGTGCAATTGTCTCAGTAGACCCTGTAGCTCTCTCCTAGACAATGACCAGGGCCACATTCTCTGCGCTGTACCACATGAGAGAGGCTGACTCAGAGGCTTGTCCCACTTTAAGCCTTACAGGGATCTGGCTGCTTACCCCCTACGCTGTAGATCGGGATGGATCGGCAAAGCTAAGCTAGGGGGTTGGAATGAGCTAGGCACGCGTCAGGATAATGAACATGTAAACGTGAGTGGAATGGCTGAGCACGATCTATAGAATAATGCACACACGGCTGGATGCATCATGTTTATCCCCAGCTTCTTTTATCGTTCCCCAGAGGCCTGTTTTCGCTCTCGTAAATTCTGTCGTTTACGTTGGGTGCAGAGTCAAATTCCGTCACCAGACAAGATTAGTTGTTTCAGATTTCTACATATAGCAACATGGTGTAAGGAGCGACAAACACTAGAGATTCAGTTTGATCTCCTCTATGATGGACAGTAACACCATCACGAGTGTCGCTCAACTGGGAAAAAACCATCACGTTCAGCTGCGGCCCGTGACGCATGTCTTGGAATATTTGGGGACGAAAACATCCCCTTTGGGGGAGAAGAGCCGAGGCTCTCTCTCTG
The DNA here is from genome assembly GCA_900519075.1 of Yarrowia bubula. Taxonomy (NCBI): domain Eukaryota; kingdom Fungi; phylum Ascomycota; class Dipodascomycetes; order Dipodascales; genus Yarrowia; species Yarrowia bubula. The sequence continues at coordinate 95,588 of ULGX01000016.1, forward strand.
GAGGCTCAGTATATTTTTTGGTTCGCTAATTATTTATGCATCGACAAAGGTAAATCGCCAAATAATAAACCGGTCTACTTTACGCCATTTGACTTTGCATCATTCGATAGTTCAATAGGTGGATATGGCAATAGGGGCTATGTCAAGCTGACACAGTGACACATTGACAGGTGTCAGGGCGTTACATCTAACATTCCAATCATGTCACAGGTACTGGATTCTCTTTACACTCCTTAGCTACTGGTTTCTGTTATGTTGGGTTACACATTCACGTGGATTTAAATTAATTTTACTTCAAAAAGGATCTGAAATCGGCATTAGACTTGGAGCTCGCGTTGCCCAAAGAAGACGCGGGTTTAGCTTCCGTCGTACTCGAAGAGGCGACCGTTGACTCAGAAGAAGCCCCTGGGCCCCTGGCATCCCTCGACCCCAAAACCTTCCGTTTTCGGGGCACAAACCGCTCCTTGGAGACGGTGGCAGGAGCAGGTCGCGGACGTTTATTCCTGGGCTTGTCAGCAATAGATACTAGCAAATTCTTGCCCAGAATGTCAGATCCATTCAGTATCAGACTCTCGTTGGCTGCTTCAACTGTACTGAACGAAAGGAAAGCAAAGCCCAAGTTCTTCTTGGTGCCTAGATCCTGCCCCTTGTTGGGGATGGTGAGATTAGTGACCTTGCCAAACTCGCCAAAGGCCGCCTCGATCTCTTCCGAAGATGTATCATAGTTGAGTCGGCTAATATACACAGTGCTGTCTGGGTTGGCTGCCTCCTTTTTCTCCTTCTTGGCACGAGAGGGGTCCGAAATCTCCACCACTAGGCCACCGTCACTGTCTTTGCCATACTGAACCGCCGCTGTAGCAGCCGCAGAAGACGTAAACTGGATGTAGCAGAACCGACGGTGTTTGTTGACACTGAGCGAAGGCAGCCGCAGACTGGCAATCTCGCCAAACGCGCCAAACTGCTCTCGCAGGGTCTGTTCCGTGTCGTCCACTGAAAAGTTTGTAACGTAGACAGTCGTATCATGTCCATCTGAAACTCGCACTTGCTGGTCGCCTAGTTGCTTGTGGTCACGTGTGAGAGCTGCTAGCTTCTCTTCGGGGGTGGAGAACTCAACCACAGCATATGGGAGGTTCAGGATGGTGTTTCGGGGCTCTCCACATTCAGCAAAGAAGGAGTTGATCTGGTCTTCAGTAGTGGAAGAGGGTAAATCAGCCATGATGACGGTGAGAAGCTCACGTGACCGTGTGGGTTCAGGTACAGCAGTCTTGACTTCAGTCTCCTCTCTTGGGGTAGCTACTGAGTCAACCTCCATTGCTTGGACCTGCTCAACATGATCATGAACAAAGAAACCGGCATTGAAGTAGTTGCTGGCACGATTCTGAACAGCAGAAGCTCCTTCTCCACTGAGGTAGTCCTGGTAAGACTCTACTAGCAATTTGGGGTCCTCAAAAACATTGTTGGCTGCTTGTTTAAGAGCTTGCTGGTATACCTGCTGAATGGAGTTTGTATCTTTTGAATACCGTCTTTCCCACTCAATCCACATGAGCCAGAGCTCTACTGACCATGGCTTTGCTCTGGTCAATTGCTTGTACTTGTCTCTGATAAAATCCACTGCTTGACCCACTCTAAGATAGTATCCAAAGATGGCCTTTTCTAGAGACACATCAGCAGATTGAACAGTCTCAATGGTAGTAATAAATGTATCCACCAGCTCCTCATTACCACTGTCCAAATGCAACAGTCTAGCCTTGACTAACCACGTCCAATCAGTATATGTCTCTGTAGGCTCTTGATAGATGGGAGCTTGTAGCACAGCTTCAATGTCTGTTGCTGGGGTAACCAGAGCAGCGTTGAACCACGATTTTCCGTCTCTAGGAAAGAATCTCACTGCCAAAAGTGCCACTTCTTTCATAGCAACTGGAATATTGATTCCCTTGAACAGCTTGAGTTTTCTTAGTTCGACATGACCCAGATACTGCAAAACCTGCTCACAAGCTCTAGGCTCAAAAGCCACATCCTCAGCACTCTCCATCATGCATCCCAGTACCAGTTTTGCGTCATTTTGGTTGTTGTAGAACCGTTGAGAGACAATATACTCTCCTCCATCCTGTTCAATCTTCTGGATCAGCTTGACTGCAGCCTGGTATGGCGGGTTTTTGGGTGCTGTTTCACTGAGCTGATTGTATAGAAAGTCCTTGTACTCTGAATAAGTCAACTCATGCTGAAAATGAGGTAGACCCAGAACATACTGGTAAGCTTCTCTAAAGAGCTGTTTTTCAGACTCGTCTTCCAGGCGTTTGGAGAAGTGACCAGAAAGCTCCTCCCACAGCATTCTCGTACTTCTAGGTCGGTAATGCCATGTAAATAGTCGTTTGAAGGTAGCAACCAGAGCTTTCGAGTCTCCAACTAGAGATAGCAGTTGTAGATGTTTGAGATGCCACACGAGGGTTGTAGGAAGCTGGGGAGCAAACAGTTGTTTGATTTGGTCGATTGATTCGTCTTCAGCAGACTCTGGCAGCTTGACAAACTTGGGATCCACATAGACATTGGCATAGCTCTGAGAAAGCAGGCCCAGTAGAGACTCGTGTTCCTCCAGCTCAAACAGCTCAGAGAGAGCCGCGTTGTGTGCCTCGATGTCGTATACGTCCTTCTCGATGCGTTCCAGGGCTGTATCGAGGTCCATTTTAGCTGTGGTGTTGTTGTTCTGGTGTGATTAATGTGTCTTGCGATGGTGTGCACTGTGATGAATAAAATAAGGTTTTATGCATGGAGATGCAGACCGAAAATAATTTTGACAATTTATTTTCACCACCTACCAACCAACATGAACTCGACGGAATACCTGACGTCGTACGGGTGGAAACAAGGAGAGGCGCTCAAAAAGGGCGGCATCAAAAAGCCGATCCTTGTGAAATACAAGCAGGACACCAAGGGTCTAGGTCATGATGCTGGAGCACATGATATGTGGTGGGAGAAGATGTTTGACAGTACTCTGTCCAACCTCGATGTTGGAGGTAAGGGCAAAGATATCTCGTTCAAGTACACTGGAGATCACGTGGATACGTCGGCTGAAAAGGAGACCTCAGCTCTCTACCGCATGTTTGTCAAGGGTCAGGGTCTCAGAGGCACTATAGGTGTTGAAGAGGAGGAGAAGTCTTCCATGGTGATTTTCAAGAAATCAAAGAAGGACAAGAAGGACAAGAAGGTCAAGGATGCATCTAAGAAGGACAAGAAGTCTAGTAAGAAGGAAAAGAAGGACAAGAGTGAGAAGAAGGAAAAGAAGGACAAATCTGAAAAGAAGGACAAATCTGAAAAGAAGGAAAAGAAGGACAAGAAGGAAAAGAAGGAGAAGGAAAAGTCCGATAAGAAGGAAAAGAAGGAAAAGAAAGAAAAGTCCAAAAAGGAGGTTTCCTCCGAGGTTGCATCGACCTCCAAGAAGCGAAAGCGAGATGATGGAGAGTCCAAGAAGGACAAAAAGGATAAAAAGTCCAAGAAATAGACCGTCCGCACACCTACTAATTTATAGATTACAATAGATAGACTGAAGTGACAGTGAGAATGTAGGTCTAGACCGTAGGCATTATTCATCATATTACTAAGGGCATAGTGCAGTGCTACAGCGTCGATCTGTTCAAGGTGGAGGAATATGTTGATCGTTTTCTGCTATACTTAGGTATACTTGACAATGTAAGTAGCTACCAACTAAAGGTGTATACCCAGCTGCAACCAACCAAGCCAGTAACTGCAACAACTGCATGAGTGGCAATAACGTAAATCTACCCTTAATCACTCTCCACCCTCACAGGTGGCAAATACCTTGTTCAAAGTGCTAAACTCCGTTACTTTCTTCCGTCTTTATAATTCTCCGTCGTCTTAAATCCGCTCTTCCCTTAAGACCGTTATTCCTCAACCTAACGGCGGTAATCAGAGTTTGGCCAACTCTAAAGAGATGCAGCCAATGCAGCCTTGTGGAGACATCTACAAGTAGTGCTTTTAAAGGTCTGCTTTGCTCACCAATTGATCTCCAAATCATGACATTCAACAAAATCACATCCACTTCCAAAGGCATTGGCCTCATGGGTTTCACCTGGAGAGGAGACGAGACTCCCGATGAAGTTGCCTTTCCTACCCTGAAACGAGCCATTGAGAAGGACATTCTGGTCTGGAACACTGCCGAGTTTTACGGCACTAACGACCCTCTGGGCAACCTCAAGCTCATCAGACGGTACTTTGAAAAGTACCCCGAAGACGCCGATAAGGTGTGTCTGATGGTCAAGGGAGGTCTGGGACCTAACCTGGTGCCCAATGGCAGCAAGGAGTTTGTTCAAAAGTCCATTGACAATGTCTTGCACGTTTTGGGTGGTTCCGTCGCAGTCAGCATCTTCCAATGTGCTAGAGTGGACCCCAACACTCCCATTGAAGAGACGGTTGCTGCTATCAAGGAGTACGTTGATGCAGGCAAGATTGGAGCTCTGGGACTGTCTGAAGTTGGAGCTGAGACCATTGAGAAGGTCCATGCTCTATGCCCCGTTGCTGCTGTGGAAAACGAGCTGTCTTTGTGGGCCACTGACATGTTTTCCAACGGAGTGGCTGACGTGTGTGCCAAATACAACATTCCCATTACAGCTTATGCTCCTCTGGGCTCTGGAGTGCTCACTGGACGTTTCAAGGGTACTCAAGATGTCCCTGAGGGAGATGCTAGAAAGCATATGGTCAAGTACCAGGAAGAGAACATCAAGCAGAACCTGGTGCTTGTTGATCGACTGAAGGAAGTGGCTACCAAGGCTGGGCTTCCTCTGCCTCAATTGGCTATTGCCTGGGTCCATGCTCAGTCTAATACCAATGGACATGGCACTATCATTCCTATTCCTGGAAACACTACTGTTGCCCGTCTTGAGGAGAACAACAGTGGCGTTAAGTTGACTCCTGAGACTCTCAAGGAGATTGACGAGGTGCTCAAGACCACCAAGATTGTCGGAGACCGAGGCTTTACTCTTGGAGGTGAGTTTATGAATGGTTAACGAAAGAACCAAGAACACTCCACCACTCCACTGACTTATTTAACACATTAAAACTTATCGTCGTAGTTGTACTTGTACAGTAGCTGTAGTTCCCCTATACCTATCACTACACTAACTGTTTCCGGATAATTACGTGTGTCAACCCTATTCTCAGTTCTTAGTCCTGAAGCTCAATAGTGGGAGATGTTGGAGGTAATAATATTTAGACACTTGAGGTGTGTGAATGTGAAATCCGAGGGATCGGATTTGTTCGTTTTTTCCCGTATTCACTACATAGGCAGTAAAGTAGCTCGTTGTACAATATTCTAATCTTGCTCCCACTATCCCTCTTGTTCTTGAGGTTCGATGTGACGTTTGCCATTATGCACGTTTATTCCGAGACGCGCAGAGTGGTGAGGGTCCCAAACTCGGACGGTATACCAGAGGAGTCAGATATGAGTAAAAATAAAAACAAACAAAAATACCGACTATTTCTGCCCCTACAACCACTTCATCGTATCCATTTTTCCCTTTACCCCCTCCCAAACCGCCGCAAGACTCCAAAAACCCCCCCAGCCCGTGCGCGCATAAAGTTATCCATGTATAGACAATGCACCCCTTTCATTTCCCTATACCATGAAATGAGCGACACAATCGAGCCCAAACCCGCGCAAAAGGGGCAATTTCTGTGGATTCTGGGCGGCCTGGTCCTGGTGGTCGCTCTCCGAGGTATCCTCTTCAGTTCTCTCGCCTTTGGAGTCGTTCTAGGCTTCCTTACAGCTGTCGTTCTGGTCCTCGCCCTACTCTACGTGCATAACGGCAACTCGACTCATGGAGCCTACTCAACTGGCATAGAACATGCCTCGGGGTCGTTCAAACCGATGGGCTTCACGCTGCCTCAGGTCTGGGAACGTCACGTGACCGAGCTCACCACTGAGCCCAGTGAGCTTCCTCCCATTGAGCCCAACTCGTTCATTATCTCAGACTCGTTGGACACGCTGATTGAGTACATTGTGCGCGACTTTGTCATGGCCTGGTTTGGCAATGTGTGCAAGACGGACCACATGTTTGGCTATGAGATTGATACGGCGTTGAGAGCTATCACTATGGAGCTGTCTCTACGGCTTAAACGGATCGATCTGGCGGTATTTTTGATCCTCAAGCTGCTTCCGATTGTCAAGGTGCACTTTACGGACTTTGTGACGGCTGATAAGACTGTTCGTGAGCGAGCTGGCAAGAAACTGACCGAATCTCATGAACTGAATGCTGCTGTGGCTACAGAGTTCCTTCAGAATGTCTCTGAGAACCCCCATCCAGCTGTGGCTGTTAAAGATATGGACAGTGAAGCCAGAGGTAAGGAGTGGCTGAGAGGAGTCAGTCAGAGACTGTTGTTACGGACGTTACCGGTGGAGGAGAGAAACGTGAAACTGGTGGTGCTACTGCTGAGAGAGATTCTGGCTTGTACTGTACTCTATCCGGTAGTGAGTGGCACACTATCAGAGCCAGATACCTGGAACCAGCTGCTCGTCAAGTTTGTCGAGCCTTCTCTGGAAGATAAGCGAAATGTACAGCAGGTCAGAGACGCTCTGGATAAACACTCTGCTCAAGCTGCCAGTCCTACTACTCCTTCAGAAGCATCGACACCCAAAAAACGACCCATCAAGCTGTCACCTTCAGCTACGCCACAGGACTTTGAAAAGTTCATTCGCAAAATCAAGGCCATTGATACTGCCCAGGAGGCTAAGCAGTTGAGATACAATATCTCTGTGCAGCTACAGAGACTAGATAAGGAGGCTTCTGGGTCGTATGAGTCGGGTCTCTATTCTGGAAGACTAAGAGAAGCTCAGTCTGTACTTGATATTAAACTGCAAGAGTTTGGTATTATCAGTGCCCCTTCTTCAGCTCCGTCTTCAGCTTCAGTTTCGGAGAAACCTCACAATCTCAACGCTTTCGAAAAGTTCATCAGAAACACCACAGCTACCGCTTCGTCTACGATTTCGTCCACTTCTACTACTTCTGAGGAACAGATTGTGGCTGCTTTACGTCAGGATAAACTCAAGTACGGTCTTTCAGATGTACTCAATGACCCTTCGTGTCTACAGTGGTTTATGGAGTTTGCAGACCAGAGATCGAGGATGGTCTTGTTGCAATTTTGGTTGACTGTCAACTCCATCAAAGACCCTCTCGAGGAGTTTGCTACAAAGACTCAGGAGGGTTTGGATCTGGAAAACGAAGAGCAGTCAGATGACGAAGACACTCCCGTCGGAGTTACAGCTTCGCAGCTCAAACAGTCACGGGATGATGTCGAAACCATCTACGAAATGTACTTTCAAGGCCATATGGAGGGTCCTCAGCTGGTGGTTGATCCTAGGAGTTTCAATGATGTGCGTACATTTGTCGAGTCCAAGCATCCTACCATGGATCAGTACAGACTTGCTCGAAAAGGTATTCTTCGGACTCAGCATGCTGCTTTTCAGAAACTGGAAAAGTGCGATTTGGAGGATTTCAAGAAATCGGATCTTTTCTCCAAGTTTCTGGCCATCCAGCCTACAGAGCAGCAGATTGCAGCGTACCACAAGAAGAAGAAGAAGTGGGGAGTCACTGATATGTTCAAGAAGCTGGATACTCCCAAGAGGAAGCCTGTGGGTTCTCCTGCCAGTGTTCCTTCCCATCAGTCTCCTGAGAAGCATGAGTACCATGACAAGTCGGATAGTTCTAAGCGAAACTCTCATCATGATGCTGCTAGCGCCAGTTTACTCGACGATGTTGATGCTGAGGAGAATGAAGACTTCAACTCACACTACTCTTCGTTGGATCAGCAGAAGCGCCAGTCTCGGTCTACTGTTGATCTCAACGAAACACAATCTGAAAAGGCAACTTCATCTGCTCCTTTGATCTCTCTTGATGATGCTCCTAGACCTACTACTCCTCCTCCTTCTCAGGGTGAGTCTCAGTTGTCTCAATCTGAAGCTGTTCAGGCTGCCCTCAAGTCGATCATGGACTCTCCTTCAGGTACACGAGACCCTCTTTTCGATGATGACGACGATTTTGGTATTTTTGGAAGCAAGAGACCTGGTTCAAAGTTGTTTGAAGACGGTAGTCGACCTGGTTCAAAGCTGTTTGAGGGCTCTAGACCTGCATCCAAGCTGTTTGACGACTCTGACTATGAAGAGAGTGATATGGACAAGGTGCAGTCGTCAGTGGTGGCTTCTCTTTCTCAGAGTTTAGACGAGGATCAGATCAAGGCACTAGATACAGCAGACTCGATTCCGCCAGAAGAGGAGTCGTTTTCGCTGCATTTCGCTTCTCCTGGTGATCTGGGTCTCACTGAAGCTATCAAGACTCTGACTATCGATATCGACAAGCTGAAAAGCCAAGTCAAGGTTCTGGAGCCTCTTCTTCGAAAAGCCGAACTCACAAACAACACCAACGAGATTCGAATCTTGTCCAAGTCAGTATCGTCTCTACAGCGTGAAATCAACAACAAGGAGATGCAGCGACAGCAGTACATTGTTCAGGAAACGGACAACAGTCTGTTTGGACGGTCAGCCATCGCTATTCACAATGCTGTGTCTAGTAACGACCGTATGGGCAACGAGTTTGTCGTTTATCTTGTGGAAGTCACTCGACACAGTGATGACTCTGACAAGGAAGGGGCGTCTTCAGCTACTTGGATTGTGGCTAGACGGTACTCGCATTTCCTCCAGCTTCACCAACATCTCATCAGGTCTTTCCCCTACATTTCTCGCATCCCCTTCCCCAAGAAAAAGGTGGTCATCAAGTTCAACCAAAAGTCGTTTGTGGACTCGCGCAAGGTGCAGTTGGAGGCATACCTCAGAGAGCTACTCAAGATGCCCGAGATTTGCAACTCGGTGGCCTACAGAGCTTTCCTGTCGTCTCACAACTTTGTGACAAAGTACAAGTCTGTTGCTGAAGAGGGCTTAAGAGCCGATGGTGAGCATAGAGTGTCACTGAGAGATGAACTTCGTGTGGCTACCAACTTTTTTGCCAACGATGGACTGTTGTCTGATTCTCTCAATACCAACATGAACGGCTCAAACAACAGCTCTGCTTCATTGTCTGAGTCTGCATCTGCTTCCACTCACCCACCCTCAGCATCGTCTACAGCTACTCCCAAAAAGGAGTCCAAAATCTCCAATGCTACGTTTGTCAAGCCCATCTCAGACTTGTTTGTGAAGCTGTTCAGACTGGATAGAGGAGATGGTCTCATTCTCAGAGGACGGGCTATCGTTATTGTCATTCAGCAGTTGTTAGGAGGAACCATTGAGCGACGAGTAAGAGACTCTCTCAATGCTCATGTGGCCAATGAGCAGAGTGTCAGCAATTATCTCCAGCTGCTACTCAACAATGTCTGGCCAGATGGAAAGCTCAAGGGCGCAGGAGAGGCTAGAAGTGTCCATGAAAAGACGTCTACACGGCACCATGCCAAGACGCTATTGGAGGCTGCGATTGTGGACTTTTCGTCCAAGGTAGTGGGCACTTCCAACTCCAAGTATGCGGCTCACAATCTGTTTATGATGCTGCAGAACCCGATTCTGAACCGCCAGTTGGTGCTGCAGATTCTGGATGAGCTGGTCAATGAGCTGCTCTCGGAGCATTAAATTATGATATTGAATGAATTATTTAACTAAACCCACCAGTAGACCGTAACTACAGTAAGTACATTAGCTGTTGAAGAGCACACCAATCTTCATTACGTTTACATCTGTGGTGTTCATACTACGTAGAAGACTATCCAACTAAGGCTGCTGTCCACACTACATTTTAATTTCTGCAACACGCGGATCACTTTTTTTTTCACTCGATTGCTGATTGACAGAGTCGTATTGATCGCCGTATAAAACCACCACCTAATTAAACCAACTCCTGCGTTCACCCTACCTGGTAACAAACCTGATTTATCATCAAACCTCTCCACTACAGGTGTCACATGTACAGACTGTGTTATTGGTTTCTGAGGGGTCGACTATTTTTGCCTCATCTCGAGAAACAATATGATTTGTAAGCCCTTCTATTTTTTCGCCTTCATCCTTGTCGTGAACTCTATTCACGACAATTCTGTCCAGAATCACATGTCTCTTGGCAGCCTTTCAGCCGACTGGTTGACAGATGCGTCTACGAAATATTATCCAGCGGAAATAACACGTCGGAATTACGGAGATAAACGAAAAGAGGTCAGGAGCTAGAAGCATGAGGCCCGTAAGTGTGGGGTGATGTGGAGAAGGCCAGCAGACAACGGAGCTCCTTGTCCATTTTTTGGGACCAATAACACCCCAGGTATATGTGGGGATGGCAGGGTTTGTAGTGAAAAAGCCAAGTAATACAGTTGTTCTAGTTGGCTTCGGAGCAGCGGGTAGTCTATACTGTACCAGACTATAATACTGTTGCTAGCGAATAATATAATTCCGGGTGAGGGGATGGTAATCTCCTCAGTAACAGGTCCTCACGCCACCTACCTAAAGGGGCGTACGTACGTACTACGCCCCTCTCTCATTCACAGCAACTCTTATCTGGCCACACAATTCGTCCCAGCTGAATGAAACTTTCGCTCCACCACTCTCAAGTAAACTATGAGACAAAACATAGAGCTTAAGGTTATCCCCGCCTCATGTGGGACAACGGTATCAGGCTACTTGAGCATGTGCCACATCACGTCATAGTCAAGATTCTAGAGCACAGCTGCGATCTTCAGCTCCAGCAATGTTTCAGCCCGGCGGCCCGGAGGGAGTGCAGAGATCCGAACGGTGTAAAACGCGCTTCCAAAAGTTCAATTGAGTGCTTAGTAGTTGTTTGTCAGGTCCGTTAGTGTCTTAGCGTAGCACTGTGGTCACAGGATAAACACATGCCACCATACTGGGCTGTGACGCGTCAGTGGCGATAATATGCTGTGCAACAGTAACTGCCATATCAATTGACTGGTCGTTGTTGCAGTATCATACAAGTGCTCAAGTTTTATTGTGCTACCGGTAGTTGTGGCTACAGTTGTTTGTTACATTTCTTGGTGTAATAAATACAATACATTTCGTATATGGGTTGTGTGTGATCCGTGAGTGAGTCGTTAGTCGTGAGCAATAAATAAAAGTCGGTGTTCGTGAATGGCAATCAATGCCCCACGTACCTTTTTTACTTAGGCAGATGCTCCAGTGGACTCAAGGACCTCAAACTCCTTGTTCTCAGAGGCGGACTCGGCAACGCCAGTCTGAGTCTTGTTCTGCTCGTTGGCCTCGTAGGTCTCGGCAAAGAGGGATCGGGGGTAGGCAAGTCGGACCTGAGCCAGGGGACCGTTCTGGACAGCCAGCTTTCGGTACTCAGAGAAAGAGGAGACGGTGGACTGGTTTCGGACCTGAGAAGGAACTCGGGCAGAGAGTCGGGCAATTCGGGCGATTCGAAGCATTGTGTGTGTAGTGGTTGGTTGGGGGTGGGTTGGTGGGTTGTGTTTGGTAGATGTGACTTGAGAGTGTGAAGAGAAAGATGATGGAGGGAGAAAGCACGCTATATATATTTCAGTTCCATATACTCAGATGCTAGGAGTATTGGGTGATTTGCATCTAAAACACAAAATGCAAAGCAGCTAATCCTCTTCGAAATAGAGTATTTTTCACCCATCTCAAAAACCTTGTCTTTGTCTAAGGTCTTGCTGGCACGGAGCTCAGGCTGCTTTGTGGAGGGAGAATTTATCCGGTAGGTCCGAGCAAACAGAGGGCCTCGGGACCCTTGAGGGGAAGTAGAGGACTGTGTGGGCAGAACAGTCGATTTCCTCACCGTCTCCCTGCTAATGCCTCATCTGTGGTTCCACCTTTGCTTCAAAACACGCCATCTCTCATGCACCAAGAAATACCGACCTGCCTACAATCCGCCATGGCTTACGTCATGAAGCCCTTGTGTCTGTTAATATTTCCTCATAGACACAAACTTTATCAACTCTTATCAACGGATGCCGCTATCTGGTTGGCTAATGGGATATGCAGTGCACGTCTAAAACAGCCTGAGGCATGCCACTGACGTAGTCCACCGTTGATGGAGAGATAGCGAGGGAGGCCAAGCCTATGACGTGAGCTATGGATCTGCCCAGCCCCTGGCTTGCAAGTCGTATTTTTTTTTGACAACGTGATTACAGTAGACAAAAGAAGGCACGTTAAAGTACGAGTGTCTATCAACAGTGACTCGTGTCTCTTTTTTTTTTCACTATCTCTTTGCCGAAACTCCCAACTGGCCTGACCCACTCACCTGCTTTCTTTCCCCTCTCGCAATATCTTTCCCTCCATAATCCACTCTCCTCCTCTCGTTTAGCCGCACCCGTTTGTAGAGAGAGAGGGGTTGTGCTACAGCCTTGCGTGCCAACTGCGAGCAGAGAGGGAAAAAATCCTCATCTTGCTGCCACTATGCACTCACCAGCGAGTCCAAAGCCTATATGGCTGAGGGGCCAGCAATCTCATAAAAATCCGGCCGCTCAGATTAACGTGCAGCTGTCTCCTGATGATAGACATGCCCGCCGAGCCTATGAGAAGGCTGATGGGAGGAGTAAGGGTCACACCTAAAACATGGCTTCCAAACATGAGGAATGGAACCACCTCAGAGAGTGAAAAAAGAGTGAAAAAAATTATTCAAGACGAAAACAAGACGAAAACGGCTGGAAAATAATATTGACGTCACACCTCGGTAGTTATTCACTGTACCCCTCACCTTCGCTTGTGGCTCCTCACTCACACACGTGCATTTTTTTTCTGCACACTAGCAAAACACCGAAATAACCGATGCCCACTGTTTTCTTCCAAAAGCCATCGATACCCATCGCCCATCGACTCAGTGCTTTGACACTTGGTCCGAGGAAACGCCGCATAACTTAGACGGTTAACTGGGATAGTTCGACGCAAATCGTATTTAGTAGCCGCTGCAAAATTTTGTGCCTAATAGCCGCGGAGCGACCGTTGGCTCTCCCCGGAGGCGAATAATTGTGCCAACTTCGTATAATCCACGGTATAAACCACAGCGGATACAATTGCCTAAAGGGGTGGCCATAGTGGCCACATAAAATACGTGTTAGAAACCTTCATTTTGGCCGCTGAAACGACGTGGTGGCACTGAGTAATGTCCCTGCCTTGTTTTTGTCATTGCGGATACGCGCTTTCGGACTTTACTGTCGGAATTACAAATTGGGACCTTGAGGAAATGTACCCTTTCCCTTGATTTCCAAGTTGGTGGATCTCCCAAAAACATAAAGTCTTCGCCACTCATTAATGCAGTCGTGAAAAGTTTTCCCAATTAAGTCATGTGACGCTTCGTTGAGGGAACACTCTGTCTGAATATCGTACTCAATGGCATGAGTGGCCACTGTAAAGGGCTCTGATTTTGCCATATTCCAAATGAGCCAACTTTTGCGCTTCTCATGAACCCGAATACTTGTTTATTAATAATCACGTGACTCGCCCAACTAATTAGTTATCAGACCCTGTAACTCTACTTATCCACAACCCCATGGTTACAACGTCTAATAACTGGCGAATAAATGATAACTAAACCCTGGAATAGTTCCGTGGAATCTGTGTCACGTTTTTTATATCCGGAATTTGTTTTAATTCCGCATTTCCTCGCTTAGTGAAGCACATTGTGAAACCAACCTCCCGGACTAATCTAGACCAGAATGCTTTATTTTAAAAATAACACCGGCAAGGCTCCGGGAATTAGACTGGGCAACGTGGCATTCGCTATTACCAGCCCCGTTACTAAAAAATAATTAGTCCGAAGCTGAGACGGTCGTATTACAACGTATACAGGTATCGGACTCTGGTGAAACATCAACTCCGTGCCGTTAGCTAGTTTCTTCTCGGGGTGTAAATGTGGTACTTGGTAGCCCATAATATTTGTCGAGGTTTCACCTGCAAAGACTCCTTTGGAAGTCAGACCATGGTCCAGTCCAGGCTCAATACGATCCTAAAATTATAGCTGCTAAAAGTGTTGAGCTGACAGGTGTGCTGACGTTTACGAGATTGGTGTTGCAGACGTATTAAATGATTGTAACACTTCAATATTCAAGCCATTACACTCCTTGCTTACTTGTATATGTAATTCAGGCTCTTTTCTTCACCCATCTCGTTCACCTCGATTAACTACCGTATCGGATGTTTATTTGAGAATACGAAGAACCCTCGTTTAAACCAAAGATAATCAATCAGTGAATTTTGACGTAGTCTTGCATCAGATATTAGAGCCGTGTATTAATCAGAGCGCGGAATTCAATTGGCATACTGACAAATGTCATAACTCGACTTACATACAATTACTCATCTACACTTCTCGTTTTTTTTGTACCATTCTATACCTAAATAAATTAACTAGCGAGACAGTTGCTCGATGGGAGGCTGTCCCTGGGCCTGGGCTTGAGCCATTGCCTTTTCCTGCAGTTGCCGCTTATCAATCAGAACTCTCCACGAGTCGTTGATCTGCCGGCCGTTCTTCTGAATCTCGTCAATCTGGCTCTGATCATACCAGCCAGACTCGGCGAGACGCTTTCGCGTAGACTCAAACAGCTCCTGTGAAGCAATCATCCGACACGTCATTTCGTCGGACGACATCTTGCAACACTCTTCTTCAGTGGGAGCCAGCTCGTAGGGAAGGATACCTCCTTCACCAGTAGCCACTCCGTCATGCGTAGAAGACACGGAAGAGCCCATTCGAGGAGACATGGTTCCTTCTCCCTCGGTGGAGCTCTGGCTGGTCGAAGCGTGGTGCTTTCGAATCGTCAGATCGGCGTACTCGTTGGTAGGAGCGCCATCGTAGATTTCCTTTCGCAGAGCCGATAGAGAGTTGGGCGTGCAGGGAGTGCAAGGGGTGGCCCCGGGGGCCGATGCAGTGGAGGTGACGGGGCAGACAGCAGCAGGAGTGGACATGACCGAGGTGGGGTTGGAGGACGAGGCGTCTGCGCCGTCCATGCCAAAGTAGTCGCCTCGGTACTGCCGTCGGAAATGCGAGTGTGTGGACTCCGAAAGCGAGTCGTCATGGGACTCCGAGTCTGGAGAATGCGACTTGGTTCCTTGCTGCTGCTGTCGCTTGCTGCCCCTGGAGCTTCGCTTTCGCTTGACGGCCTCAATCACCTCCATGGCCTTGTCAAAGTAGTCGCTGAGCTCCTTGTCGTTGTCGTCATCGCCGTTGCCTCCCCAGACTGAAGGTGCAGTCGAGTAAGAAATGTCACTGGAGTGCACGTCCGGAACGGTGGCCAGGCCTGCAGTAGCAGACTGGCTTCGCTTGGGGGGCTTGGGGGTGTTGGACACCTTTCGCTTCAAGGTCGATCCAAAGTTCTTGAGCAGCTTGGAAGACGACAGCGATGACAGGGGGGTCGAGTTGGGCGAGATTGTGAATCCCAGACCGACGTTATTGTTGTGGTTGTCGTTGTCAGGAGCAGCGGGTGCTGAACTCACTGAGGTAGACGAGCTTCCGTTGAGGAAAGGAGAACCGAGACCACTGAGCTGAAGATGCAGCTTCTTGTGACCTCGCTTCTTTCGGAACGACCGCCGCTCCTTGATGCTGGGCATCTCGGGAGCAGCAGGACAGCTCTCAGCTCCAGACTCCCACAGGTCGTTGGAGTCGGCGGCAGAGTGCATGGAGAAGGCGTGCATGTCGATTTCCGACTCGTCCTCGTTGTCTCCATCGTCGTTCTCGTCAAAGTCCTCGTTGTCGCCATCTTCTCCGTAGTGGTAGTCCGACTCGGAGTTGTATGTGGTGTAGGTATCACATCTCTGGATCCAGGAGGGAATAGAGGTGGACCTGTTCCGGTTGGGCTGGTTGATGGAGAGCTCGTCAAAGTCAGAAGCCAGAGACGCCGACTCGATAGATGCATTTCGAGTCTGAGCGGGAGAGACTGGCAATGAAGCAGACACCTTGCTGAACCCGTAGTCGTCAGAAGGTGAGTTGGGGAACGAGCTATCTTGAGGAGTAGGCAGAGGAGGCAGCAGGTTTCGAGCCTCGTCCACTTCCTCGGAGAACAGCGCCGTACTACTGCTAGGTCCGGCCTGCACAGGCGACTGGTAGATCGACGAAGATGCAAGTGACGATCTGTCAGCCACGGACCGGGTGTCTGCTGCGCTGTAGGAAGACGATCTGTCTCCTCCTCGGCCTAGTTCAGGTCGCTGGAGACCAGCAGGGTATGTGGGCACAGCAGGGGCAGTCTCGGCCTTGGTGGTGTCTCTGAGAAACTTGGGCGAGGGTTGTAGCTGAGGCGTAGTGGATACCGAGCTGGGATGCGATCTGGGTGTTACTCTTGGAGTATGAGCCACTGGAGGGGGGATGTTGTGCAGTAGCATGCTTCTATGAGCGGGCGTAGGCTTGAACTCAGCTGAGGATCGAAGCGAGTCGATGGATCTGATGGAGTCTGACTTTTCGAACGGTCGGAACGTCTCCATGTCGCCAGCTACAGGAGATCGAGGTGGCGTCGCTGTGCCTGCTGCTGCTTGGTCCAGCTTGTGCTTGTGGAACGCCTTGGAAAGCGACGGGATCGAGTCGCTGTGTTTGAGCTGCAGAGACCGTTGTCGAGAGAGTCTTGGGGGCTCGAGGGGCTCGTTGGCAGAGCTGTTTCCCACCGTGTTACTGCGAGCTCGGAACATGTTGGACAGGCTTCGACTGCGACTTCGGGTGTCTTGTGGAGTAGAAGTCATGGTGAGGCGCACCGGGTGGGTTGTGTCGTTTCAGCTTTGTGGGGCTTTTGGGCTTTTGAGCTTTTGGGGCTGTCGTTTCTGAAGGCGTGTAGTGGTTGTTGTCTCTTGGGGCAAGTCGGTTCTTGTGCAATGAATGATCTCAATGAAAGGGCGGAAGTGGAGAAACTGGGTATCGAAGGAGAGTGCTGGGGCGACCTGGGGTCTAGTGGTGGAGTGGAGGGGCGTAACGGTCGAGGACCTCTTCAACAAGTGTCACCTGGAGAGGGTGAAGGGTGTGTAATGGGAAACCGGTAATGCTAATAAGACTCTTCACCAAGGCCCTATCCTAAACTCTAATGGTTATTATCAAGAGGTTGAATTGGTAACTCAAAATCCGGGAGATAATCTCAGTACGCTAAGCAACAGGGTGCAACAAGCGAGTGGCTAGGCACAAGAGAGAAAGGAAGCACTCGGCCTGATTGGGACGAGCCAGATACATGGGCCCGGGGGATATAATAGTTAATCTTTTGGTTGGGCTGCTACTTCGGCCCGACGACCCAAATATTTCTTCGTCGACGATACCAACGTTACTGTTGCTTGGCTCGATGGCCTGACCGTTATCTCGACGGATTGGGGGCACGCCACTCGGGATGCTGCTGGCTGTAGCTTTTCCTTCTCCATCCTTCTAAAAACCTCGCTTTCCCTTTTTTTTTTTTTTTTTTTTTTTTCGTTTTGCTTTTACGACACTCCCACACCGCTTTTTTTGTCACCCGCAGTCCATCTGCAGTCGACGACGGTGAAGAGCAGTGTAGACAAAAGTTTCAAAAGTTATACTGAACCTAATACCTTAATGGGGCTTGGTAGAGGTGAAAAACGGAATCTCTTGGGTCCGGACTCGTAATGTCTCAGACATTACGAGCGAATGTGATACATGATACAACCGAGGCTTGCCAGAATTAGAGCTGGCCATTTGTTGCTTTGAATCGAAGTCACAATCGGACCTCCAGTCATGCCGTCTGAGTTGCCGTCTGAGTTGCGGAAACCGGCCTGGTCACTTTACCTCGCTGAGCGGAATACCGTTTGGTGCATCATGTACAAGAAGGTTGGGACCAGGCTAGATCGAGCACAAGTGGTTACTGGATTGAGACCAATATCCTGTGAAACAGTTGACCTTGGTTACAGGTTGGTTCCTCTCTCGTGAGCCCACAGAATTGCCCAGTTGTATGTCAGGCTCCTATGCTCCTATGATAAATGTGTAATCATACGTCAGCGGCCCCTCCCCGAGCCGTGCCCTAGTTTACCCTGGGTGGGTCTGCAGGGCCAGAGACCGGCATATGTCGAGTGACTTGTTGGTTTAACGGTTGGTTACGGTGTCCACATACGGAGAGTGTCCATAGTGCAGTTCGTTGTGCGGTAGACAAGCGAAAAAACACATGGACGAGATTGGCAAATGGCAAATGTCACTTCTTGGCCTGCACCTATTTTTAGAAGGCGCGGCGGACCACGCTAAACATGGCCATTAGGTGCTACAAGCTGGAGCCTTGCACAGCGGGTCGCTTGGCACTGCTCTCTTCGATTCTCAGCATTAATTGGAGCTGCAGCGAGCATGGGGGTTTGCTGGACCGTCGGGTGCAAGAGGTAGGGTAAATGGGCCAAAACTCACATGGGTTCTACCTCGCCGCAATAAACTCAAAGTGCCAACCTTGGCCAACTCAACAGTTTGGTGGGGCACTGGAGACGGTGAAGATTAGTGATGGGCAAGGTGGGAAAAAGAAATTGGCCGGGCAAACTGGTACCGACGTCAGATAGAACGATCCAGCCTGCATACGTCTAGAAGCCGAAATCATGGGCACTCAATCATGGGCACTCTTCCACCAAGTCCGTCGGGACGCACTGCAAAGTAAGTTAACGGGTAAGCAGCTTGCCAGATCGCACTTTTTTTTTTACTCGCTTTTTCCGTGTAAGCTCCACGGTGGCAGTCTGAGAAACCCCCGAAAAAATGGCTCTATCGGAGTCCTCTCGAATCACATGGGCGCTAGCCACCAGGTAAAAGTGTACGGCTACTATTTTTCCGCGTGGAGGGGTATGTTTGTAAAGTAAGCTAGGAACAGGTGCTATTTGCAAGCTATAGATTGACAGGGCGTGGATCGCAAAACTGTGGCTCTGGCTTCCCCATACGAACCAAATTACGTTATTATCATTACTATCATACCCTGTGGTTGCTTGCTGAGCAAAGTCTATCGTCTTCTTATTTACTGCCGTGTGCTGGATTACACCACCGAACCCCAGTATTTTGCTCTTCCTGCTGTCTCACAATATTTCACGATCGGCGCCACATACGCCAGACGAGTCTAAGTAACTCGGCTGAGGTCTCAGTTGAGAAGGTGACATGAACATCTGAAAATCCGTCGATGACCATGAGCCGTTTGTACAGTAGCAATGCTTCCAGCGTGCACAGTGGAGATCATCACCCTTTCATAGCTGCCTTAATTACTGTACCTAAAGACTATTGTCACCGTCTTACAAGCTTCCATCCATACTCGACGACAATGGACTGAGACCTATCGTCAAAGTCGTCTTTTCGTTCTAGACCCCTGATAAACTCATTGTGGGCGTATACCGGGATATACGGAGGCTTTCTCGTGGTCAAACTCCCGACCTATAGCTATTAGCTTGGGGATTGCCAGTTCCGTCCAAAAACGTCCTGGAAACGACCGTCTATCAGCCTGTGCCCTTAGCTGAACTATCAGCGCTGGTCTAAAAAAAAAAAGTAAATGCTATACGCACCTGGCAGCCCGTGCGTTATCTGCCGCTGTAATGTGGGAAGGATATTGGTGCTGCTCTCAGGCATTTCTTTTGAAAAAAACAATGTCGGGACGTTGCATCTTCCGTCCTTCTCCACGTGCGTACTCGCCTAACCCTCGCCTAACTACCTCTTCTTTGGCTGTCCTGTCGATCAGTCCGGGAAAAAAAGCAACTCCAAGAGAGAACAAGGTGAATAGACTCGCGGATGCTGCATTAGTCCGCACAGTATATGTGGGCACCGCTGATCGTTGAAATGTCGACTTCCGTTTTCAACTTGGGTCTTGCGCTACTGGCCAAAGGTTGAATGGGTCAGATAACATTTCCAATCTCTACTGATACGATTCAGTTTACGGGGACCTGTCACGCCGCACGGGCCAAGAAAAAACAAATTACTTGGAGGAAAAACAAATTACTTGGGATTTCCCTGGAGAAAACTAAGTGCTGCACAAGAGGCAGAGTGCGTGAAGTGGAACATACGGACGGATAGGCAGCCATGGGAACCCTGAGAGTCGTATCACAGTATTAACAGACTTAAAGAAGGAATTATAGTGCGTTTTTGCGGTTGGAAGCCAATATTTCGCTCTCCGTTTCTTTGTCGGAGAAGGCTCATGGCCTGATATTACCATCGCGAATAATGCACCTTTGTTGTAACGTTGAAAATTGGCAAAAACAAATGACTGACAATATCGACATTAATTTATCAAAGGCTGCTTGATAGCTCCTGTATGATGCTACAACCGCATTATCTTAGCCAGTAGCAGATAATGGACATGGTATGGAGCCGTGGACATTGGACAACCCAGTCCGTATTTTGTTTTTGCAGACCAATGTCCAGACGCTTAAACTTCAATTTCAAGTGGCAGCCATATTGCAGTGGAGCCCAGCGATATCGGAGTAGACAGCCATTAGACCAATATCAAGGCAATTTGAACAAGAAACGACTTGATCCGGTTGTTCCGGTGACGGTCTTGTGTTGAAAATCACGAATTCCCTCAAATGATCCCAACTGTCTGAAAACCCGTCAAACCGTTGAAGGTCTATTTTTTTAAAACGGTCTTGGTCATACGAGAGCCACCCGGGAACCGACAAAAAAATAGGCCTTAATCCCGTATAAAATTAGGCCTTAAACCCGTATCTATAATATCCGTGGGTGGATTTTTTTTCAGCCAAATTCCACACGTGCCATAGCTCCGTGGATACAACTAGATCCATTCAGTATCTACAGCATATCCACATTTCTACAAATCATACTATTCGTACTCATAGATCATCTTGTTAGTTTACATACATCTTACTCATCCTCACCAAACCTCTTACCGGTGTGTCTGAAAATCAACCGCTGGTTTCTGGAGACGCACTTTTCAATCTCGTTTTGCAGCTGGAATACCTCCTCAGCCAGATTCTGCCTGTACGGCAGCTCCTCATCATCCACCTGGTTGATATCATCAATATGAACAGCAACCTCCTGCCACTTGGGGTCAATGAGATGGGCATGCTTGGCAATCAAACCAGCAGCAAACTCGGGAAGAGATCCCATGGGGTCATCGTCACTCTCTTCGAGATCCAGATCATCAATGAAGACGTCCTCGTCAATCTCCTTGCTGAGCTGAAGTAGAGCGTCAGAGGGATCGGCAATGAACTTGTCAATATCTTCATTGGAGATATCCTTAATCTCGGGGAAAGCAGGCTCAGACAGCAGACGGTCCGCAATCTTCTTCTCAAACACGTCCACCGAGTCCTCACACTCAATCATGACATCGACGGTAGCATCATGGAACAGAGCTGGGTTCTTGACATCAAACAGAGGATGCTCCTCGAGATCCATCTCCTCGACAATAGACCGAAGGAGGTCTCCAACACTGAAGTTGGTAGAACCACCAGTAGGAACATGAGACTTGTTGGTGCTGGTACTGGTACCACTGACAACAGGCTCCAACTCAGGAGTGCTGGCAATAGAAGGACTGGGCTTAGGGCTAGGAGAAGCCAGGTAGTCAGCTAAGTGACCTCCAATCTGGCCACTGGCTCCCCGTCGGCTGCTACCACTGTTGAAACTGTTGAACTTGTTGTTGTAGTCGTCAGTGGTACTGCTGCCGGGCTTGGCGTAGTTGAGAGAAGCGTCCTTGGAGGAATCGTCCTCATCCCAAGTAGACATGTTGGTAGCCTGCTTGGGTTGAGGAGCGACGACGGCCTTTGCAGCCTCGGCCTTCTTCTGGGCCTCCTTCTCCAACCGCTCCTTCTCCAGCCGCTCCTTCTCGGCCTTCTCCTTCTTCACCTTTTCGGCCTTTTCCTTCTTCATGGCCAAAAGAGACTTTTCGTACCGCTCCTTTTCGGCCTTCTCCACCTTCTCTCGCTCCTCCTTCTCCTTCTCTCGACGCTCCTGCTCAAGTCGCTCCTTCTCCTTTCTCTCCTCGGCACGCTTGAGACGCTCAGCATCCTTCTTCTCCTTCTCCTCCTTCTGCTTGAGCGCCTTTTCAGCCTTGACACGGGCCTTCTCCTCCTTCACACGCTGCTTCTCCTCCTTGACCCGCTGCTTCTCGATTCGGGCCTCCTCCTCGGCAGCAGCCTCCTTGGCCTTCTTCTCGGCTTCAGCAGCCTCAAGAGCCTGCTTGAGAGCTTCAGCGGCATCCTCCACCTCCTCACATGCCTTCTGAGCATGTGCCTTCTTGGCCTGAGCCTCTTCCTCTTCAACAGTGGTCAGAGCTGCTCGTTCGGCCCGTTCGGCATCGTCTTGCTCCTTCTTGTAGTTCTTGATAGCCAGCTTCTTCTCCCGCTCGTATGCCTTGAGAGAGTTTCGGTACTTGCGCTTCTCGTTCTTGGAGAGCACGGAAATGTGTTCGGAAGAGAGGATTCGAGGAGGTTCGGGCAGGTCCAAATCAGGTGTAGCAGGTCGACTACCGGCAAAATCAATCTCACTGGGAGCTCCACTGGTAACAGACTGCATATCGAACGCATGATCGTTATCATCATCCTGAGGAGGTCCAACGGCCTTGATGTAGTCGTCCTCGTCAGAGTCATCGTCGTTATCGTAGTCACCTCCAAAACCAACACCGGGAGTCATGGACACATGGGCATGGAACGGCTCAGGACGCACAATAGTAGGACGGTTGACTGCAAGAGGAGACTTGTCGAAGCCCTCCACCTCCAGAG
Organism: Yarrowia bubula; assembly: GCA_900519075.1. NCBI lineage: Eukaryota > Fungi > Ascomycota > Dipodascomycetes > Dipodascales > Yarrowia > Yarrowia bubula. The sequence continues at coordinate 118,188 of ULGX01000016.1, forward strand.
AGTTGTACTCGGAGGTCTCAGGACGAGGTCCACCAAGCCCAGGAGGAGCTGTCAAGCCAGGAGGACCAGAAAGTCCAGGAGGAGGGCCCATAGCGTTGTCGGCAGTGAGCTCGGGAGTGAACAGTCGAGTCAGGGACATGGGACCCTCACTGAGCACTCGTAGAGTCTCCTCGGGAGTCCTCTCTTGGGCTGTAGTAGCAGACATTGCTGGAGGAGAGGCGGAAAGACTCAAACTCGAATCTTCATAGCCGGCATCGAGCACGGACTTTATGGAGTTGCTGTGGGTCGAGTCTGCTGTGTTAGTTACTTTATGCAAATGTCTAGTTGGTTGGTTGGATGGTTCTACGCTCAGGCTCCGTTAGTTACAGCGCGCCTTTAATTTCATCAACTGCATTTTGTCTACATGGGTGGTCAACATACATAAAATCAAATTGTTGGGCCGCTGTAGGGGTTTCCTGAGTTTTAAAAAATGTTCAAAAGATCTTAGTTCTCACCTTTCTTGCCGCCGTTCATTAGATGCGCTAGCAGCTCTGTGCTGTGATGCTGTTTCTGGTTGCTGTCGCCCATCAGGCCGGGGGGTGGGGTTGCGGCCTGGTCGGGAATCTGGTCGGTGGGGCCGCCCTTCATGAGCTGCTGGAAGCTCTGGGTCTCGTCGGTTGCGAGGGGCAGAGCAGCAGCCTTTCCACCGGAGAAGATGGAGAAGGGTGTGAACTGGCCCTCGACAAAGTCGGTGGACTCGTGCTTGGCGGGGTCCAGAATGTTGCCCTTGGAGAAGGTGAACAGCGCCGGCAGCGAGTTTTTGTCGTCGTCGAGGTCCAGCGACTTGAGGATCGCCGAGCTGAAGACAAAGTCAAACTTGTTCTTGGACAGCGACTTGAGTGTGTTCTTGAACAGAGGCAGCGTGAAATCCATCTGTCGCTTGGGATCGGGGTCGGGCATGGGGTAGTTCACAGCAGGCTCCACGGGAGTGGCCTTGACGGGAGAGGGCTGCGCGGGGGTGTGCAGCTTGCCGGCCGGGGTCGTGGGACTCTGCTTGGCCCAGGAGGCAGTGGCAGGCAGAGCGTTGCCGTGAATGTCCTCCGTAGCATGCTGAGCAACAGCAGCATGGCCGCTCTGGTGCCGAATGGGAGTGTTGGGCTGGATGGGCGAGGGCTGCTGGTGGTGCTGGAAGTCGCCGTACCGTTGCTGCTGCTGCTGCTGCCGCTGCTGCTTCTGGATGCCCTGGCGGGCGGCATGCTGAATTGTAGAGAGATCCTGGCGGGTGTATGAGTCTGCCTCCTCCCCAGGTTCGTGCAGGAACATGCAATTGGGGTTGGGGCAGGGCTGGCCCCGCAGGTATGACGAGCAGTACTTTGTGGTGCCGTACGCTGCCCGCAGGTACTTGCCGTCGTTCATGGAGCCGTCCACGGCAGCAATGCATCGAGCAGCGTCCTCCTTCTTGGCAAAGGTGACATAGACCCCAAGGCCAGGTGTACCATTCACGTTGTTGCGTCGGTTGATGACAATCTTTTGGATGCGGCCGTACTGCCCGAAGAACTGCTCGCCTCGCAGCGTGTTGTGCAGGTCTTCGGTCGGTATGTCTGGGTTGAGCCCAATGACATAGACCAGGTTCTTCTGGATGACGCGCATGCCGGACAGATGCTTGCGCGAGCTCTGCTCCATCTCCTTCTTTTCCCGCTCCTTTTGCTTTCGCTCCCGCTCCTGCTTGGTCTGCTTGACATGATGCTTCTTCCACTCCTCGGGCGAGATGACCTTGTACTCGACGCTCTCGTCATCGTAGGGCCGTCGACATCCGGGACACCGGCCGTTTAACTGCGGGTTCTGTCGGATGTTGTTGTAGCAGAACTGGCAGATCTGATAGCCGCACGGACAGGGCTTGAAGTTTCGATCAGAGATATCCATCTCTTCGACGCAGAGAGGACACACCTCTTCCTCTTCGTCGGAGATGAATGAGTCTGCTTGGAATGCCATCGTGTGTGTATATGTGTAGATGGATGCGGATGCTGGGGTTGTGTGTTGTGTGTGGTTTGTGTGTGGTGATCAGATCAGGTTTTGGTAGTGGCAACGCTATCTGTGTGTTGTAGTGTAAACTATGTATCGCGGACTTGAATGCCGGGTAAGTTCACTCTTTGGCGTGTTTAGTGCACTTTGGGAGGTCCCAATGGAGCTGACTAAGTGGATTTGGAAGGTGCAAGAGAAGACATAGAACGGGATGGCCAGGGCACCGAATTGAGAGCTGAAAATTGCATAAAATACAGAAAAATCTGTTCATCCTTTATTCACCTTCAATTTGCTTCTTCAGTCAAAAACCACCCCAATAACATGTCTCGTTAAATTCCTCCCCAGTCACGTGCCAACTCTATGCTCCCAACGTCTCGCCCAATCAAACACATCAAAATTCAGTTGTCAAACTCTCCCACCAGAGCCGGCAAAAGCTAGAATCAAGTACGCAGCGAGCAGCGATACACACTCTCAACTAACACAATGCTCTCTCGATTCGCCCGAATTGGCAGCATGGGCGTCCGCCCCGCCACACAAGCCGCCCGAGCCACCTTTGTCTCCTCTGCGCGACTCAACCAGCAGGCTCCCACTTGGGAAAACATCAAGGACATCCGACTGGCTCCCAAGGTCCATGTCGAGGAGGTCTACGAGGACATTGTCAACCCTGCCGACCGGTACCTCCAGCACGTGTCGGATCTCCACACGTACGCCAAATACATCATGGCTGCTCTCCCCAAGTTTGTCCAGGGCTTTTCCGTGTGGAAGGACGAGCTGACTCTGCACGTTGCACCATCCGCCGTCATCCCTGTCACCACCTTCCTGCGAGACAACACGTCGACCCAGTACAAGTCCATCATCGACATCACCGCCGTGGACTACCCCTCTCGAGAAAACCGATTCGAGGTTGTCTACAACTTTCTGTCTGTTCGACACAACTCTCGAATCCGACTCAAGACATACGCTACCGAGGTGACTCCTGTCCCCAGTATCACTCCTCTCTTCGAGGGCGCCAACTGGTTCGAGCGAGAGGCCTACGACATGTACGGAGTCTTCTTCGAGGGCCACCCCGATCTGCGACGAATCATGACCGACTACGGCTTTGAGGGCCACCCCCTGCGAAAGGACTTCCCCCTGACCGGATACACCGAGGTGCGATGGGACGAGGAGAAGCGACGAGTCGTGTACGAGCCTCTGGAGCTGACCCAGGCCTTCCGAAACTTCTCTGCCGGCTCCACCGCCTGGGAGCCCGTTGGACCTGGCCGAGACGACCGACCCGACTCTTTCAAGCTGCCCACCCCCAAGCCCGAGGAGAAGGACGAGAAGAAGTAGATGCATAAATGACAAGAAAGTTATGAATAGACGAAAGACGAAGTAGTACAATGTAGGATAGTGCAATAGTGCAATGTGAGTACAATACTTGTGGTTCTGTAGAGACTGTAGGGACTGTAGGGCTGTATTAAGAATATGGTCTTGGCAAATTTCATGTTTATAAGGTGCTCGTAAAGACACTGTTTAAGGTGACCTTGAATCAACCCCAGTAACAGCAATGAGGGATTGTGATGTATACCAGTAGCTGGAAAGCTATAGGAACAGCTTCAAATACGTTCATACTGCCCTGCTTGTACCAGTACGTTCGTATTTGACTGAAATAATATCGCATTTACATATCTGTCAATTGTCATTACTGTCCTTTTACGTCTATAATTAACTGCCATCATGCACTCCACATTTGACCTCTCGAAATGAAATACCTTAAACACGCTACTATACTTCATTATTGCATCAATTTATCATTAAATATACAGCTCTCGGCGCTCTACTTGCGCGCAGCAGCCAGTTCGGCCTCCAGCTGGTCCAGCTCCTGCTGCTTGCGCTGCTGGTGGACCTCCAGCTCATTCACCTGCATCTCCAGCAGATTCACCTCCTCCTCGCTTTCCTTGAGGTTGGTCTGACCCACCGAAGCGGTCTGGCCGCTCTTTGCCTTGCGCAGCTGATCCTCCTTGTAATCAAGCAACTGCTCCAGCTCTCGCTTGATTAATGCAGTGTGCGAGGTGGAGTACGAGTTGCCGTGCTGTTTTGAGTCGGCGGCCGCTCTCTCGGCCTTTTCCACCAGGTTCTCCAGGTCCGTCAGCTCTCGCTTGAGCCGCACCTCCTCCCAGTCCGTGTCCTTGGTGGACGAAAAGTCCGTGCCCGAAGTCGAGTATGAGCCTCCTCCGATACCCAGCTTCTGCAGGTAGCCATTGGCAAACGCCTCTTTCTTAGAGGGAGGAGCATTATTCTTCTGGGCCTTGACTTCAGCCTGACTCGAGTTTATGCTGAACTCGGGGGTTGCCTTCTCAAACGTGGCTCTAAGCGACGCAGGCACGCCTCGGGGGATACGCACCCCCTTTTCTCGATAGTTGAGCATGTGCAGGAAGACCAGACACTGCTCTTTTTCGATTCGCTCGTCGGACTTGGGGTTGACCAGGTTCCAGGCCATGGCAATGTCGCCTTCGGGGACTCGGCTGAGAGTCTGATACAGCTCAGTGAGAGCATCGTAACTGACTCGTCCATGTCTATCACAATTGGCTGTAAAGATAGACGAGTACGAGTCTCGATCAGCAGGCGAAATGTACCAGTCGAAATCTGTAGACAGACCCAGGTTCTCCAGGTCTTCGTCGTCGGAATCGTCCAGCTTGGTGTGGGGCTGGCTGATGGCGTTGTTGGCCTCTATTAAATGGGCCTTGGACTGTGGAACCAGCCATTGAGGTAAGGTGGAGGGCACGTCGTTGATGTTGTTGTTGAGCAGGTCGAAGATGAGGCGCATGGTGATGCAAAACTCCTCGAAATCCAGGCAGCCGTCGCTGTCCACGTCGGCCAGATCCCAAATCTTGGCCAGCTTGTCTTCGGACAGATTGGAGTTTTTCAGGACGGGGGAAACCTGGTCGCCGGTGAGAACATTGTTGACGGGGTTGAGCCCGCTGAAAATGTCCCAGTACTTGTTGATTTCCCACTCCTCCAGCTTACCTTGAGCACTCATGATGTGGCACCGATAGTGTCTGTTAGTGAGCGATTAGCTGCATGTGGTGTTGCGGTAGGGTAACCGAGCGTGGCTGGTTGGCGAGAGAGTAAATCCAACTAATGTTGCTAAATGAGTATAATGGTGATAGTTGGTGGAGTGTAGGTGTTATATCACCGTCAAACACCAAATTCTCGGTTATTTCTTCATTTCGTTCAATTGCTGTGTTTCTCATTTTACAAGCCACGGTTATCGAGGCCTTTATGAACACCTTGAAGTAGAGAAAACCAGACCATCCCTAATGATGAAAAATGGCAATATCTGGAAATCTCATTAGCAGAGTCACAATTAGTGCCCTGCTCCTCCTATAGCCTGTTATGACTCTCGGTATTATTCGCCCAATGGCTCTATACCATGCTGTGCTATATCACTCAGCCAAAGATGGCAGTGCAAGTTGGACTGCACAGCAGACAATGAAATTGAAATTGTCAGACAGTCAGACAGAACATGATTGTAACAACCACCATGAAACGCGGGAAATAAAAGAAAACCGCACTAAAAGTCGGGGACAACCCATTAGTCACTATTTGCGCGCCATTTCACAATTTCCGGGCTAACTCCGTCAAATTCACATCCCCTTGTTGTGGAGAGGTGGAGGCCGCTTATTGGACTGCCAGGGCTATTTTAAGCCCCTTGAAATTTCATCACTCGAAACGTAGTATCGACGCGGAAAAGACATCAAAAGCAACCAGAGAAAGATGCGTGGAAGAAATAATGCCCTACGATACGTATATGTAGCACGTTCATAAAGGACAGCTGGCAGTTTACAGTACATATCGATAAGATAAGATGCGTCGCAAAGGTGCGACGTGTCCACGTATACGTCATTACTCTTACTACTATTTTGATACTCGTTACTTGTACTCATTACATCTAGCTTTATTGAACGATGACTTCCTTGATACAAAGCTCCACCTGAGCTTCCAGATCCAGATACTACCGATACAGTATTAACTACAGTTACTAAACATGGCTCTTAAGGAGTGTTCTTGAGGTTGGTGACCAACCACTCAAGACCCTCGTAGATACCATCACCGGAGGTGGCACAAGTAGCCTGGATGTACCAGGGTCGTTGTCTTAATGAGGACAGACCCAGCTTCTCAGTGATCTCGGCAGCATCCATGGCGTTGGGCAGATCCTGCTTGTTGGCAAAGACAAGGAGAAGGGCGTCTCGGAGCTCATCGTCGTTGAGCAGTCGCTGGAGCTCTTCTCGAGCATCGGGGATTCGATCTCGATCGTTGGAGTCAACAACGTAGATGACACCCTGGGTGTTCTGGTAGTAGTATCGCCAGAGAGGTCGGATTCGGTCCTGTCCACCGATATCCCATACTGTGAAAGTGACGTTCTTGTACTCGACAGTCTCCACGTTGAAACCAATTGTGGGGATGGTGGTGACAATCTCACCGAGCTTGAGCTTGTAAAGAATGGTGGTCTTACCAGCGGCATCGAGACCAACCATCAGAATTCGCATCTCCTTTCGGCCAATGAGGCCCTGGAAGAGCTTGGAAACGTAAAGACCCATCTTGCGGTTAGTATGTGTTGTTGTTTGTAGAAGGTTGAAAATTTCTTCTCGAAAAGTCTAAGGGTGACGCGACGACTTGGCTCAAAATAACAGCCCCCCAAAACATGAAAATAAAAACGCCACGCGAGCAATCAGCGGCGACGGTGAGACATGCGATACGGCGGTGTGTCCACACGCCGTCATTGCATATCTCCCCCACCCCCATCACCCCCGCCCCTCACACCAGCCCCCTGCTCCCTATCATACATGATGATACCGCATGTGCATAGCCATAAGATAAACGTGTCGTTTTGTCACGGTGGCGTCAGCGGGCCAGATTAAAAAAAAATGGCTCACGTGTCAGCCTCGGCGACGGGGATCACGGCCGTGCGTTGATCGTGCTGGTTGCTGGTTGATGGCGTTGTTGGTGGCTGTTTTTTTCATATCGTGTCATGTGTTTTCCGTGCCACACGTCGCTGATTGAAAGACGGCTTATCCGGGCCCATCCATCGTCGAGAGATACTCACTCTAGTTCACGCAATCGATAAAATGCAATAAGTTAATGACAAAGTCTTGATTATTCAAAATCGAATAGATAAGACTGTCTGGGTTGAGTGCTGCAATTAGTCCAGAAAGGAGTTTGTGTTGTGTGGTGGGACGAAAAAGGCCAAATCATCATCAGAGTCAGGGAGGGTAACCGCCAGGGGGTCACGTGCTTTAGGAACGCACACAACATTAATCCAATGAGGAGTGGTACGAAAGGACCGGTAAATGGCGGGTAATTGGTTGTTGGAGCGGTAAAAAATAATATACGCCTGCCCCGCCGCTTTGTGAGACTTGTACTAATTTCCAACCACCTCCGCTCGCTCCTCTAGCCTCACTATCGGTTCTCTCCGGAGATTCGCGTGCATCGGATTTAGTCTTAGGTTCGATGGAACCAGCGTGTCAAAACAATGAAGAGGGATGTGTTGTAGGTACGATAGGATACAAGAGTGTGTCTAGGTACGTACTCGTACAATAGGAAACCAGGGTGCTCATTATCAATCTTGCCCAGACGCCCAGCTAATGTTACTAAATTGGTTCATACTAGATTGCTGGCTTTGCTCAGTATTATTTCCATACGATACGTACGATACATGAAAGAAGCCACTGTAAAAACATACAGCATAACCATATCACGTAATGTAATCGAATTGCTAGATAAAGACAGCTACCGGCCTCATGCTGCCCTGCCCCATACCGTGTACCCCATCCATTCCGTAGCACACGTCCAATGTGCATGCAGTGCAGCTCTGGCTGATGCCACGTCATTGTTTGACCCCCGGGTCAAGGTTCTGGACGTGCGTGAAAAGTTACATGGGAGCGTGTCAGAAATGATGGTTCCGAGATGAAACGAGGGTGGTGGTAGATCTGGGGTAGATGGCAATACACGCAAGTAGGAGGGAAAAGATGGGCGAGGCACGGCTACCTGCGTCAATCGTCACGTGGCTAGTTGCAGGCGTTCATCAAAGAGCCCTTACTCTCATATGTTATAATAGTCTTAGATTCTGGTAGTTCCATCAACCCCACCAAGTAGCTTGCCGCATGACATGTACCGAGACCTAACGGTGTGGGGAGGTATTGTGGAGGTATTGTGGGAGGTATTATCTATTAACGGTATATGAACAGCCACTGGTGAATGACGCGTAACATAGAATACCGGGTTTTTGTTGGTCCAACTACCACCCACCGTCCCAACTGCTTTCTCCTCATTCCACGTTACTGTTTTTGGCTACTGCAGCGAAGTGGGCATGCTGATCTGAACAAACTCTCGAAAGACCACCTGGCACACACACTACATACTCTACCTTTCTCAACCCCGAACCTCAGCACAACAACACACAATGTCGATTCGAGGCACCGCCAAGTACCACCAGATACCCGTCCAGAGCGACGCTCCGCAATTTGGAGCCCCCCAGGGCCAGCAGTTCTCGTCCTACTCTCAGAACCGCGACTTCAACCTCAAATCCACAATCACAGAGGGCGACTTTGCCGACAAGGTCAAGGCCGTGACCCAGAAGATTGAGGTCTTTCTGGACAAGTACTCTGGTCCTGTGAAGCCCCACCTGCCCACCCTGGGCCGGTTCCTCATTGTGGTCACTTTCCTGGAGGACGCGCTGCGAATCCTCACACAGTGGTCCGACCAGGTCTACTACATCACAAACTTCAAGCACATTCCCAAGTTCATCACTGTCATCTTTCTGCTGCTCAACGTGATCGCCATGGTTGCTGGCTCCTTCATGGTGACTGCCAAGAAGCGAATTGAGGTGGGATGTGGTCTGCTGGTGGGCGTTATCATCACCCAGGCTCTGGCCTATGGCCTGATTTTCGACTTTGGTTTCATTCTGCGAAATCTGTCCGTCATTGGCGGTCTGTTCATTGCTCTGAACGACGCCTTTGTCAAGGACAAGTCCAAGCGAGGTCTGCCCGGTCTTCCCTCTATTGATGACAAGGACCGATCCAAGTACGTGCTTCTGGCCGGCCGAATCCTGCTCGTCGTCATGTTCACCTCGTTCATCCTCAACATGACCTGGACCCTGTCTCGAGTGCTGGTGTCCATCGTTGGAATTGCTGCCTGCTCCATGGTGGTCATTGGCTTCAAGGCCCGAGTCAGCGCCTTCCTCCTGTGCATCATTCTCTTCATCTTCAACATCACCGCCAACTCCTACTGGGCCTTCCCTGCCTCTTCTCCCGTTCGAGACTACCTCAAGTACGAGCACTTCCAGACTCTGTCCATTATTGGCGGTCTGCTGCTGGTTGTCAACACTGGTGCTGGAAAGATTTCTCTCGACGAGAAGAAGAAGGTCTACTAAGGGTGTGATACAGACATTGACATCTTTGATGTAAAAATAATGTGTACTAGGAGAATCTGGTGATGCGATTCGATTGGTAAGAAATAAATAAAATATTATAAAAGTACCCCACACAATCTGCTCCAAGCACCAGTACTACGAGTACATACATACCGTTCATTTCAGTTCTTACAACATTTACTCACTATTGGCAGTACATACTCAATGATTGCACTTGATACAATAGGTTGTTCGCTATTCAGTTATTCTTTTATTAGTATTCTATATGTGATGGATCACCAAATAGTGTATCCACCATCAACAATCAGATCATGGCCAGTCATATAACTGGAAGCGTCAGAGGCCATAAACACAATAGGACCTCCAAACTCCTCAGGCTCAGCCATTCGTCGGAAAGGAATTCGAGACTCCCAGTCGTTTCGCAGCTCTCCATCAGTCTCAATGATATGTCGAGTCAGAGGAGTGAGAATGTATCCGGGAGACAGAGTGTTGACTCTGATCTTGTACTGGGCCCATTCGGCAGCCAGAGACTTGGCCATATGGATAACTCCAGCCTTGGACATGTTATAAGGAGTCTGAGGCTGGGGATCGTTAACAATAGATCCACTCATGGAAGCCACGAGAATCAGAGATCCAGGAGCCTCATCTTCAACCAGCGACTTTGCAACCTCAGTAGCAAAGTTGTAGGAGCCCATAAGGTTGACATCCAACAGTCTCTTAACTGAAGGATTGGGATAGTCAAAAGCAGTCATGTTCTCACAGAAACCAGCACAGTTGACCAGAATGTCCAGAGGGCTCTTGTGGTGCTCTCTGATAGCCTTGACGGTGTCTGCTACCTGATGAACATCTGAAACATCACAAGCCCAGGCTGAGATTCGCTGCTGAGGAAAACTGGAGCCCTTTCCAGGCACGTTTCCTGCAGCTTCATGAGCTCTAGCAGCGTCCTGCGCTACTTCCGACCCTCCAGAGTCCGCCGAAGCGTTCAGAGAGATATCTGGCTTGGAAATATCATGTGGAGAGTGGTCATTGAGGCCGTTTGTATCTCCCTTCTCTGTAGCATTGTTGGCAGCTGTAGGAGAAGCATAGATGGGAGTAGGTCTGACATTGTGGTGAGCTTCATTGGCAGTCTTGTACCACTCAAGCAGCTGCTCAGCGGCAGGCTGGATTCGAGGCAGGTTATTGTCTACCAGAGCAACAGAGGCTCCAGCTCTGAGCAGCTGCTTGGCAGCAGCAATACCCAGACCACCGCTTCCTCCGGTGATGACGGCAGTTTTTTTGGCGAGAGAAAAGAGAGACATTGTCAATTGAGTGTAAGTTGGTGGTTAGATGGAGGGGATCCAGCTTATATTAGTAGTTACACCTTCTGTCAGGCTACTATGATATCGATTGCTCCATGCATGGGAGCTGCCACCAGTATGCTTAACCGTGATATACATATGTCTGGGTTGCTCTTCGAGGGATTTGACGTTACTGACTAAGGGAGGGTATGTGAGTGTACCAGGGGTATCCAGTTTATCAGATCAGATCTATGGCAGTGCTATGAGCTGAGGGGTATTTTGACAGCTTGTATAGCACTTCCTTTAGTGAGATTGCATCTCGCTAGTCACTCACATACGACTGCAGAATCGGATCACTTGAAACGTTGTTTTCTGTTTTTCGCGGAATGGGTTTGTCTTTATAATTTCAAACAGCGTCATATTGCGTTGCTCAAAGCGAGTACGACTGGGCCCAAACTAGACTTCCCGATAAGCTGAATGACTTCAGCGTGCATGTCAAGCGCGTCTCCCATTTCCGGGTTTTTCCACAAGAACATGTTTCGGAGCAAGACCGAAAATAACGGAGAAAAACGAATTTCAACAAAATACTCGCCATATAGATATCATACCATGATGCTTATGTCTACCCCACTCTGAAAGTTATGGTTGTCATGCCCCATTCTACTTTTTAGTGGTGTGTCCTGCTCGTATACCTACACCCTAACCTCGGAACCTTCATACGCCTCAGCCAACTCTTCAGCACATCTTCTCTACAACTACACACAGCATCAACACACAATGGTCAAAGGAATTCTCAAACACAAGACGCCGGACGCGGAGCCCGCTCCTAACCCTGAGATTGACCGTCAGCAGGTTCTGGAAAACACACGAGCTAATGCCGCTCTCTACGGCCAAAACTCGGAAAAAATCAGACGAGCTAGCACGGGCAAAGTACGGGTCGATGAGGCGTCCTCAGGCACTGCAGAGCTCGCCAATGGCCAGCCTAGCGATATTTCATGGGACGAGGCTGGAATTTATCTCCATGAGCAGGACAAGGGAACGTATATGAAGATTGATGAGCCCAAGACGCCGTATGCCGGTACGCTCGGAGATAACGAGTACTACGCTGAAGATGATGAGGAGGCTACGGGTTTTTCGCTTGGAGAGGCTGAGTTTGACGAGGATGGTACGCTTGAGAAGGAGCGGATCATCAAGGATGATAGTGTCATTGATGAGGACGACGATGAGGAGGATGAGAGAGAGCAGCTGCGAGAGGAGGACCAGCAGCATCACGACGAGTTTCTCAAGAAACGAAACCAGCACTACAACATGAAGATTGACCTGGCAGCTGCTAGAAAGTTGGCTGAGCAGGAAGAGGAGGATGATGAGTAGATAGAAGTCTGTATATATGCAATGAAATGGAAACAAAAAGAACAAAGATATGAAAAGTGATTTGCCACCGTTAAAGCCGTTGATACGGGTTTTCAGATATGCTTAACTGAACACGATAAATGGGGGATGTATGTTGAGCTGTTGGGTTTTTCAATGGGGCTTAAAAATAAGAATTTGAAATTTCACCTTTAAAAGTTGAAACATTTGAATGGAAGCACCAACAGACAAATTTATAATGTCTGTCGTTTTATATGTTTTTTTTACTGTCCTACTCTCGGTCATGCTCGATAACGATAACAAACCCTAATTGCGCTAATTGCAGTGGTTAAAAATGTTACTAAATATGTACTATATACTGAGACTTGGCTACTTGCCAATGGGGTCTCTGGACTCCTTGACAACTTCGCTCTCGGTACCGTTGTCGTAGAACTTTCGAACAGTGTCCTGCTTGACCCACTCTCGCTTGGTATGGTCGTAGAACATTTCCGTCTGGTGAGAATGTCGAGTCACCTTGAGCCCCTGGTCCTGGGCCTCCTTCTCAGTGATCATCTTGGACTTTCGGTCCTCTTCCCACTTGGATCGTGCCTCCTTGAGCTGAGATCGTCGCTCAGCATCCTGAGCAACCTCCTTCTCTCTGATCTGGTCAATCATTTGTTTTCGCCAGTCAATGAAGTCGTCGTACTTGAGGAACATCTTCTCGTTGGAGCTATGTTGGGGGTTCTGGCTCTTCATAAAGAGACATCGCCACACTCCTCCAACGTCCCAGGCACCGGTGCCTCCAACCTCAGCACACTCAGCTGACATTTCCTTGGTAGGAATAGCTCCAGCAAGGTTGGGGTTGGTGTTCACCAGACGGTCCAGAACTCGGTAACCGTTAAAGTACCGGGCTAGAACGGGAGTCTGGGGGATCAGATCTCGATAAGTGTTGTCCCGGTTGTTCAAGGTAGTCAGAATCGTGGACCACAGATCTCCACTGCCAGAAGAAGACTCCTGGATATCATGACGAAGCTGCTGATCGTTCCATGGAGGAAGTCGTTTCAGCCATCCAGTCCAGTCTGTGTCCTTGGCCTTTTCCCACTCGGCACTGAGGTTGGGGATAGAATCAGCCAGGTCCTTGGTGTAGTCAGCCATGGAGGTGGTATGGTTGTGGATCTGGTCTAGATGCTTCTTGCATTGGTCAAAGAAGTCGTCAATGGACTGGTGGTCGTTTCGGTTGCCCTTGTCGTCGGAGCTCCAGAGCGAGCCCAGAAAGCTCTTTTTGTCGTCGTCGTCTTTTCCCATGTTGATACTGGTTATTTAGATGAGATGGAGGCTGCTTTCTTATATACTACGGTTATACTTTGCCACCCGCCTGCATGTGGTAAGGCGGGTGTGCATGCGTGGGGTGGATTGCCCATCGAGGATTGGATGGTGTGGAGAACCGCAGCAATCGGGCCATCTGTCTTTCTTTTTGTCTAATGAGGTTCAACGGCAAAGACTGGGCTTCCTGCAGGAAACACGCTCATCCCTCAATTGGGCATAAAGTGGTTTTCTCTGGCACGGGTTGCGGGGAGCAATCACGTTATGAAGTGTTTAAGATGGTAAAGTGAAAGAATAAAGCGAAAGAATAAAGTGAAAAGAATAAAGTGGACCAGTCATGTTATGAAATATGGGTCGGATATGCCATCGTACTTCTACACTAGCTACTCACTCTGATTCATTTCGTCATTCAATTCATGCTATAAATACTAAAACTCCTCGGGCTCGTAAAAGAAGGCGCCAAACGTGATGATGGTGGCGTAGATGAGAAGACCACCAGAGAGAGACATCCACATGGCCGCCGTGTTGATGATGCTGTTGTGTGCGAGCATGACGGGGATGGAGAGGCCGCTGACGACCATGAAACCGGTGGAAAATCGACCAAAGTCGACCACGGTGCTGCTGGACTCGCTCATAAAGTCGTCCTGGCCAGCCCAGCTCTGGCAAATGGCGTTTGGTGCAGGAGCCAGACAGAAGACGGCGACGACAATCAATGGCAACCAGTTGTTCCACAATGCACACGAGAGGATGATGAGCAGAAAGCCCGTTGCCAGGACGGTCGACAATGTGATGATTTTCGATAGTGGCGAGATTTGGACCATTGTGTGTGTTGTGTTGAGTTAACGATGCTGTAGTGTTGGTGAGGTTCGACTTCAGATGAGTTGTCAAAAAGAGTTTGGATGATAGGACAGTGATGCAGGAGGTAGTGGAACTGTTCTAAGCGATGATGCGTTGGTTAGTGGGATATGGATACTGCTCTAGAGAGGCCCACTCCATTGTATATATACTATGGGTCAAAGTTTGTCTTGCACCTTGCTGTCGGAGTCAGAGCGCATATCAAGAGAGTTCAACCCTCGCTAGAGGTCAGAAGACCGGCGATCGTTAAATGGCGCAGAGCATGATTCAACTAAGAGTAAAGTAAAGGTGGGTACACGCAGAGTTCCAAGGGGTGGTGACTAGAAAAACAGGCGACTATCTAAAACTGAGACTGGTGGAAATATTGGTCTGTCTTTTTTTCCCCTGGAGCACTCTGGCCTGGCACTTTCTGTTGCACCATACACTATCTCAACCAGTACTCGTACAGTACAATACTTGTAACCACCACCTTCCCGCCCTAAAACCGTTGCGAGAAAGAACGGCTGACAAGCTTAAACGGCTTGTATCGGACATACGGAGCGGCGTTGAATATCCCTCTTTTTATTTTTACTTCGGATTTACGCAAGCAAGGGACTGCTTAGGGTTTAGGAGATGAATGTGAAATGGGATGAAACGAAATGTATTCAATCAAATGGGTCTATTTACAATATATACATGGGAACGTCTAGACAACCAGACTGATGACGTTGCCCTTCTTGGCAATAATCACCTTTCGAACAGGCTTGTCTCCTAGCTTGTCAGACTCGGCCCTCAACTGGGCCAGAATCTCAGCCTCACCCAAAGAGCCAAAGTCGTGAGGCTTATTGGCAGTGAACTGAAATTTACCATTGATCATCACCTTGAACGGAACTGTAGCGGATAGAATTTCAGCCTGGGCCACCGGAAACGCGTGTCGGAACACGGAGCTCCACTCTGTTTGTCTGCACTTGCAGATGAGCTCCCAGCACTCCTCAGCCATGGCAGGAGCCACAGGTGCCATGATCTTAAGTAGAGTCTCAAGAGCATAGAGCTGCACCTCAGCAGACGCGTCCGACTTTTGCAGCGAGTTGGTGAGCTTCATGTAGTCACTGATGACCGTGTTGAGCTGCAGTGAGTCATGGAAGGAGGCGCTTGCAGACTTGACGTAGTGTTGGGTTTCATTCCAAAGTGTACGATCAGAGTCGGAAAAGCTAGCTTTGTCGAGCCCCTTGCTAGACGGAGAGAGTTTGAGGACGTTCTCGGTGATTGACTTGACCTTGAGGAGCCACCGCTTGATACCGACAATCTTACCTTCGTCCCAATCAAGCACGTCGTTCACAGCGGCCTGGAAAAGCACATGCGCTCGAACCGCGTCGGCTCCATGCTGCTGGATGCACGCACTGGGATCGGCTCCGTTGTACTTGGACTTTGACATCTTTTCCCATGAAACAGCACACTCCAAATCAGTGCCCTGGACCTTGGCCACGGGACCACTTCGGTCAATCTCCTCGGGTTTGAGGAACCGGCCGGTGTGGGGTTCCTTGAAAGTCTGGCCGTGAACCATACCCTGCGTCACCAAACGCTTAATAGGCTCACCGTTAAGGTCTGCGCCAGACCAGTAACCTTTATCCGCCAGAAATTTGGCCACAAATCGCGCGTAGAGAAGATGCAGAATGGCATGCTCAATACCGCCAATGTACATGTCCACAGGCATTAGGTTGGAGGCGGCCTGGTAGCTAAAGGGCAGCTCCTTGTTCTGGGGGTCCGTGTACCGGAAAAAGTACCACGACGAGTCCATAAACGTGTCCATGGTGTCAGTCTCTCGTCGTGCGGGGCCTCCACATTTAGGACAGTTGCACTTTTTGAACTCTTCGTTGTGGGCCAGAGCCAGAGATGCGGCAGTAGTAGGCTTCTCGCCTTTATGAAGAACAGTGTTTGGGAGCACGACGGGAAGTTGCTCATCGGGCACGGGAACAGTGCCACACGAGTCGCAGTAGACAATGGGGATAGGAGCTCCCCAGAACCGTTGTCGAGACACCAGCCAGTCTCTCAGTTTGTAGTTGGTTTTGAGAGTAGCTTGGTCGTCAGGCAGCTCGTTAACGATAGTTTTACCTCCTTCAAGCGAAGGGGAACCGGCGTACTTGCCACAGTTGCTGTTGAGCACGCCTCGCTCGGTCAAAGGCATAACAGCCTCTCCCTCAATAGGGTCAATGACTGTTTTCACGGGACCTGAGCCGTTCTTGCCCCAGAACTCAAAGTCTCGCTCGTCATGGCCAGGGCAGCCCATAACACAGCCGCTACCGTAGTCTCCAATGACATAGGGGGCAGCGTAAACAGGCAGCTTTTCTCCAGTAACAGGAGAGATGGCAGACAGGTTCTTCATCAGGAAGCCCTCCTTGGTATCATCAGGAAGGTCCTTGGCGTGCTCAAGGAAGGCAGCAAGCTCAGAGTCTGTCTTGGCTGCCTCAACCACATCAGCATGGTCCAGAGCCAGAGCTACAAACTGCACTCCAAACAGAGTATCGGGTCTGGTGGTGAAAACAGGAAAGTTTCCGGCTCCAGTGCTGTCAAAGACAACAGTAGCACCCTCGGATCTGCCCAACCAGTGCTCCTGCATCGTTTTAACCTTGGAAGGCCACTGGTCCAGCAGCTTCATGTCGTCCAAAAGAGCATCCTGGTAGTCAGTAATCTTCAGAAACCACTGCTTGAGCATCTTCTTCTCCACAATGGCTCCAGATCGCCAAGAACGGCCCTCAGAGTCAACCTGCTCGTTAGCAAGTACAGTCTGATCCACAGGGTCCCAGTTGACGGGAGAAAGAGCCTGGTACGCCTTTCCATGCTCGTACATCATCAGAAACAGCTTCTGGGTCCACTTGTAGTAGTCTGGGAAACAGGATGAAAACTCCCGCTCCCAGTCAAACTCAGCCAACATCTCGTCCATCTGGCTCTTCATTTTAGCCATGTTGGATACTGTCCACTCAGCCGGGTGGATTTGGCGTTCAATGGCAGCATTCTCGGCAGGCAGACCAAACGAGTCCCAGCCCATGGCGTGCACAGTATCATACCCTGCCATTCTTCGGTATCGAGCGAGAACATCGGAAATAGTGTACACTCGGAGATGGCCCATATGGAGCACTCCAGAAGGGTAGGGAATCATGGAAAGCACGAAATGCTGCTGATCCCGAGTCGGGTTCTCCACCAGATGCTTGCGGGCCAGTCGAGGAGGGTCCGACTTCCATTTTTCACGCCATTTGGCGTCCAGCTGGGTGAACTGGTTGGCTGATGAGTGCTGGACATTGGCAGCAGCAGCAGCACTGGCGTACTGGCGAATAGCTAGCCGGCATTGCAGCGAGGGTCGCGCTATTTGGACCCTAGGCAGTCTCAGAATGTTCATGTTTGAGGTTGGTTCAACTGATCTGCATAGAGTTTCAAGGTCAGTTTACGATACTTTGGGAGGTGATTAATTTCAGTGGGACGACTTGTCCAGGCAGGGTAACCCACGTCTCGCTTATCACCAGGAAATATGCACCTGTTGCGAGTATTAAAGTCACTATTTCGTCAAGCAGCATCTCGAACGAAATGAGCATATCGGAGCTCGGACAACAACTGGCTTACGCCGGACTCAACCAGCTGTTAAGTGAGTATCATTGGGGTTTTCTGACGACTTTTTTTTTCTCATTTCCGTTATCTCCGGCCTAACTAACAACAGAACGAGACTCGACAGATGCAGACCCGGATATTCCGGACGACGACGTCAACAACCCCGTGGAGAATGAAATCTTCTCGTCGTGGGCGCTATTTATTCTCATCATGCTGCTCATTGGCTCGCTGTGGACCTCGTACTACCTGCAGCAGAAGCGAATCCAGGCCATTCACGAGACGGTCGTGTCCATTTTCGCAGGAATGATTGTGGGTCTGATTATCCGAATCTCCCCGGGTCACTACATTCAGGATGTGGTCACGTTCAAGTACTCGTGGTTTTTTAACCTGCTGCTTCCGCCCATTATCCTCAACTCTGGATATGAGCTGAACCAGGCCAACTTTTTCAGGAACATTGGCTCGATTTTGACGTTTGCAATTGCAGGCACGTTCTTCTCAGCCTTGGTATTAGGTCTCATTCTCTACATCTGGACCGCCATTGGCCTGGAAGGGCTCAACATGTCTCTTGTTGACGCCATCTCAGTAGGTGCCACCCTGTCAGCTACAGACCCTGTGACTATTCTCTCCATCTTCAACACGTACAAGGTCGACCCCAAGCTGTACACGATTATTTTCGGAGAGTCGCTGCTGAATGACGCCATTTGCATTGTCATGTTTGAGACGGCGCAAAAGTTCCACGGCCAAAAGGTCTACTTTTCGTCGCTCTTCAAGGGTATGGGCATGTTTTTCATGACCTTTACCATCTCGCTGCTGATTGGTGCTCTGGTCGGAGTTATGACCGCTCTGGTGCTCAAGCACTCCCATGTTCGACGGTTCCCCCAAATCGAGTCTTGTCTGGTTCTTCTCTTTGCATACGGATCCTACTTTTTCTCGACTGGTTGCCACATGTCTGGAATCGTCTCTCTGCTCTTCTGCGGCATCACCCTCAAGCACTATGCTTACTACAATATGAGCCGACGAACGCAGATTGCCACCAAGTACATCTTCCAGCTTCTGGCCCAGCTCTCAGAGAACTTCATCTTCATCTACCTGGGTCTGTCCCTCTTCACCGAGGTTGAGCTCGTCTACAAGCCCATGCTCATTCTCGTCACCACAGCCGGTATCTGTGTGTCTCGATGGGCTGCTGTGTTCCCTTTCTCTCGACTCATCAACTTTGTGAGTAGAGCACGAACCCAGCATCTGGGACTGCACCAGACCACAGAGGAGATTCCTCCTCCTTACCAGATGATGCTGTTCTGGGCCGGTCTTCGAGGAGCCGTTGGAGTTGCCCTTGCTGCTGGTCTGGAGGGTGAGCACTCCAATGCTCTTCGAGCCACTGTTCTGGTGGTGGTTGTGCTCACAGTTATTGTGTTTGGAGGCACCACCGCTCGAATGCTCGAGATTCTCGGTATTCGAACCGGCGTCATTGAGGAAACAGAGAGTGACGACGAGTTTGATATCGAGTCCAGAGGAGCAGCAGCCATTCCGCTGAGCAACAGCAACTCTACTCCTGCGGGCCGAATGCGACGAAGCACTTCGTACCATGATGACGACAGTGAGTTTGGCTCTGGAGACGACGATGGCTTGCCTCCCATGCACCCCAGTCAGCAGGACCAGGCCCGAGCGTCTTCTACATCTCTATCCAACATTCTGTCTCGCACCGTGGACAACCCTGGCCAGTGGTTCAAGGAGTTTGACGACCAGGTGCTGAAACCCGTCTTCCTCGACAACCCCAGTAATGATCGGCATTAACTGTAAGAGGAAAGTGGGGTCTGGTGAAACATGGAGATGATTAGCGTCTTCAGGGTTCAGCTGCATGCACGGCTCTTCGGCTTCACCAGATAGATCCACACTAACTGTATAATAATGGATAGGAGACAGTGGCTTGTACTGTACTGGTACGACATGTATCGTATTGGTACCGTAAGAGCTCGCAATACCTGTTCTCCACCGAACTCTATAAACTATATTAAAAATAAAAAATATTCGTTTCTCATTTTTCATTCACATCCGTCCGATCCGGTTGCAGGGTCTTGGCTTGTTATGGTGAACTCTATGTCTCCATCGCGTACAGCGCGCGCCACAAAAAACGTTGTTTGTATCTTCATGGGGCCACCATATAGAGTGATGCAGGTTAGGCGCAAAGCAATACGAGTGGGCAAGCCCATGCATACCCCAATCAAAACAAATCAAACAAGTGTGGCATGCCTGAGCGTCAGAGCAGTGGAGATAGGGGTGTTCATCTCGAAGGCAATCTTGATGATGGACATGGAAAAGGATAAAAAATATTTGGGTGTTTTAGGTAAAGTCAAAAACCCCATGACCAAAACACAACAGACCGAGACATTCCTCAAACACAACGGCTTTCTGTAGGTGCGAATCGGGCGTTTGTGATTACTGCAGCTGCGATACGACGGGATGCGCACACTGCTGCCAAAGAGCGCCAGATAGAGTTTTTGGCATTGGAATGTGGCCAAGAGGAAAAAGACGCTAAGCTGAGATGCAAATGTGACTGATATTGGGAATGCAAGAGGAACAAGCTGCCTTTGTATAGGAATGTGGCCCAGATTATTGGTTAGTGGGGTTTGGCACAGTTGTTTGGAAGCCACAGGTTTGATGTGCAGTGAAATTACCTCAGTTTGAATAGGGGTTGATGTTCTGCTCTGCACTCCTGAAATGAAATGATTATGTTAAGAATAAGCAATTCTTACAGTACAACCTACCCCTATTTTGTCAGTCTACAAATCACTCTGTTTTTATTGTAAAGTCATTAAATTATATACACTATGGAAAGTCCTTTTGATGCGAGAAATAAATAGAAGCTGGAAACAAATAAATAGTTGGTTTTTTTGTTTCAAAAAACTTACATCATCAGGGCGGCGATACCAGCAGCAACGCCGACAAGACCCAGGTTCTGGGAGTTGACGACACCGCCGTTGGTGGGAGCTCGCGAGGCAGAAGCGCCTGCGGATCCAGTGGCAGCTGCGGATCCAGTGGATCGAGAAGCGGAACCAGAAGCTCGGGAAGTAGAGCCGGTCAGAGTGGTTCGGGATGCAGAGCCGGAGGCACGAGAAGAGGTGCCAATGGTGCCGTTACCGGTACCGTTGGAGACACCGGCGCCGACAATGGAGGTGGTGACGGCAGAAGCGGTGGAAGACTCGGTGGAAGCAGCCTCAGTAGAGGTGTTGGCAACAGTAGAGGCGACGGGAACAGTGGTGGAAGAGTTGGCTCCGGAGGTAACGGGGACAGCAGCAGAGGCAGAAGAGGTCTGCTCAGAGGCAGAAGAGGTAGCGTTGGCAGTAGCAGAAGCGGCGGCCTCAGTGGTGGTGTTGACGGCCTTGCCGCCGGTGATCTTGAACTGACCGGTGTAGTTGATATCGTCAGCCTTGCCCACGGGGTTGATTCGGAGGGCGTAGTTGTCTCCATCAGCAAGAGAGTCGGGAACAATCCATCGGACAGCTCCTCGGTTGTCGATACCGTCAGAGATGGTGAGAACGGGGGACAGGTTGTCGGACTTGCCCTGCAGCAGCACGAGCTGGACCTGGCCGTCAGTGGTGGCGTTCCATCGGATAACGTAGGCGTCTCCGGCTCGGATCTCATCGCCAGGCTGGGGCTGAGAGAAGGAGTTGTCCTGGGCAGCGACAATGGCAGCAGCGAGGAGAGGGATGACAGAGAAGAACTTCATTGTAGAGTTGTGTGTGTGTCTTTTGATTGAGGCGGATTGCTTGGGGGTCAATGAGGGTAGAGCAGACTTATTTATATGGCCTGGTTGGAGGGCTTTGCTTGAGTGGAAAGCGAACCAGGTTGTATGCCATGCACGGTTATTTTCCAAAGTCTGTTTGGCTTTGCTTAAAATAGGTCTAGACAAGGCCGTAGTGGGGAAGCTTCCTGAAGTTTTTTATCGTTTTTTTGTCTTTTTTTTTCTTGTCTTGTCCCAAACGAGCCCCCACATGGGCCTGTTGGGATTCACAGTTAATACCACCACAGCATGGAGCAGGGGTAAGAATGTAATACAGGTGGATAATATGGGTTAAAATAAAATGCTCCAGCAACAACTCACCAAATCAGTCCTTGGAAGACGGGGCTGGCTATGGCACTGTACACTTTACCGTCCGCGTACAGTGCTAATTAGCTCCCACCTCTTCCTTTGCTGCCTGCCTTTTCGTTTTTCATCTCGTGTCAAAACTCTGAAAATGGGGTCATCAATAGAACCAAGACATGACAATGCCACCATCAACACCAACAATTACCCCCTATTACAACTAGCACACTCTTATACGTGTTGCCCAGTGTTGCTTGTCTACCTGGTACTCAACCGTTGAACGATTGGTTCATAAGATCTACTCGTACTTTGGTTTGGCATCCACCTGTGCAGCACCCCGTCTCCTTTCTTGCGGCTGCCATGCACGCTGAGCGTCAAGATTTAATGGCAATTTGGTTTCCTATTTCGGCCGTGGCGGCTCAAGGCCGTGAGAGCCCCGGGGCAGTGTCAGAGTGGTAGCCTGAGGCGGTGGAAGTCCTTGGTGGAGCTTTGGTTGTGCTGTGACTAAGGCTGTGACTAATTTAGCCTCATCTAAAAATAACTCCCAAGTTCTCGGAAAGCCAATGAGACATATACACTTACTCGAGGCGGTTTGGCGCAGTATCCCGGTAATATTGCGTTGTGAAACGATGGCACAGCTGACACCGGTGCAGCAGGGCTGGACGCGATTTTCCAATCGCAGCAATTGACTCTGAAGAACGGTAGGTCAAGTGTACATGTGCTAGCCACCCGAAACCCTATACGTGTGTTGATGATACCCCTTTGGGACTTAATTGAAACGCTAACACGCGTCCCCTGCCCGACGCAGGAAAATCACGCGGAAAACAGCGTCCATCGATGCTCGGGCGTCGTATAACCCGGAGATCTTGTCTTTGTGATCGAGCAGGGCTGGTTGTCCAGAGACGATGTTTTCTGATCCGGGAAATGCCCAAGAACCATGTTCATGGTACCTTAGACCTCCTTGCGGACATGATCTTAGTTGCTTATACAACGCTTTGTAGTGGTAAACGCCTTGTTACATTGCCATTGCGATGCTACCGGTACCACTGGTACCACACTGCACAAGCTAGCCCCCTTTGCAATGCAGTATCACTTGACTTCACTTCACTATGGACATAACAGTAGATACCATGGCTCATATGGTTATGGCTGGAGAGGTGCTCGTATCTGATCATAAAGCCACCTTAATCCCAGACATCTGACCAATATCACGCACTATGGCCATATTGCTTGCAAAAGTAATGTGCCTGTGCCACCTGCATGGCACCGCCGAATCGGCACATGGGCTGGGCATGTCCCTGCGTTTGGATCAGCCTGACAGCCCATGATACAGTGCAGATGCTGATGGCATGCTCCAAACACGTTTTGCGGGTGAATACGAGTGCGTGTATTGTTCATTTCCGGTATATTTGGAAAATACTCCGGATTTGGTGTCCAGCCGTTGTACTGTTCTAGGTCAATGCTTGATAAGATATCGTAAGCAGATGAGACTGTCTCAGTGGATGGAAAGGAACTTGAAACAAGTATTTATATCCTCTTTGTGAACAACTGCGCTGATATTGGTTGAATGTCTTACCCAAGGCAGATAATATGGCGTTGTCAAAACTTACGGTACCTGGTTGACTTATTAATAGACTGAGATAGGATCACGGCTGGTCTTTAAAGTCATACGAGCTTCCTGTTGGAACAATAACACCCTAAAGAAACATCAAACCAAATATTATCACCCTTAATAATCAGCTCGTGAGATAACGTCATTTCATAGACTTATAGCAGCTATGAGAAACCCGCTCTAAATAGTGGGGAACCCCCTGAGACTAATCTTAGTGTAGAACTGGATAATCAATTGTTCCGGGTACTGTCTATTCGCCACAACTTGTGTGGCCCTCCTATAGAACCCAGTCATAACCTATCAATGACTAACCCTCCTGTATTTCAACTAAAGACTAACTACATTACTTGAAAACTTAACAACGCCACATTTTCCACCCGATAGACTTGCTATTAGCTCCAGGGCCAGATCCAACTTGATCTAAGAGATAAAAAATATTCCCATAGCGCCTATAGCTTGTAGCTAGGTAAAAAACACCACTCTCGTTGCACAGCAAATTCTGCACACGTGAATTTCAAACAGAGTTGGCAGCTTGCATGCTCAAGAAGTACCGGTAAATAGAGTCCCAGTAGCGAGCGAGTATAATAGTGAACGGTAACGGACGTGTACTTAATAACACCACCTCAATACCCCTAGCGTGACGAGATTTTCGAGCGGAAAAAGCCGGAATCGTAATAAATCATATGTCGCCACCCTACTACCCCCTCATTGAACTGTCACCTGTCTCCAACCCCCTCACACAGCTCTACAAGTTCCCTCTTACAGACACACGCAAAATTTAAACTTTACTTTCATATTTTGACGCGTCGCCTTCCAATACAAACCCTTCTACACACCCACCCACCACCACCACCGCGTCTAAACATGAGCCGATCTCGTGAAGACACCGACTCCGACATTGAGGAAGGCGTCCAGCCACCCCGGAAGCGACAGACCACCGGCCGGGACGTGGACATGTACAAGTACCACCATCCTGGCTTCATTCGCTCCGTCGAGTGTATCAACTTCATGTGCCACAAACACCTGAAGGTTGACGTGGGCGCCGGAATCACGTTTGTGTCTGGCCAGAACGGCCACGGCAAGTCCGCCATTCTCACGGCCCTCATCCAGGTCTTCTCCACCGACCGGAAAATGAAGGGTGAGCGAGGAACCGGATCCGCTCTTCGACGAAACATTGAGGGAAACAAGAAGGCCAGATCCGCCAGAATCATTGTGCACATCAACAACAAGGAGGCCGACGAGGACCTGGACCTCAGCGGTACTGGCCACCGAGGATACAGCATGGCCCCGTTTGAGCCCGAGACGTATGGTGATGTGATCATCATCGAGCGAGAGATTTTGGAAAAGTCCAGGAAGCTGCGAATCATGTCTGCCGACAAGACGCTCATCTCCGAGAAGTCCGATGTGCTGGCAGCCATCTCAA
This sequence comes from Yarrowia bubula, assembly GCA_900519075.1. Lineage (NCBI taxonomy): Eukaryota > Fungi > Ascomycota > Dipodascomycetes > Dipodascales > Yarrowia > Yarrowia bubula. Next base: position 143,097 of record ULGX01000016.1, read on the forward strand.
GCCACTTTGCGTACCAGTTCGACAACCGGCTCGTGATCCAGACCCAGGAGAACGCCAAGAAGCGAGGCGACCCCAAAAGCCTGTTTGACTTCTTCTACAACGGCTCTGGTTTTGAGAGCATCGAGACCGATCTGACCACGATGAAGAGCGAAGTCGCGGAGCAAGATACGTGCGTCGAAAACTCGCTAAAGCCCGCGACACTTGCTAAGAAGGAAATCAGGGACAAACTCTTCGCCGAGGTGGAGCAGACGAAAAACACAAAAAAATTGTCCGACGAGCTCCAGCGCTACCAGTCCATGTACAAGTGGCTGGAATACACGATTGTCCAGGGGGACCTCGCTGAACTTGTCTCCAGCAAGGTCAAGGCTGAAGACAGGTACAAGCACGCCAAGATGGTTGGAGACCAGCGTAAAGTCAATCTGGCGGAGCAGAAGCAGATTTTGGAAAATACCAGCAAGGGCGACCCGGAGCTTGACGATCAGCTCAACAAGGTCACCTCAGAACTGGGCAGGCTCAAGCAGCAGCAGAACGACATTCACAACCAGCTGCACTCTTCAAAACAAGATGTCAAGGAGCTCAAGGGGCAGATTGATGACTTGAACAAAGGCGTTGAGAGGCTGAGAAGGGAGCGCGATGAGAACAGCTCGAACGCGGAACAAAACAGGCTCGATGCTCAAATTCGCCAGTACCATGAGCAAGTCGTTGCTGCCGAAGAGGAATTCAACAAGATTCAACTCAGGGCAACACAAGCTGAAGCCCAAGTGAAGAGTGCTGAGGCCAAGAGTCGTGAAGCCTATTACCCATCGACCAAGGCTGAGGATCAGTTGAAGAACGCCCAGGGCGTTGTGCAACGTTTGCTGGCCATGTCGAAAGACGTGGGAAACCCCATTGCGCCTTATGGGGATGCTAGCATTATGTTGGACCGAAAGATTCAGAGCAATCTCTCCAAATTCAAGCGGCCACCACTGGGGCCAATTGGCCAGTATATCAAGCTGAAACCGGGCACTAGTGAACTTGACAGCAGATTGATCAATAGTTGCAGTTTGGCCGGCATGCTGAGGAATTATGTTGTGTCAAGTCCTGAGGATGAACGAACTCTGCGATCTCTGCTTCCTCCCCATTCTAAGATCACGATTTACTGCATGAAACCAGACCAGTACAATCTTGCTCAGATCTCACCCCCACAGTCATACAAGACTGTCTTGTCAAGTCTAGACATTTCGGAAGACCTTGTTGTTCAGGCATTGGTCGATTGGGGAAACATCAACACCATTGGAGTCTTTAAGGAAGCTAAGGAGGGTGTTGCTGCTCTCAAGCAGGGTGTCAGGAATTTGGAGTTAGCGATTTGTGGCCATGGGGGTGGCTCTAGGGATTATGTTACCTCTGTATCACAACGTGGTCAGCAGCAATCTAACTCGCGTACCCTGCCAATTATGCTACGACCCGGAAAGGCTGTTGTGACGCCAGAGGAGATTTCTGCGGCCCAAAGGGAGGTAGCAAAGTGTGAGGGCGAGTTGGAATCTATCAAGGGAGAGTTGAGGCGACTCAGGCAAGAGGAAGCGTCTGTGAAGCGAGACTTTCAGCGAATCGAGAGTGGGGTGGCCGAGAAAGATACTGCTTTACGACAGCTGAGATTGAAGGAAGCTAGGGCCATTGCAGCCAGAGATGCTATTCCCGACGCCCCCACCTCCGACGAGACTGACCACCAGATCGAGATCAAGCTGCAGGAGGTGGAGAACAGTGAGAGGCAGTTGGCCGAGGCGCGTGTGGCTCTGCAAGCCTCTGAATCTCGTCAGGCCGAACTGACTCGGTCTATGGACGAATACAGGTCTCAGAGACAGGGACTCGTTGAGCGCAAGAAGCAGGCCACGGAGGATTATGAGGAGGTCTTGCTGCAATACAATGCTCTTGAGGAGGTCGTAGCCAACGCACACCAGAAAATCGCCGATAATAAGGCCAAGCTGGATCAGAAGGCGCAAGAGGTGGAACAGCTGCAGTCCGATATACAGAACAGACTACTCGCTGCCGAGGCGCTCAGCAAGGACCCTGTTCCTCTCGATGACAATGTCCCGTCAGGTGTTGACCCCTTGGAATACATCAGTGGCATGCAGATCAAGCTCGAGGCCAAAATCAAGGCTTCCAAGGAGCGGAATACGCGAGAATACCGAGTCGTCTACGCTGAGTATGAGAAGGCAGGGGAGGAGTACCAAAAGGCCAAAGATGTGTATGAGGGCCAGAAGAAGGAGGTGAATGCTCTCCGGGAGACCGAGATCAATCGAGTATTCACCAAGGGCCAGGCTCTCAGTCATGGTATACTGCAGACTAGTAACAACTTTGCCACCATCATGAAGGCCAAGGCAGCGTCTGCCGAGATTAGATTCAATCTCGATACGAAGCGCCTGGAGGTGAAAAACTACAAGCTGACCTCCACCAACGGAACATCGTCAACTGCCGGATCCCGAGATGTCGCCACCACGTCTGGTGGAGAGCATTCATTCCTGCAGACTGCTCTGATGGCTGCTTTGTGGAAAATGGTGGATGCCCCCATCATTTGTCTGGATGAGTACGAGGTGTTTATGGATGACGCCACTCGAGTCACTGCCCAGAATAACTTGGTCGAAGCTCTGGGTAGTCTCAAGCAGCGAGCTCAGGCCATTCTCATTTCTCCCACGGTGCTCAAAAACAGTACCAATGACGACCCTCGGTTTGTCTATGTGGAGGTCCGTGACCCCAGTTTTATTGCTAGGAATTAGGTGTGTTAAGTAATTAATTGTTTATTGTTAGTTCTAGTTGTGTATTTCTGCATTTTCACTGTGTAGTCAAGTAATAAGTAGAAGTGCTTTCAGCCTTATGACTCTGTTTGTTACAGTACCGTACCAGTACAGCCAACACTGTATGTATGTATCGTATACCCTGTCGTACTTGTACAGTGCCGTAGTTAGCTGCTACAAGTAGCTACTGGCTTTTGTTTTTAACTAATTAGCGAATTTATATTTTATTTTATTTCATTTTATTTTATTTAGTGTATATAATGTTGATTACACTCTACAATCTTGTCTACATTACCATTCCAGACATTAATTAATCATTTAATTTTAATATGTAACTATTCGTCGTCCTCGTCGTCCTCGTCGTCATCGTCGTCGTCATCATCGTCCGTCACGTCCACACCATTATCCTCCAGCTTGCCCTTGTATTTTTCCACCTTTTCATCCAAGTCGGTGATCATCAGCAGCAGCTCCTCGTACTCGGATCTGGCCACCATATCCTTGGTAGCAGCAGTCTTGGCCTTACTCGACTTGAGCAGCTCGTCGTACTTCTTCTGGAGCTCGGCAAAAGCAGACTCGTGTTTGTCAGATACAGTCTTGAGCTCGGTGGTTTTGGACTCAAGTGCGGTAGTGAGCTCTGTCGACTTGGTCTTGAGCTCAGTGGTGGCAGTAGCGAGTTCAGACTTGGCAGATGTGAGCTCAGATTTGGCAGATGTAAGCTCAGTGTTTGCCGACTTGAGCTCATCATTGGCCTTTTTGAGCTCAGTGGACTTGGACTCCAGTTCAGACTTGTTCTTCTCAAGCTCAGTAGACTTGGTCTTGAGCTCGGTAGACTGGGTCTCAAGTTCTGTGGCCTTGGACTTGAGCTCAGTGGCCTGCTTCTCAAGCTCTGAAGTCTTGGTCTTGAGCTCAGTCGTCTTTGCCTCAAGCTCAGTAGTCTTCGCCTTGAGATCACCCTCGAGCTTGTCAATCTTGGTCTGGGTCTCGCCTACAGAAGAAGCACTGGACGTTTGTTCATCCTTGAGAGACTTGATCTCCGTCTTGAGAGCAGCAACCTCTTCATCGTGAGAAGACTGAGAAGACTTGATCTTGGTCTCCAGCTCAGAAGCAGCCTTGGTCTTGGCTTCGAGATCAGAAGTCACCTTGGTCTTGGCAGCCTTCTCCTCCTTGAGCTCAGCTTCCAGCTTGGTCTTTGCAGTGGCAGCCTCCTCAATCTTGGCCTTGAGCTCAGTCAGCTCGGTGGCCTGTTTCTTGGAACCATCAGCATGACTGGTCTTGGCAGTAGCTAGCTCCTTGGTAGTATCAGCAAGCTCAGTCTCAAGCTTGGTCACCTTGGCCTCCAACTCGGCCTTTTCAGACCCAGCATCAGCTGCAGAGGACTCAGCAGACTTCTTGAGCTCGTCAATAGTGGCCTTGTGAGTGGTGATCTCACCCTTGAGAGCCTTGACTGAAGCCTCCAGCTCAGAAGCAGCCTTGCCATGCTTGCCCTGACTGTCTGTAGCCTCCTTCTCCAGCTCAACCACCTTGGCCTCCAGCTTGGTCTTCTCAGCATTGACCTCCTCGAGCTTCTCTTCCAGAGTAGTCTTGGTGGTCTCAGCCTCGGAAGTCTTTGTCTCAAGAGACTCGGTGAGCTCAGACACCTGCTTCTCCAGACCCTTGATCTCAGTCTGACTAGCCTCGTACTTGGCCTTGACCTCCTCCAGAGCCTTGATCTCAGCCTGAGCAGCCTTGAGATCCTTCTTGAGTCCCTTGAGTTCGGTCTCAGAGTCACCAAGCACCTTCTTGTGCGACACTGTCAGCTCGTCGAGCTTGGTCTGCAGCAACGACACCTTGCTGGTGAGCTCCTTGGTGGCCGAGTCGGCGTCCTTAGTCAACGAAGTTCGCTCGTTCTCCATCTCCTTGATACTGGAGTCCAGCTCGGTTCGAAGAGCGTCTCGCTCCTTTTCAGCCTGAGCAAGATCGTCCTTGAGAGAAGAAACGTCGTGCTCAAGGTTCTCAGCCTTGCTGGTGCTTTCTCGGATCTCAGCTGTCAGCTTGGTGACCTCAGTGGAGTGATCATCCTTGCTGGTCTGAAGCTTGTCCTTGAAAGAAGACAGCAGCTTGTTGACCTTGTCAAGCTCAGCCTTGCTGGACTCAGTAGCCTTGGTGAGCTTGGTCTCAAGAGCAGTAACCTTGGCAGAGGCCTCAGTCTCAGCAGCCTGAGAAGACTTCTTGAGCTCCACGGCTTCAGTAGTAGCAGCAGTGAGCTTCTTGGTAAGAGAGTCAACCTCGTCCTTGGAAGAAGCAGAAGAAGACTCCAGCTCGGACTTGGCAGAAACGAGCTCCTTGGTCTTCTCAGCAAGATCCTTGGTCAGCTTGTCAGCCATGGCCTTGAGAGTAGTCTGCTTCTTCTCCAGAGCTGCAGAGGATGTCTCTAGTGCAGTGAGCTTGGAAGCAGTGGTGCTGAGCTCCTCGGAAGTAGTAGCATGTGCTTCAGTCTTGGCAGTGAGCTCCTTGGACGTAGTAGCATGCTCCTCAGTTTTAGCAGTAAGCTCATCATCCTTGGTAGAAAGCTCCTTGGTCTTAGTAGCCAACTCATCAGTCTTGGTAGCCAACTCATCAGCCTTAGTCTTAGCCTCCTCAGACACCTTCTTGAGCTCCTCAGTCTTCTCCTTCAGCTCCTCGTCCTTAGCGGTGAGCTTCGTCTTATGCTCCTCCACCTCAGCAGTAAGAGACACCACCAAAGCAGTCTTCTCGGCAAGAGAAGCAGCACCAGACTCGACACTGGAAGCCTTCTCGGCCAACTCGCCGGTCAGCTTCTCCACCTTGGTCTTCTGCTCAGCAAGCTCAGACTCAACCTCCTTGATCTTGGACTCGCTGTCGGAAACACCAGACTTGGCAGTCTTGAGCTCAGCAGTCAGAGTCTCAACCTCCTTGGTCGTAGAAGCCAGCTTGGTGTTGGCAGCCTCCAACTCACCCTTGAGCTTCTCCAACTCAGTGTCCTTGGAAGACACCTCCTCCGTCTTGGTGGCCAGCTCCTTCTCCTTGGTAGCAAGAGAAGCCTTGAGCTCAGTCACCTCGGTCTCCTTGCCAGAAAGCTGCTCTTTCAGAGTCTTGATAGTCTCCTCATGAGTAGCAATCTGAGCAGTCACCTTGTCCTGCTCGGCAGCAACAGACTTGGACTTGGTCTCAGCAGCAGAGAGGGACTTTTCCAGCTCAGCCACCTTCTCAGCTCGAGAAGAGCTCTCCGTCTCAACAGTAGCCAGCTTGGTCTTGAGCTCAGCAAGTTCAGAAGAAAGAGTCTCATTGTCCTTGCCGACAGTAGACAGCTGCTCGTGGTTCTTCTGCAGCTCACTGTGAGTGTTCTGAAGAGCATCATGGGAACCCTGAAGCTCTCTGATCTGACCCTCAAGGTTAGCTCCACGAGACTTGTGGTCTTCAAGCTGAGAAGCAGCACTCTTGAGCTTCTCAATGAGCATGTCCTTGAGAGACTCGGTCTCAGAGTGCTCACCCTGGAGACCCTTGAGTCGGTTCTCAAGATCACCTCTGGCAGCAGTAACCTGCTTGAGATTGGCAGTGAGAGAACTCAGCTCGGATCGTCGACCGGCATCCTGCTTTTTGAGCTCCGCCAGCTCCTTCTGCAGCTGCTTCTTCTCCTTGTCAGAGCCATCTCGATCTCGAGTCAGCTGGAACAACTCCTTGCTCATCTTGTTGATACCAGACTCGGCCTTTTCTTTGGCAGTAGAGAGAGTCTCGACCTGAGTGGTGAGCTGGGTTTTTTGCTGACCAAGAGTCTGCAGCTTCTTTTTCAGCTCAGTAAGCTCATTCTGAAGACCAGAACCACTCTTTCGCTCAGATTCAAGAGAAGTCTGAAGCTGCTTCTCAGCAGCAACCTTGGAGTGGAACTTGCCTTCGAGAGACTCCAGAGCTCCTTTAGCCTCCTTGAGACGAGTATCGGTCTCCTGGAGATTCTGCTCGAGATCGTCTCGTGTAGCCTTGAGATCCTTGATTTCAGCAGAAGTGGCAGACTTGGTCTCAGACAAAGCAGTAGAGACCTCCTCAAGCTCATCAGTCAACGACTTGACATTGTCCTCGAGACTCTGAACCAGCTCATACGAGATCTTACCTCCAGCAGAGTAACTGGGGTCCTTGAGAAGAGCTCTAGACAGGCGAGTGAAGTTCTCCTTGACCAACTCGACGAAAATCTCGTCAAAGAACACCTTGGGCAGACCAGCCACATCGTCCTTCTCGGCGTTGAGAATGTCCTCAGAGTCAAAGTCCTTGAAGTACGAGCTGTCCTTGAGCCGTTTGGTCTTGAGAAGGTACTGATCAGCACCAAGAGAACCTCGTAGCAGAGAGTACAGGTCAGCTCGGCTCATGGCAGAGTCCACATCGGAAAACTCGTAACAAGTACCGAGAATGAGACAGCACATGGACTCAACAAGAGGAGTACATTGAGATCTGCTAACGACAGCAAGAAGAGACTGGACAGTTGAAGACTCGCCAAGGAAGTCGGAAACGGCAGCCACGTTCTCGTACAGAATAGTAATAAGCAGCATAGCGTATCCAAACACGATTCTAGGCTCCTGAAGAGGCAGACAGGTGACCATAACACCTGCAATAGCCTGAATGAAGCTGACAGGGTCTTCTCCGATATCCTCATCTCCAACCACAACGTTTTGCAGCTCGGTCTGGGCCTCATGACAGTCCACAATGATATGCAGCAGAAGCACAGCAGCAAACCAAGGTCTGTAGGGGTTCAGCTTGATATCAGGATCGTAGTTGACAAGAGCCTCGATGATGTTATCGGACACAGAGTCGTACTGCGAGTAGTCCGAGTCGTTGTGGTTCTCTTCCTTCTCTGAAGTCTCTTCCTTTTCCTCCTCGGTCTTTCCATTCTTCTTGTCATCCTCATAACCACTCTTGTTTCGACGGTTGTAGGCGTCAATCTGCTGCTTGATGAACTCCAGCTTGGCATGGTGGTTGCCCTGGAAGTACGCTTGGAGACAGTACGCTGCTCCTACTCTGAGATCGAAAAAGTGCACACTTTGAGTAGACAGGGTCCATTTGAGCAGAGCAAGAATAACAGGCATGACAACAGGCACACGGACAGCAGGAGGCTGAGAAACGTCCACGTAGGGGACATCTACTGCGGCAAAGTCGGCCTGGATGGCGTGGTTGCCTCTGAGCAGGTTACCAGCAGTGATTAGAGCAAAAGACCGAATCGGAGTAGACGAGTTGGCTCCAAAAGCAAGACGCAAGATGGAAAACAGCACGCCAGCCTTGAGGAAGGCGTCCTGGTTGGCTCGAGTGACACTACCGTGTTCAGGAACAAACAGAGAGCACGTCTCAAGAGCCAGAGTACAGTTTCGTGTAGTCTGTTCATTCCACTCCATATCCGGAGGCAGTTCCAACAACTGAGCAAGACGGCTAACACACGAGGTTTCCCGGAAAGCCACCTGGTTGGAGCCGTTGTATCTCAACAAATGGGTGAGTAACGTCAAGCAGTCTCCCACAACGTATCCTCCTTGGAGACCACCTTCGTCATCAACAATAGAGAAAAGCCGGTGGAAAGCGTTCTCGAAAACGACCAGTTTCTGAACGTCAGCATTTCCCAGCACCAGAGAAGACAGCACGATAATGCACTCGCTTCTGACAAACTCGGTAGGGTCGTCCAGACCAGCCACCAAGTTCATAAGTCCGTCAGGAACCTCCAAAATGCACTCCTGGACTCGTTCGGACCGGTTCTGCACCACCGCAGCCAGCAGCTTGAGCGTGTACAGCCGAATGTATGTGTCATGGCTGGAAAGCAGGCCAATTAGCGTCGCAAAGTTCTCCTTGTTCTGTAGTTAGTATTGTATAGTTGACAACCCATTGATCTGCGATACTCACCTGGCTGAACTCGTCTGTAAGCCACAGAGCGATAAAGTCTATGGAAGACGTGTCTCTGAGCAGAGGTGAAATGTACTTGAGACCTCTCCTAGTCAATGATCCACGGGTAGATCTGTCGTCAGACTCGTTACCGAGGAACAAAATGAGCAGCGTCTCGAGCGAAGCACGCACAGTCTCGTCGTCGTCATTGTCCTTGGTCAGAGCCGAAATCAGGCCTCGCATACCTCCAGCAGCAACAGCTTCTCGGTACTCCTTGGACAGACCCTTGAGAGCCAGCACGGCAGACCGGCGGTCTTCCAGAAGCGTGGCATGTGTGAGTCTGTCACAGAGGGTGGGGATGGCGTGATCCGCGGACTGTGTTTTGGGCTGGGTGTTTTGTATAAACCCCGATAGCGCGTTCATGGTGGTGAGATGACGTGTGTAGATGTTGTAACTTTAACGTATGGAGTATCTGCAGTGCATGGTGAATGGTGAAATCAAGCTTGGTGAATCAAACTTTACCAATACCAGGGCTACTAATAACAAGACTACAACTATGTGTTCCAAAAATGTGCTACTGTACAAGTATACAGCACGTGGCATCGTTCAATTCATGAATTGTCTATATGATATACAACCTGTGGTTCCCTCCTAGCTATAAAGCTGCCGAATCTCCCGTCTCACTAACGGGGTCAAATCCATGCCTTCAATCCACTGCTCGAAGCGGAAGACGATTTTCGAAAATGCGTTTTGAGCGGCTGAGCGGATCATCACCACGTCAGACATCTCGTCGTCAATATCCTCGGGCTTGAACTTGACGTCAGTCCAGCTCACTGGAGGTTTAAGTAGCAGCTCATCCAGAGCAACCACACACTGACTCAGAGTATCGAGAATCTCGGGAATGGTTCGCTGAACACTTCCGTATCGGTCTTCGTCGATGGAATAGTACACCAGAAACGACAGTGCAATGATAGCATGGCTTGTGAGAAAGGGCTCAGGCACAATCTTGTTGCACCGTCTCTTGATGGTCTGTCTGAAGGGAGCTCCAATAGGCAGTTTGAGCAGCTGAATCATCTGAGTCTGGTACCCTCCCAGCTGTGTGGTGACCTTCTTGAACACCTCTGACAACGACTCTCCAAACTGATTAGAAGTCTTGGCCTCCTTATCCTGGAAAACCTGAACCACCTTGGGGTAGTCCTGTGTGGGGTTCTTGAAGATGTTATCTCTTCGCATGACAATCTGGGGAGCTGCTGGACGGGCTGTAGATACCAAGTCAGCCTGCTGGTTGCCCTTGTAGTCAAAGGGGTTGGGTTTGGGCTTGGTCTTGACCATACCGGTAGCCTGGTTGGCAGCAGTGGTGACAGCCACAATCTGCTTCTTGCACTCGGCGTAGATTTCAACCCACATGGACTGGTCTCTGCTGAGATCCTCAAAGATGGAGATTCTGCCCTGGGGAGAGTACAGAGCAGTGTAGAGCAGCTCTTCAAATGCGACAGACTGGGGGTAGACGTGTTTGGCGTCTCTGAGGCCTGAAACGAGAGTGCCGTTTCTGTCAGGAGAAGATGCACTGATTCCCTCATTCTTTCGAAGAGGGCCAAGAGACATGTAGATGGAAAAGGTGGCGTTTGTAGCTCCCCAGAGCAGCAGAAGAATGGCAGAAGCGATAAAGGTGTCCATAACTAGTGACAAGTGCAAACCAGGGAAGGAATCCGGGTTCTGAGCCTTGTTGAGTCCGTACCAGTATCCAGTCAGAGACATGGTCGTATTCCAGATACGAGTTCGAAAGCTGGGATAGAACAAGACAGGGTAGACAATGAAGGAGAAAGCTGTAGACAAGATGCCTGCGTTTCTGATGATCGACTTGTACTGTCTGAAAAGTCGTTCCATAGGCCGTTCGGGGTCTTCAGTCACTGGCTGCACACCCAATTTATCAATGTCTGTAGCAATGTGGATAATTGACTGGCCCAGCGACAAGGCAATGGGAAAGACAGCCAGATAAAGAGCGTTTTCATTGAGCATTGGCTGGGTCAGAGGAGTGGCTCTAGTGGTAAACGCCGAGTTCTCCTTGGTCATGGCCTTGGTGTAGAAGCCAAAGAACATGGAAGCTGACAGCATGTAGGCTGAAAAGGTGACGACAAAAGTGGTTGAAAACGTTCTGTCGCAAATCTCGGCTGCCAGCGAGACATATGGCAGTGAGCGTAGATGCAGGTCTGCCTTTCTCATGATGACCACAGGCAGTAGAGCTAGCAGCAGCCAGAGAGCTCGTAGCGGTATGAGGCACCACCACCATGACGACGAGTCTGAGGATGTCAGTGTTCGTCTTAGCACCTCGACCAGAATGCCAATGACGTAACATAGCACTCCCAGACTGCGGTACATGTTGCCGAATCTGAACTTCATCACCAGCGACATGAGACTGTGGTATGGAATTGGTTCCGAGCGGGCACTGGGCACCGGCATCATTCGCGATACGGATACCATGCTGTGTGTGTTAGTAGTAGTGAGTGTGGTTTGGTGTTGTCTGATCTCTCCGCAAGAATCTTTTTCAGTATGCCTTCGTGCAGAAAAGCTAAACAGACCCAAACAACAACAGCCCTGCACGAGTGCTCCCAAGTAAAGTCAAGTGGAAAGCGACCTTCAGAGACAGCCAAACAGAGCGAAAACAGGTTTCCAAAACAAGGGCCAATTTCGTGCTTCGCGTTGGACGTGACCGAACTTAATAGTGGTAAACAGAGCAGTGAGGAGGAGCAAACAAACGAGGTAAAGAGATGAAAATATGAAAATAATAATAATACAGCCCCCTTTTCATCATATATTTACTCTCTAAGCCCTTACGCTTCTCCTTGTTCAGTTGGAGTGTGCCTTGGTTGGTACATTTTTAGCCGTCTCATCATAACATTGCAGGTATTTTTCCTGCATCCCGTCACACGCGTTACTTGACGACTCTTTTTCGACTCTTTTTCTCCTGTGAAAAAACGTCTTTAAAGTCACTCACTGGAATTTTCATCACCTTAAAATAATACGCCAGTGAACACTCCCTCTTACACCACACTACATACCACACACCACAAAGCTCTGCATTCCAACGCCACCACAGCAATGCCACAGTTTGGAGACCACTACGCGCTTCCAGAAGCCCCTAAAGCCATCACCACGGGCTCTGGAGGAGCGCCCAACATTCCCTACTCTCGAGCTGAAGAGCGACAAGTGTCTGATCTGCTCAAACACAACCTGGGTCCTGAATTCATCTCCAAACGACCCAGTCCAGGTGGCCGAAGTGTGCACTACCTGGAGGGCTGGAAGGTGTTCAATCTGGCCAATGAGATCTTTGGCTTCAACGGCTGGCGATCGGAGATCATGAAGCTGGAGGTGGACTACTGCGACCGCAACCCCGAGTCCAAGCGGTGGGATGTCGGTGTTTACGCCATTGTGCGAGTTCATCTGAAAGATGGAACGTACCGGGAAGACACGGGATCGGGTAATGTGGAAAATTGCCCGAAACGAGACATGGCGCTCAACAAGTCGCGAAAGGAGGCCGTGACGGATGCATTCAAACGAGCCATGCGGCAGTTTGGGCCGTCTCTGGGTAATTGTCTGTACGACTCCGAGTACCTCAACAAGCTCAAGACGGTGCGGTCAGCCAAGTACTCGTTTGACGAAAACAACCTGATTCGAAAACCAGAGTTTGTCATCAAGCGGGATATCAAGCATGAGGCGGCGGTTGCCACTTCAGCAACCACAACTGTTGCCACTTCAGCTCCTGCCACAACTGCTCCTACTCCTGTGAGACCAGCACCTGCAGCTCCAGCTCCTGTGCCTTCTCCTTCTCCGTCCATCTCTCTGCATGGCAACTCCAACGCATCCAACAACCGCAGCAAGGCCGTGTCCATAGAAGCCATGTGCGAAGGTATCGACTACTCGTTTGACGACGACGATATCGATCTGGATGACCTTCTGGCTCCCAAGGCTAATCCTACGCCTGCCATCAACCCGGAAGACTTTGACGATATGGACTTTCCCATTTCTGCCGAAGCCATGGAGGAAGACGGGTCGCCTATCCCTGTGGGCTTCTTCAAGGCCAGTGTGGCTGCTGATATCAACAAGGGCAGTCCGGTAGCTCAGGATGCTGCTTTCGATATCAACATCCAGAGCCCGTCTATTAAGCGGACTCTGGAACACAACCGAAGTGTGCCTGTTGCTAGACCACGGGTGCCCATGTACCCCAAGTCCAACAACATCCCTCCCAGTCCGTTGAGTAAGACTGTGGAGGGTGCCAAGCCGGAGTTTACCACCCCGGTGGCCAAGAAGCACAAGACTAACGAGAATGAGTAGATAGTGTATTATAGCTAGATAATTGCATAGAACTAGAGGAGGATAAGAGACGTAGTCTGGATGTATCGACTAACATGTATCATCATGTCTAGTTATAGCTACTTGTAGCTGCCGTATGACATTATCTCAGATAACATTGCCCAACAGAAGGGCATTATTGGGTGTGTGCCTTGGCCTACACAGTATAGCTACGATATACTGTCTACAGTTCACTTTTGAAAAAACCAGACTTTTATATTTTCCCCGATTTAACCCGGTACCAGTATATATCTCCTACCTTCGCCCAGGTCTATATAATTTTTCACTTAGTCATGCACATTAGTCGTCGTAGTACTCGTCGTCGGACTCCTCGACGAGCTGCTCAAAGTTCACCTTGTATCGCAGAAGAGCTCCGATACCACCGAAACCCTGCACAAACTGGGCTCCCTCGGAAGACCGGTCTGTGACAAACTCCAGAGCGGCTCCGAACTCCTTGTAGTGCTCGGCAAGCCACTCCAGCAGAGGAATCTCGTCAATGACCTCGAGCTCGTTGCCCTCCTTGTCAATCAGGTACTCCTCGGTGGGGGTGCCCTTCTTGATGTGAACAATGGTCTCGTCTCCGTCCGAGTTCTTGAGGGTCATTCGCTGAATGTCCAGGTTCTCGTAGACAATGACAATCTCACAGGCTCCCAGATCGAGGGCCTTGAGAGTCTCATCGTATCCGTAACAGAACTTTCCAGAGTCCATGGAGATCTCGTCAAAGTACTGCGTCAGCAGCTTCTTCTCCTGCACAAACTTGACGTTGGACAGGGTCTCGGCAGACAGCTCGATGGCCTGGTTGAAGCCGTTCTCTCCTCCGTACGAGACATCGACGGTCTTGATGACCTTGGCGTGCAGACGGTTGTCAAACAGGTCGGAGCCGTTCAGCTCCGTCTTGAAGTCGGCGGAACCGGCGAGAATCAGACCGGTAACGTTGACCTTGTCGGCTGTGATGAAGTTCTGGACGGCCACCTCGGCCACCTTTCGCACGTAGTTGTGTCGCTTTTCCTCTCGAAGTCGGGAGAATCGCAGAGCGGACTGACCACCACGACCATGCTTCTTGGGAAGGTCGACGGTGAACTTGTGCAGCACCTCTCGGGTGTTTCCAGACAGGGTTCCAAACAGAGCTCCGTTACCGTCCATGACGATGAAACCAAACTTGGAGTCGGACTCGAGCAGCTCGGAAAGAGCCTCGGTATGGAACTTGTTGTCACACAGGTACAGCGAGGTGTTGATGGGCTTGAAGGGCTCAAAGTCGATCGACAACTTCTTCTCCTTGCCGTCAGCGGTGATGACTTCACCACAGTAGATGACCAGACCGTTGGTGGGCACTCGGTTGTACAGCTTGAGACGCTGCTGAGTGGATGTGATGGCGGACAGGACGGACAGTCGGTTGACTCGAGACTTAATGTTGGAGGCGGTTCCGTACTCATCGGTCAACATTTTGGAGTACTGTGGAATCTGCGTCTTGGGGGGCATGATGAGCGAGATCATGGAGGTACCGTTACCTCGAGCGGCCTCGAGGTTCTTGATGAGCTTCCGGACCTTCCAGATCTCGATGTTCTTTTCAGCGTCGCTTGCCTCTGTTTCCTTGGCCATTTTGAGCTCTGTGGTGATGTTGCAGAAATAAAAACTTGCACGCACGCGGTGAAAAATTAGAGACGCTTGTTTTGGGAAGTTGGGATGATAGGGTTCTAGCAATTGAGAGAAGAAGAGAAATACAGACACAATGAAGGCTGTGGGGGGGTGTAATATATGGACTTGTGGGGTGTGTTCGTGGTCTACAACAGCTCTAACAACCCACTTACACCTATATAGAAACTCTGGTGGTGGGAGATGAGATACATCAGGAGGTACGGCGGCAAAGAGAATATGCTTATAAAGTGAAGCATTGAGCAACCGCCTTGAGATACCAGAAAAAAAGGAATTTTTGCAAGAAAAAAAAGTGACTACTCGGTTATTTAGTCCGGTGGTGTTCATTTTTCACCTCTTCAAGTGCTCAAATACCTCATGTCCACCTTTTTCAATGGCTCATCTCTTTTTACACCGTTTCGATTAAATTTTTTTAACCTTTTCCATCACGGTTTTTTTCGCTCTCGAATTCTATGGCAGGGTTACCCGGCTGTGGCTGGTGCATACGTGTCCTTGGATATTGCCAGGGGCGTCACGTGTTTCGTATTGTTGTAGATGCCTGGTGCGGCTTAGAGAGATGTGATAAGGGGAGATTTGTAATCGGATAGTAGGTTGTTGGACGGGTGGTGAGGGGTATATGGGTAGTTTTAAGGGTGTCACGAGGTCATACCAGGGCTCCTGTAGTACTCTGAGTCGTTATTTCTCACTTTCTCCAATTCGGTGTTATATTTAGCAGGGCTGTTATACTTGACGAAAGGGCTGTGCATAGCATTCCAAGCTAGTTTGAAGATGAGAACAGCACCAGTAAACCACAGGTTAAAGAGCCATAGTAGACAGGTAAAGACGTACAATGCTCAAAAACACGTCCATACACACACCCCCGCCTTCTGTCTATATATATATATATCGCCACTCTGTTAAACCCGGATTATCTGCAGCTTGCAACATCCAGCCGAAACCCTGTTGGCGAAAATTGGGACCAAAGGTGCGCCCTTTCAAAACGCTCCTCCACTAGCAAAGCAAATTCACTCAGTTGACCAGAATGGATTCGGACAGTGAAAACGAGCGGCCTACGCATCAGGAAACCAAGGAGAAGTCGCGACGACCCCCCAACACGGCCTTTCGGCAGCAGCGACTCAAGGCATGGCAACCCATCTTCACTCCCAAGACGGTGCTGCCTCTGCTGCTGTGTATCACAATCATTTTCGCGCCTCTTGGAGGAGCCCTGATCTATGGAAGTGACCAGGTTCAGGAAATCATCATCGACTACAGCCACTGCCACGACCAGGCGTCGACGAGTGAGCTGCGTACGGTCGACAACAAGTACATTACTTCGCACTTCAACACCAAGGATGCCTCTACCAAGGTCCAGTGGCAGCTTCTTGAGGGAGACGACGACCAGAAGTCCAAGCCGTCGTACAACGGCACGTGCAGACTGACTTTCGACATCCCCCACGATATGGGAGCGCCCATCTACATGTACTACCGACTGACCAACTTTTACCAGAACCATCGACGATACGTGACTTCATACAACGAGGACCAGCTGAATGGCAAGCCCAAGAGCGCGCATGACCTCAAGGACAAGAATGATTGCAAGCCCTTGATTTTGGATAAAGATGGCAAGCCCTACTACCCCTGTGGACTGATTGCCAACTCCATGTTCAACGATACTTTCCACCAGCCCGTGGCTCTCAACCCCTCGGGAGCTCAGGACAACCAGACTTATGATATGACCAAGGAGGGCATTGCGTGGGGCACTGACAAGAACCGGTTCAAGAAGACACAATACAACGCCTCGGACGTGGTTCCCCCACGTAACTGGATCGAGCGGTTCCCCGACGGCTACACGGAAGAGAACCTGCCCGATATTTCCGAGTGGCAGGAGTTCCAGAACTGGATGCGAACTGCCGCTCTGCCTACTTTCTCCAAGCTGGTGATGCGACAGGACCACAACACGCTCGCCAAGGGTACTTACTCTGTTGATGTGGACATGTACTTCCCCGTTCTGGAGTATGATGGTACTAAATCGCTGGTGCTGACTACACGAAGTGCTGTGGGTGGACGAAACCCGTTCCTCGGCATTGCGTACGTGGTGGTGGCCGGAATTTGTGCGGTGGTGGGTCTGTTGTTCCTGGGTAAGCACCTGGTTAAGCCGAGAAGACTGGGTGATCATTCGTACCTGAGCTGGAACAATGAGAACTAGACGGCGTGCGTAGACGGCGTGCGTAGCATGCCGTCCACACTGAGTATACAAGTACTGAGTATAACTGTTTGGTCTTCACAGCTGTCTTACTCTAGGTATGGTTCTCACAGCTGAACAATTGAGTTGTTATGGAGATTTAATTTGATTTTAATTTATGCAACCTCGAGTCATAGTGACCCCGAACACCCGAGACGGACTTGCTCCCAACTCGAGATATATAATATGTTGGCAAGAGATTTTTGATAGTGTGATGCGCAGGCAGTGCATCCGGAGGGGGTATTGGAGGCTATTGACATGTCTTCTGTATGTACGTACGATAGTACGCCTTCTAGAGCAATGTGGGGTGATGTAGTCAAAGGTATGCACTTGTAAGACGTGACTCCTGCAACCGCCAGAGTCAATTGACTCCGCCCAAAAACGGTCTATCCCCCTGGACTCGGCACGCGAACACGTAACCAAGTTATCCGGGGAGTGCAGCATTTCTGGCACGTCTAAACCCGAGCACCCGTGAGGTGGACAGTCGGAAACACATGCACTCCAAACAGCGTTTTAGGTTTGGGTACCGTGCAGTTTTCTCGGCGCCGAGTCGGCCGGGCCAAGCTGCCGCGTCGGCTTTGCACCTCACGGATGCCCGGCTACACTAGCCCCACTAGCCATTGCGGGACGCCCCGGGGCGAAGATTCAGGGCAACGAGGAGAGAGCAGTTGCACATCCCTCTCTCCGTCTGATCTTCAGCCACCGTCGACCAACTGCTCTCAATGCAAAAAGCTAAAACCAACGTGTTTGTCTTTGTAGGTCGGCGTGGAGTCGGAAGATGTGCGAGCAAACTGAAATGTGGGAAGGGTTGGGGTGGATTTAGCTCTGGACGTGGAGATCGAAACACGACGACAGAGAAAGGATAGGGCCGACAAAAGCGCGTACCCGGACTAAACACACAGCGTGGCTAGTATCATTCTCTCGTGCTCGGCGCATTGAGCAGATTGCGTCTAGTTTTGGCGCCCAAGCTCCACCGGCCGCCCTGCTTGTGTCCTCTAGTCCGCTCGGACCTACCCCAGACAGACACATGTATGCGGGTCCTTGTCTGCAAACGCTAAATGGCCGACTGGTTGATTTTTCACAAGGAACCGGAAAAAAACCAAACCATGGCAAACTCAGTGTTGAGGAGTGTGGTTGGAGTGCGTCCGCGCACTCGCCTCTCTTCCTCCTGTATATATATCCAGTGAGTTCCCGATTCTATCCCCCAGCCCAATTGAGAGATAAATCACAATGCGAGCCTTTCGATCTGCCGCCAACTTCGGAGCTGCTTCTAACATCTACCGAAAGTCCTTCACCCCCGCTTCTATTGCCTCTAACCGATTTGTCTCTGCCAGAATGAGCTCCATCATGACCGATAACGCCCGGCCCTCCACCGACAAGGTGGTCCAGGACATTGCCGACTACATCCATGACTACAAGATTGACTCTTCTGTCGCCATGGAGACTGCCCGTCTCTGTTTCCTCGACACTCTTGGCTGCGGTCTTGAGGGTCTCAAGTACCAGCAGTGTGCCAACATTGTTGGCCCCGTTGTCCCCGGCACTGTTGTTCCCAACGGTACCAAGGTCCCCGGTACTGACTACCAGGTCGACCCCATCCGAGGTGCCTTCAACATTGGTACCATCATCCGATGGCTCGATTTCAACGATTGCTGGCTCGCCGCCGAGTGGGGACATCCCTCCGATAACCTCGGAGGTATCCTCGCCGTTGCCGACTGGCAGACTCGATCCGCCAAGGCCGGTCTTGAGGGCAAGGTCTTCAAGGTCAAGGATGTCCTTGAGGCCATGATCAAGGCCCACGAGATCCAGGGAGGTCTTGCCATTGAGAACTCTTTCAACCGAGTCGGTCTCGACCACGTTGTGCTCGTCAAGATCGCCTCCACCGCCGTTGTTTCCGGTATGCTTGGTCTCTCTCGAGAGCAGACCGCTGATGCCATCTCTCAGGCTTTCGTTGACGGTCAGTCCCTCCGAACCTACCGACACGCTCCCAACACCATGTCCCGAAAGTCTTGGGCTGCTGGTGATGCCACTTCTCGAGCTGTCAACCTGGCCCTCCTTGTCAAGAAGGGTGAGGGAGGTATGCCCTCTATTCTGACCGCCAAGACCTGGGGTTTCTACGACGTCCTGTTCAAGGGCAAGGAGTTCCAGTTCCAGCGACCCTACGGCTCTTACGTCATGGAGAACGTTCTGTTCAAGATCTCTTTCCCCGCTGAGTTCCACGCTCAGACTGCTTGTGAGTCCGCCATGCTCCTCCACGAGGAGCTCAACAAGCTCGGAAAGACCTCCGATGACATTGCTTCCATCAAGATCCGAACCCAGGAGGCCGCCATGCGAATCATCGACAAGAAGGGTCCTCTGCACAACTACGCCGACCGAGACCATTGCATCCAGTACATGGTTGCCATTCCTCTGATCCACGGCCGACTCACTGCTGACGACTACACTGACGAGATCGCCTCCGACCCCCGAATCGATGCCCTCCGAGAGAAGATGGAGTGTGTTGAGGACAAGCGATTCTCCGAGGAGTACCACGCTCCCGATAAGCGATACATTGGTAACGCTATCGAGATCACCCTCAAGGACGGCACTGTCCTTGACGAGATTGAGGTCAACTACCCTATTGGTCACCGACAGCGACGAGAGGAGGGTACCCCCGTTCTCCTCGAGAAGTTTGCTCGACATCTCCGTGGACGATTCCCCGAGGGACAGGTCGAGCAGATTCTGTCTGCCTCCAACCAGGACATCGTCAACATGGACATTGACGAGTACGTTGACCTGTACGTCAAGAAGGACTAAGCTTGCTTGGGACTTGGAGAGAAAACTATTATTAGTTAATGATTATGAGTATTTACGAGGCGAGCAGAGCGAACAGCGAAGCTGTGAGCTGCGAGCCAACTGTAGACCAATGTACTGTACGATAGTGAGCTGTATTGTATGTTCTGTAGAACATGTTAAGTTGACACTTTCACCTTAAAACTTCATGCTGCAATTTCTGATGGCAGGACTAAAAGCACTTTGCTGGACTTCGCTTGAACCGTAGGGCACTGGAATTTTGACATGTTGCTCGTTATACGCTGAAGACCACCGTGTCCAAATATCCAAGAGATCGGTGGGTTTTGGTGCTCATGACAGAGATGTCAATGTCATTATGAAATATGACGATGAGATGGCCAGTTTCTGTCACTCAAAGGCGTTGCTAACAAACGTGTAACATGAAAATGTGTATTCAAGTTTTTTTTTTTTTTTTTTTTTTTTTTTTTTTTTTTTTTTTTTTTTTTTTTTTTTTTTTTTTTTTTTTTTTTTTTTTTTTTTTTTTTTTTTTTTTTTTTTTTTTTTTTTTTTTTTTTTTTTTTTTTTTTTTTTTTTTTTTTTTTTTTTTTTTTTTTTTTTTTTTTTTTTTTTTTTTTTTTTTTTTTTTTTTTTTTTTTTTTTTTTTTTTTTTTTTTTTTTTTTTTTTTTTTTTTTTTTTTTTTTTTTTTTTTTTTTTTTTTTTTTTTTTTTTTTTTTTTTTTTTTTTTTTTTTTTTTTTTTTTTTTTTTTTTTTTTTTTTTTTTTTTTTTTTTTTTTTTTTTTTTTTTTTTTTTTTTTTTTTTTTTTTTTTTTTTTTTTTTTTTTTTTTTTTTTTTTTTTTTTTTTTTTTTTTTTTTTTTTTTTTTTTTTTTTTTTTTTTTTTTTTTTTTTTTTTTTTTTTTTTTTTTTTTTTTTTTTTTTTTTTTTTTTTTTTTTTTTTTTTTTTTTTTTTTTTTTTTTTTTTTTTTTTTTTTTTTTTTTTTTTTTTTTTTTTTTTTTTTTTTTTTTTTTTTTTTTTTTTTTTTTTTTTTTTTTTTTTTTTTTTTTTTTTTTTTTTTTTTTTTTTTTTTTTTTTTTTTTTTTTTTGGGGGGCAGATTTCTACTTACCCTTAACAAAAAAGTCAACTAAAAAAACCCACTGGGGGTGCAAAAAGCACATTCCCGAAATCCTACAGACATGAGGTTTGCAGTAATACACTCATTGAAGCCGTATGATTCAAAATCCACCGAAAACTCACTTTAGAGCCACACAAAATTATTTTCTGTATGCTCTCAAAGTGGCGTGTTACTTGACATTTCAACGTTAAACTAATTCTCCCAAATCCTTTACAAAACCCCTAACCAATGGAACTGGAGTAGAGTGTTTACTTTGACTGCAATTATCTCGCCGGATAGGAAGAAACTGGGGGATATTGTTGGATATTATGAACCCCCAGAGTCAGGAGATTCAAATACGGCTTTCGAGAGACAACTGGTGGATGTCTGGGGCTACAGGTTAATGTTCGCAATGAGATTGAAACATTCATGCACTTGAAATGTGAATATCTCAACAAATACGAACAAATCTCAACAAATTGTGCATGCCTTAGAACTCACTAGAACATGTGCTCAAATACCGGATGAGTCGAGACTCTATCAACCACCACTCTTAGGTCTGTGAATACCTTGCCTTATAGTCTTTGGATAAAGCAGGTCCAATACACTTTCCGACCATGTCCACGTTTAACAGCTCAGTCTCAGTTGAGTTAACCAGCAATGATACAGTTGGTCAAAGGACACGCTAATGCCATTTTCAAGTTCTATTAATAGCCATCTACAGTAGTACAACACCCGCCAGGCTGACTTGCTATAATTACCTGAAATGAGACATGATCTAAATTGCAACTCTGAGCCTTGCAAGTTCACTCTGACATACGCTAATTATAGAGTTTCAACGTCACCGCAGAAGATGGTTAATTGCGATGAAGGACACTGCTGAGCCACATCCACTGGGGCTGAAACAACGAATACAAGCCCCTAAAGCCGTATATAGAACACCCCGCACTCACCCCCACCCCCTATTGCTCTCAAACTCCCCAAAACCTCTTCCCTGCCCTCTCACGTGCCCCGCAACCTATGCAACCTATGCAACCTAACATGTTGGGACTATCGGCAGTGAACAATCTGTCTTCTCCTTCACCACCACAACATGTCCCGAGCCAGAAGAGTAGCCAGAGAGATGGAGGACGTGCGATCCGACTCGGACGCCGGAATCACCATCCAAGCCATCAACGATGCCGATATTTCGCACCTCAAGGGCACCTTCCACGGTCCTCCTGGCACTCCTTACCAGGGCGGTACTTTTATTGTCGACATTCAGATCCCCAACGACTACCCCTTCAAGCCTCCGCGAATGAAGTTTGACACTCGCATCTACCACCCGAACATTTCGTCTCAGACTGGAGCCATCTGTCTGGATATTCTCAAGGACGCGTGGTCGCCTGTCTTCACCCTCAAGTCGTCCCTCATTTCGCTGCAGTCTCTGCTGCAGTCAGCCGAGCCCAACGACCCCCAGGACGCCGAGGTGGCCAAAATCTACATCACAGACAAGGCTGCTTTCGAGCGAACTGCAGCTGAGTGGACTGCTCGGTACGCTGGAGGTGCTGTTGGGGGTGATCAGGATGAGATTACTCGTCTTGGTCTGGATCGAGCAGCAGTGGAGGGCTTTGCGGGAATGGGGTTTCCCAAGGAGAAGATTGTTGCTGTTTTCAAGAAGCTGCAGATCAAGAAACCTCAGACTCCGGAAGATGAGCAGAGGGTGGTTGAGGAGTTGCTCAACTAGTGCTGGACGAAGTGCTGTACGAAGTACAGCATGAGCACAGTACTAGTTGTACAGCACCGGTGCCGTACCGCACTATAGGCTGTTAATTTATATGCATGAGTCTGTTTGAATAGTAGAGGTGTGGCTTATCACGTCACAGTAGAGAGTATTTCACTGAATAGTTTATACTTGTAGTAGCGTCTTTTCAGATGGCTCTAATTAACAATAGCCAACAATAGGTTTAGTAAGGGTAAGACAGAACTGGAACATTCCATTGAGGTAATTTGATTACTAAGCAGGGAATTGATTATTTAAACCAGGTCACGTGAGCGTTTATAATACGGTGGCAAAAATCCCTTATCTTCTTGCCACTCTATCAACTGATTATACGCACTCCCCCCAGTATCAAAGTTACCCGGCCATCAGTAAGCCAACTCAAACCACAGTGGCCAAAGTGAGGTTGGAACATTGGAACAGCAGTTAGAAACCAACAACACAACACATTCATCATGGTGAGTATAGCTGGATGAGAGCTGGAAAAGAGGTGAATCGATTGACACGAGTACACAAAAGGAATTGCCACTGCTTTTATGTCTCGTCTCAATCAAACCACACCATTGGTACTGCGGTGGCGTTACTAACATCAGGGAAACCGACCATCACTCCCCGGAGACAAGAAGAAAGACGACAAGAAGAACGAGAAGCCCAAGTATGAGCCTCCCGTGAACACACGATCGCATCGAAAGAAGAAGAAGGGCCCCGAAAACGCAAACAAGCTGCCTGGCGTCTACCCCACGACACGATGCAAGCTCAAGTTGCTCAAGATGGAGCGAATCAAGGACCATCTGCTGCTGGAGGAGGAGTTTGTGCAGAACCAGGAGCGTCTGAACCCCCTGGACGACAAGGTGGCTGAAGAGCGGTCCAAGGTGGACACTCTTCGAGGCTCTCCTATGGGAGTGGGTACTCTGGAGGAGATTATCGATGACGATCACGCTATCGTGTCCTCCACCTCCGGACCCGAGTACTACGTGTCCATCATGTCCTTTGTCGACAAGGATCTTCTAGAGCCTGGCTGTTCGGTCTTGTTGCACCACAAGACTGTTTCTGTTGTTGGAGTGCTGCAAGACGACGCAGACCCCATGGTCTCGGTCATGAAGCTGGACAAGGCGCCCACAGAGTCGTACGCGGACATTGGAGGTCTGGAGTCGCAGATCCAGGAGATCAAGGAGTCTGTTGAGCTTCCCCTTACACATCCAGAGCTCTACGAGGAGATGGGTATCAAGCCCCCCAAGGGTGTGATTCTGTATGGAGCTCCGGGTACTGGAAAGACGCTGCTTGCCAAGGCTGTTGCTAACCAGACTTCGGCCACTTTCCTTCGAATCGTCGGTTCTGAGCTGATTCAAAAGTACCTTGGAGACGGTCCCCGGCTGTGTCGACAGATTTTCCAGATTGCCGCAGAACACGCGCCGTCCATTGTCTTCATTGACGAGATTGACGCCATTGGAACCAAACGATACGAGTCCACGTCTGGAGGAGAACGAGAAGTCCAACGAACCATGTTGGAGCTGCTCAACCAGCTGGATGGTTTCGATGACAGAGGAGACGTCAAGGTGATCATGGCCACAAACAAGATTGAGTCACTGGACCCTGCACTCATTCGACCCGGTCGAATCGACCGAAAGATTCTGTTCGAGAACCCCGACTCTACTACCAAGCGCAAGATTATGGGCATTCACACCTCCAAGATGAACCTCAACGACGATGTGGATCTGGAGGAGTTTGTGTCGTCCAAGGACGAGCTGTCTGGAGCCGACATCAAGGCCATGTGTACCGAGGCTGGTTTGTTGGCACTGCGTGAGCGACGAATGCGAGTGACGGCCGAGGACTTCCGAACCGCCAAGGAGCGGGTTATGAAGAACAAGGTGGAGGAGAACCTCGAGGGGCTGTACCTGTAAGCATAGAAGTATAGTAATAACGATGAATGCGCATGAAGTATGAGACACAAGACGAAGTGTGTGAAGAGTAGAATTGTAGGTTGTAGATTAAGGTGGGTGAAAAATAAGGATGAGATAAGTGCACTATGGAGGGAAGGTGGCAGCTAACTGGGTAGGTCTTCTACCATTGTAGTGAATGTTAGAGGGTTGTTTTGGAGAGAGTTGTGTGAAATCTTGAATGATTCTGAGGTGCCGTTGATGTTATTTATGATAGGAAGTGTTGACTGGTGATTCTATCTCTACTTCTAAGCTAAACATGGAGACAAGAAATAAGAGTGTAGGATATGCTCTGGCAGCTTTTGAATAGCTACAAGAGGTATTGTAGGAACTGTAGCTTGAGGTGTATAATCGGCTAAAGGACTGTTCCAATACCCTAGATACTGTCGTTTGAACAAGTAACATATATGAAGTACTTGAAATACATGAATGTTACTTGGCCCTGAAGACTATTAAGTGTAATAAAGTCAGCTCTTAACATAACACTGTCCTTAAGACATAGCTATCCCGGGTATAACCAGTTTCACTGTGGACCGTGCTACTGGAGTACAAGCAAATACCAAGTAACACCGTAACCAGAATCACCCCTGAAGCGGTTTTCATGGCTTATACTGTGCTGTAGTTTCTACTATCTATGAGTCTACAGTTACAGCTCTTCTAAGCTCCCTCTTAAATTATCCTTACGAAGACCATAGTAAGCTTCTGATGGAGCACCAAAGGAACACCCTATGAAGCCATATATAGAGAATATCACTCAATTTCCCTTGAATCATGGATACAGCTTTTTCATAATACTGTACTTTTCACATAGAGATCTCAGTATGGAGACAATTCCTATGTTTGACAGCTATAAGTCATCACTGACAAGCTTACAGTAAAGACTTGGTCAGGTCCACAGTAAGCCTACAATTACAACAGTCTTACAGAATAAATGAATTGCATGTATCTATATATGGTCTTACAATCTCATACACCTCAAGTCCTCGAGTAGTGCTTGGTCAAGTCCACTGTTAGCCTACTTGTACCGTACAATTATCTCAATTTGTTGTCATAATCATCATTAATATATACTATGGGTGTTTGTCAGAGCACTGAGGTACACACTCGGACTTCGTCCTCATGTGTACTATAGCTTTGGTCGGACACTTTCGGACTACGTCCTCAAATGTTGTCCCTATTTGTCCTGCTCTTGGAGGAACTTGTAAATCACACTCATATCCTTACCCTGGTAGCCCTCTCCCTTCTCAATTGCCTGGTAAACCTCATAAGTCTTATCAGCAACCAGCATGGAAGAACCAGACTGCTTGGCCACATCAATAGCCAGACCCAGGTCCTTTCGCATCAGGTTGATGCCAAATCCTCCAACGTACTCTCGAGAAGAAGGAGTGGCAGGGTTGACACCAGGCACAGGACAGTTGACCTCAGAGGACCAAGATCGGCCAGAAGAAGAGTTGACAATGTCAGAGAACAGCTTGAGATCACAGCCCAGCTTCTCAGCGAGGTGGAAGGCCTCAGCAGTGGCAACGTTAGTCACAGCCAGCAGATAGTTGTTGGCGAGCTTGGCAGCAAGACCCTGGCCCTGGGAGCCACAGTTGACGATTCGGCCGCCCATGAGCTTGAGCAGCTCCTCGACCTGCTTGTATGCCTGGCCCTTGTCCTTGTTGCAGCCGACCATGAAGGTCAGAGTACCGTTCTCGGCTCCAACGACGCCTCCAGAAACGGGGGCATCGACAAACGCAGCAGAGGCGTCCTTGCCGATAACCAGCTTGCCGCACTCAATGGAGGTCTGGGTGTCAATGGTGGAGCAGTCGACAAAGATCTTGCCGGTCTTCTCGGCCAGGTTGTTGACAAGATCAGTGTAAACGCCTCGAACATGGACAGGCTCCGGGAGCATTGTGAAGATAACGTCGGACTTGTTGGCAACATCAACAGCAGAGGCAAGAACGTCCAGCTTGGCTCCCTTGGGGTCCTTATCCTTGGCAATCTGCTCCAGAGCAGCCTTGTTCATGTCAAACACGTTGACCTGTGAATCAGCATCGACAGAAGGCAGCTTCTTCTGCAGGTTGAGAGCCATAGGTAGACCCATTCTTCCGAGTCCAATGAACCCGTAGGACAGGTCTCGTGCGTTTCTGAGAGGCCGCAGGGCCTTGACGGAGCTTCGGAGGGTAGATGAGAGCATTGTGTGTGTTTTTGGTAAAGGTGTGTGCGAGAGAACTGGGTGAGAGCTCCTCTAAATGTGCTTCGCTGCGGCTCACCCCAGATTTAAAATTGAGTTTGTCGGGCTAGTCTCGGGGTTGGTGTGGGGGAGATGCATCAATAACCGCATGGGCAGATTGGGGGTGTGGGTGACGAGCAAGTGAGCAAATGAACTGTCTGTGGGGTGTGGAAGGCAGGTATTTTTGAACGGGTCCGTTTTTTTCCGGCAATTTTAGCCGCCACTAAGAACTAGACCCCACATCTCAAGTGCGTTAGTCTCGCGTTGAGTACAACAGAGTTTGTCCATAGCCGCCGAGTCGGAGTGAGTGAAGGGTTGTAGGTAATTGTACCGTGTGAGCCGAGTGGAAGTAATTTGACACGGTAATAACGTAGATCACGTGATATACAAACAGAGTACTCAATACGGTGGTGATTTTTGGTGTATTTGCTCGGTTGGTCTTCTATTGCTGGCAGTCTATAGGACTAGGCTCGCCTGATCATTCAACCTTGAAACTTCAGACTTTGGAGGAGGAGTGCGTGGTTGCAGAGATTATGCTCATAGAGAAGGGGATATAATCAGCCAATGATAACAGCAAAAAGCAGTGAATTGCACTTGAAATACGATATTTGTGGCCAGTAGTTTGTATATTGCTCATATCCAGGTCTGAAAGTACGTACAAGTATCATCAGATCATTCTACTTGTACTAACAGAGCCTCTCTGAGTGTTATGAGTCTTCCCATATACAACTTATCCAAGTAAGGTCATGATGTCCTGAGTTTACTGTACAAGTATAGCAGTGTAGACTATACAATACGTCGTATCTAGTATCTTCTGGTAACTATCTTTTCTGAAGGTGAGCATTATACGTTATTGTAAGGATAGAAGCTTGTCTTACATCTACAGTATCTACGATACTTGTAGTGTCCAGTGCAAGTACAGTAGCCACTATGATGGACTTGTACGTGTCTAACAGAACAGGGTATGTTTATTATCTACTGTATTGTAGGTACCCACAATACCCATCAGCTGTTATATATCTTGTATCTAGCTTCAACTACCCACTCTGACTTGTGTATGGTAAGACTCTAACCCTTACAAGATACACTATATCAGCTCTACCAGTAGCTACAAAGATAGTTCTCCTTATCTGTTACTGCTACAACTTCATCTCTGATTCACTTCTGGCATACAGCCACACCATTATTAACTATACTTCTTACTTCTTAGCGGCCTGCTTCTGAGAAGTGGAGTTCTTGGGAAGCTCAGCAGTGTAGGGCAGGAACTCGGGCTCTCCGGGAATGAACCGTCGCAGAACCTCAGGCACTCTAAGACCATCCTCCTCCTGGTAGTTCTCCAGAATGCAGCACAGAGCTCGCTCAGTGGCACACAGAGTAGAGTTGAGGCAGTGGACGTACTTCTTCTCTCGCTCGTTCTGCTTCTTGATACCGCATCGGATCTCGAGGTTTCGAGACTGGTAGTCGGTACAGTTGGAGCAAGAAACCAGCTCCTTGTACTCCTGCTGGAAGGGGAACCAGGCCTCCAGATCGTACTTCTTGGCAGCAGCGTTGTTGAGTTCTCCAGAGACAATGGAGACAACTCGGTAGGGCAGTCCCAGAGACTTGTAAAAGTCCTCAGAGGCCTCAATCATTCGGTCAAACTCGGCCCACGACTTTTCGGGGTCAGTCAGACAAAACTGCTCAATCTTCTCAAACTGGTGCACTCGGAAGATACCCCAGGCGTCCTTTCCGTGAGAACCGGCCTCACGTCGGAAACAGGTAGAGTAACCGGCGTATCGTCGAGGAAGCTGCTCCTCGGGTCGCTCAAACCACTCACCAGCATGGTAAGCAGAAATGGGCTGCTCGGAAGTGGCAATCAGGTACTTTTCGTCCTGGCCGTCCATCACCTTGTACAGCTCCTCGTCAAACTGCGACAACTGAGCAGTCTTGGCCATGGCGTCCTTGTTCATCATCATGGGAGCCTGAAGAGGAACGTATCCTCGCTTGGTGAGGAAGTCCAGACCGTAGTTGATGAGAGCCTGGTTGAGAAAGACTCCGTAGGACTTGAGGAAGTAGCCTCGATGGCCGACAATCTTGGTTCCTCGCTCGGGATCGTATCCATCCAGACGGGTGAGAACCTCATGATGAGACAGCTTGCCCTTGACGGCAGGATCAAAGCCCTCGGTCTCAAAAGTTCGCACAATGGCGTTGTTGTCCTCGTTATCGGAAACGACAACCGACTCGTGAACCAGGTTACCGACAGTGTTGACCTTGGCTCGCAGAGCAGAGTCCTGGTCCTGTTCCTGCTTGGTCAGCTCAGCCTTCTTGGCCACCACGTCGTCCTTCTGCTTGAGCAGGTCGCTGGCGTCCTCCTTGGCCTTGAACTTGAGCCCAATGGCCTTTTGGATCTTGTTCTGCTCCTTGTTGAGCTCATCGAGATCGAACCGCGTCTTGGTCCACGCCTTGTACTCGGCGATGATTTCGTCCACGATTTCCACGGGATCTCCTCGGGCCTTCTGGGAGACTCGCACGGCCTCGGGGTTGCCTCCCTTTTCTTCAAGGAACTGGATAATGTCGAGCATGTTGTATGATACTGCAGTGACGTGTTTGTCAGAGTGAAACTATTATTTTCACTTTTTTACCTTTGACTTTTTCACTTGGGAGTTTGAACATGCGTTAAGGACATAGGCCTTACATAGGCAAGACACACCATGGCATCTCTAGAAAAGCCCTACTTCGTCGTGGCCAACGACAAATCAACTCATACAGTGACCAACACGGTCACAAACAACCCCTCATCAGAACACTTTCCAAACGTCAAGTACATTTTTGCCGACGATGAGCCGATAGAAGATGCGGGGCCTGCTGTCTATGTCGACTTTGACGAGACTGGAACCAAAGTGACGAAATTTCACTCGGAAATTCCGGATTGGCAGGTGACGGACGTGAAGGTGGAGGATATGGGTACTATGAAGCGCCTCACGATCCAAGGAATCCAGTCAAAACCGGTGTACTTGGATCTAGATGGAGGACCGTCAGAGGCAGAGCTGGAGAGTATGGATTTGAGAACGCTCAAGGAGTTTTTCGAAAAGAGGAATGGGTTGTTGAGGGAGGTGGTGGAGAGCCAGGAGGAGCAAAAGGAGGACATGTGAGGACGTAGTCCGAATGTGTCCGACCAACACCATACATCTTACAATAGTTGTTTGTCCTATGAACAAGCTGTTTGCTACTCATAAGTACAGCTGTTGTTCTCTCTCTCTACTAACTGCATCTTTGCTCATGCTATCATATACAGGACTCGTTCTGTCTTGTGATGGTCAACTTACCCCTTATTTAACTATTTATTATTATTATGCTAATGTTCTAAAGATGTTCGTAGCTTGTGCTGTCTATACAGTATTCAACAGTGTAAATATTGACCATGAAGACACCCTTACGTCTATCAACAGAGAGATAGTCTCTTTATCTGTCTTAAAGCAGCTGTGTTAGTCAGTTATCTGATACATTGGCTATGCCCTGAGCTTACTACTGTATACATAGAATTACTTGAGGTTAAATTTTGGTCAACAAAAATGTCAACTATTATAAAGTGACTGGGGGTGCAAAAACCATGTTCCCGGAATTTTCCAGACATGAGGTTTGCGGCAATACACTCACTGAACGCGCAAGTTACAGAATATGCAAAAACCTCACGTTTTGGCCATACAAATCCCGACCTATACGCCCCCAAAGTCGCACATTACTTGACATGTCAACCTTCGTCTAATTCTCTCAAAACCTTCACAAAAGTCTTAACAAAGTAACTGGTGCAACTTCAACTTCAAATATCTCACCTTCCAGCCATCACACAGTAAATATCATTACATATTCAGAATCCCCTGAGTCAGTAGATTCCAATGTACTACGCTTGAGAAGACTACAATTGGTTACCGTTTCGTACAGTATATATAAATAATTAATTAATGACTATTGTAACACCCTCCTTTTGCTCCTACTGCTTTCTATACTTCCTTGGAGGCACGAGTCTAGGAATACTCTTTTGTCTTGGTGGAGATTTAGCCGCTAGTTGTAACGAAGCAGTCCTAGCAGCTATACTCTTTTCAGGGACATCGTTCTCTTTATCATCAGACAACCGGTCATACGATCTCTTCCTTCTAGGCGATTCATTGACCGAAGGAGATATCAGAGGCACTGATGAAGACCTAACTGCTGGTAGAGGTTCAGTAACCTCTCCACAAGCTGTAAGCATGTCTCTGACACACGTTTCCAACTCACCATCAGACGTCTGAATGGACTGTTTGAACGGCCCTACAACGTGTAGTACTCCATCTACGTCCTTTGCTTGAGAAGAAGGAGTGACCAAAGTAGCTAGTAGGCCGTTAAGTGACGCCTGAGTAGACGTCTGAAGGGTAGACAGGGCGTCTGGAACAGCAGATTGAGCATGTTCGGTTTCCAGCTTGGCTTTGGCTACTGCTGAAGAGAGAGCTCCCAGTTGACCCACCAAGGCTTGTTGACGTTCCTCTAGCGCTTGTTTAGCTGTAGCTGTCAGTTCAGAAGCACTGTGAATAAGACCACTACTGTCTGAAGCTGTTTTAGCTGCTGCACAGGAGGCTAACAAAGACCTTCTTGACGAACCAAGGGTATCTTTGAAAGCAGTGTAGTTGGAAGAAACAGTGCATCTGCTGTCGTAGAGGGCAGTACCTACAGCTGCTGCTTGTTTCTTTTCCAACTGCATCTTCTGATCAACTAGTCCGAGGAGTTCAGAAGAGGATTTATCCTGAGACGCTCCAAATGAAGATATGAGCTTTGTCACTTCACTAATCAACTCCTGACGAGATTGCTTTTCGACATGCTGCTGGGATTTCAGCTTATCGGTCAGTTTCTGGTTTTCAGACGCTAACAAACGCACTAGAGAAGCCAACTCTGACTCTGCAACACTCTGTTTATCGTCAAACATCTGAATCTGTCTATCCACACCAGAATTCAGCTCTTTGAACGAGTCCTCTAAGTAGGTAGACATTTTGCCCGTACTCTCAGTCACCTGTTTAGAAAAGTGTCTCATTTCACCTTGAAGTCCAACCATCCCACTCTCCCAACTCTTTGCAGCCTCCTCTAAACCAGCAGCTACTGTACTGGCTAGTTCCTCCTTGACTTTTTCAATTCCAGCCACAATTTCACCTGTCGTAGAAGCACTCGTTTTCTGAGTATCAAGCACAGCTTTAAACTGGTCTCCAAGGTTAACTAGAGATGACTTGATGGAAGAAGACACACTCTCCAAAGAGGAAACCTGAATTTTCGAACTTGACTCCAATTTCTCCACCAGGGCATGTTCAAACTGCATCTGACTGGTTCTCATGGAAGATACATGTGAAAATGTCTGATTAGCCAAAGCAGCCATGTTCTGTTTTAGAGTATCATGAGCCACTTGAGCATGCTTCGTCTTAGCCTTTTCACTGTCAAGTTCCCGTTTAGCTTCCAAAAACGACACTTGAGACTTTTCAGCATCATCCCTTGTCCTCCTCATCTGACCGTCAAAAACGTCCAGTTTTCGCTGCTGTTCCGCTGTTTGTGTTCGTAGCGATAACAACTCAGCCTCCATGGCTTTGTAGTTGCTTTCTGCGATTTGATACCCGTTGTTTTTCTGAGCAGCTTGGAGGTCTGTCCTGAGTTTTTCATTCAACAAAGTAAACTCTTTGAGAAGGATGCGTTTCTGAATATGATTCATCTGGGGCTTGTTTTTGATGTTTTTGGCACGTGACGCGTACTCCAGAGTGTTTACCGTTTCTTCGAGGTTCACACGAGCAGGAGAAACAGTAGCAATAATGTACGTTCTTGTAGCTCCTCCTAACGAATCGTACAACAGTTTAGTGAGGTTGGAATCTCGATAAGGAACATGCTGAGCTTTATCAACCAGTGCATTGATCACTCTTCCTAGTGTCAACAGCGATTTGTTGATTTTTCCAGCTTCAACTGCTTGTTTGTTGACAGCTCCAGAGTTCTTGATACTTTCAGAACCTGCCAAATCAACGAGATTGATTTTAGCAGTTCTGGCAACCTCCACTGACCCCGTAGCCATGATACTCAACGTTAGAGTGAACACCATATGACTTCTCGACGAGTGATCGTTCATCTGAGTAGCTGCAACATGTCTTCTTTTAAGCCCTTCTCTCAACACATTCAAGCCCTGAGTACTGGAATTCAGATAAACCTCATCCAACCCATCAACCTTGACTCCCTCACGCTCCACAAACAGTTTTACTGTCTTTTGCTTCTCAGAATTGTCGTTGAGGTCTCTGATATCCTCATTGTAGAGCTCCAGAAAGGTGCACTTGACCGAATAGTCCAGTCCTTCAATCTCCAGCCTCCTAAACAACGAATGAAGCACTCTGGGGATGATTCCAGCTTCATGAGACAAGCCTCCCACATCACTCTGTCCTTCAACATCTCCTACCATGGTATACGTCTTTCCAGTACCAGTCTGACCATAGGCAAATATCGTGCAATTAATACCGTCCATCACGTGTTGAAGCACTGGAGCCACTACTCCGTCGTATATCATGTTCTGGTCAGACTCTGGACCGTAAACTTGGTCCACAGTGAACGTCTTTTGACGCTGGTTGTCGTTCACTGTAACTGTAGCGTCCGTTTCACACGCGTCCACCACGACTTCGGAGTTTTGGTTTTTTTCCCGTTCATTGCGAGTCCTGCTTCGAACGACGACCTTGATGTTTTCCCCAGAAATTGATTTTTGCAGCTGACTCGAAGAATTCGAAATTTCTGGAGCAGGCGACTCAGTAACACCTCTTTGGCGTCTTAAAGAGGCGGTTTGTGAAGCTGCTTGCTTAGTTGTTGTTTGTGTTTGCCTCGCTCTCGCGCTCAAACTATTATGACGAGAAGACATGTCGATTTGAAGACGTTGTAGAGATGTTTTAGGAGGTGAAGGGGATCTCACAGTAATTAGGAATTAAGGTGTCAAGTGCATGATGTAAACATGGCAAAGCATAATGAGACAACCGTTATCTACTTAAGAGGAGCCATGAGAAGAGCTATAGCGAAGGTATTGGATAAATACAACCGAATACGTGAAATCCTGACAACACAGAATGTTACTATGGCTGATATGAACCAGTTAGTCGTTCACGGCGTTGCCATAGCAACCCACACCACACGCGTCGCAAACCTTAAATTCAAACTGGGACTAAATCGTCCTCTTTTCGGCAGCACGTTAGTAAACAAACAATGAGGTGGTGGGATAGATGACTTGTCGAGGTGCTTATATAATCAACAGTGATTGATAGGAGTTATTATCATGCTTACATAATCATCAGGATAGAGGTATTTGTTGAATTGTCGTTTATACTGGTATCTTCAGTGTGCCCTGGTATGGCTGCTTCATGGCAGCTGCCTAAGAGATGACAGTAAACAAAGCTTTGATGTTTGGATGAAATGTTAGCAAGGTCTTATTGTATCTGCTGTATATCAGAGCTATATGGCTTGAAGTTGAGCCAAGTAAACACATCTCAGTTCTATCATGGTTGAGGTATGTTCATTGAGTATGATATTCAAGAGAGAACAAGCTAAACATGTTTACTGTAAGTATCTCCACAACAGCATATTCTCTGCTTCTGATGTAGATAACTCCATTTTCAACCTGTGAGTGTAGATCGAGTGTACAGTATTGATTCATTGAAGCTATGTCAGTGTAGTCCCTATGGTTGCTGTTAGAAGTATATACAGTATTATCAAAGGGATAAGGTGTTCTGGGAGCTTTCCTTAAGAAGAGAGAACAGTGATTTAGGACAATACAAAAATATTCACTGAGCTACAGTGTTAATTGAATAGTTCTATGGCCTTTTCTTGAAAAGCTCTTCTCTTTGAGCATTGATGTTAGAGCAGCAAGTACTGTACATATCATCTTCATTATTATGTTTTATTTATTCTATATTACATCATATCGGTGACATTGACCGGCATCTCATCAATCTGGGTGGAATAATACTGCTCAATATCTCTTAGCGTAGTGATATCCTCGTTAGTAGCAAAATTAATGGCCACACCCTTTCGTCCAAAACGACCACTTCGACCGATTCGATGAATGTAGTTTTCTCGGTTGGGCGGTAGATCGTAGTTGATAACGAGTGACACTTGTTGAACATCAATACCTCTCGCCCAAACATCGGTAGAAATAAGTACTCGACTATTACCACTTCTGAACTCGTTCATGATGGAATCTCGGTCCTTTTGAGCCATATCTCCGTGCATGGAACATACTGTGAAGTTGTTGTCTTTCATCTGTTGAGTCAGCCAATCCACCTTCTTTTTCGTGTTGCAAAAGATGACTGCCTGAGTGATAGTAAGCGTATCATAAAGGTCACACAATGTATCAAACTTCCACTCCTCCTGCTCCACAGCAATGAAATACTGCTTGAGACCTTCCAGAGTCAGTTCATCTCGCTTGACGAGAATTCTGACCGGGTCAGTCATGAATTTGCCCGTCATTTCAAGCACTGAATGGGGCAAAGTGGCACTCACTACCACAACCTGAGTAGCTGCAGGCAAGTATCTGTAAATATCGTAAATCTGTTCCTGAAAGCCCTTATTCAGCAACTCATCAGCTTCATCAAGAATGAGCATTTTCAAGTTCTTGGTTCTCAAACACCCCTTTTTGATCATATCCAGACATCGTCCTGGAGTTCCAGAAACAACCTGCTGTCCAGCTTCAAGTTTCTTCATATCCACCGATGTAGACGTGCCTCCAATACACGCATGACACTGAACATTCATGTAATCTCCAAGGGCCAGAATAACACTCTGGATCTGGTTGGCCAACTCTCGAGTAGGAGACAACACCATGGCCTGTGTTTCTCTATGCTTGGTATCAATGACCTCTAGCATGGAGATGGAGAACGTGGCTGTCTTTCCCGTTCCAGACTGAGCTTGTGCGATTGTGTCTCTGCCTTTGATGATCTGAGTGATGGCTCTTGACTGGATAGCAGAGGGGGCTTCAAAACCATAGGCGTAGATTCCTCGCAGCAAATCGTCTTTGAGGTCCATGGACTCAAAGGTGGGCGTCACATCGACTTCCTTGGACGTTTTAAACTCCAGCTCAGCGTCCAAGTCTCTATCAAAGTCGGTCATTGTGAGGTGATGGTGGTGACAACTTTTTTTTCACTTTTTTTTTAACTTCAAACATGCATCCCAACTCTTATCTGAACATCAACGACAATAATTACAGTACTCCAGAACAACATGAACCACCAAGATTTAAACCAGCTGAGAAGTCTCATTGTGCTTGTTGGAGGCGGTCTATGCGCTGGAAAGGTGAGCTACACGGGAAAAACGGTATTTTCGCTCAGTACTAACGCAGAAAGAAGTGTGCAAGGCAGTGGAAGAACGGATTGGAGAACTGGGCAAGTTACGACGTCCAAAGGTCCATACAGTCCATATGAACGATTATGTTATTCCCGGACACGATCCCAAGTACAACGACCACCCCAGACGGTTCGATATCGCTCGTTTGAAGCAGGATATTGACAAACTGAGTGTGCTCAACATTGAACAGGGAGCTCTTGAATTCTCCAAAACCGCCACTTACAATGAGTCACGACACAATCTCAGCAACTACGTCGACACCCACCACCCCGACTGGCCTCATATCGTGCTTATCGAGGGCTATTATGCTCTGTATGATGAGGATTTGAGAAAACTGAGCAGTATGATGATCTTTGTCGATAGTGATGCGGATATCAGACTTTGCAGACTGGTTGAACAGAAAGCCGATCCGTCAGGTTCGAATCTGGCTGAAGTGCTTGATGACTACTTTACTCATTCGAGAGTAGAGATGTCTAATTTCATTCTAGGTACGAAAGAACATGCCGATGTGGTACTGCCTAGAGGAGCTGAACCTATGGGAGTGAATCTGGTGAGTGTGGGACTGTTTAACAGGCTGCATCAAGAGGTTATGAGCATTATTGAGGGCGAGCCAGTGGAAATGAAGGAGCAGCTGAGAATTCAGAGCAAGTGGGATCTCAGAGAAGAGCATCTCGAGCAGACGAGGTATGTGGATTTGACCTAGGGGAGTATAAGTAGCAGAAATGAGAGAAATGAGAAAAACACCATATCGAGTATAGCTCCATGGGGAGTGATTCAAAAGAGATTTGGAGTGGATTTCTGGAATCCTGACACTCAGAGGGACAGATTCGTACCGAATTTACCCTGTTTTGTATCTCGACATAAGACTTGTTCTTACTGTAATTGTTAATAAAGAAGTAGCCTTGAGTGCTTTACTCACAGCAAGTACCACTTTGAAGACTCCCTATATACAAACAAAGCAAGCAGTGTATCCATATACTGCTGACTATTTGTTAAGTATGTCAAGTGTCTATATTGTAAGTGTCCGAAGATGCTGACGTCTGAATACTGTACGGTAATATATCAAGTGTCAAACATAACACCAATACGACTACCCTGGTACATACAAGTACTACAATATATTTATCACTCTACCAGGTAGAGGTACCAGTGAACACCTGATTTCAAATGGTTAAGATACTGCCATTTGATAAAATGTCGAGTGTCTATATTGTTAAGTATCCATAGCCTACTGGTAGCTATATCATGTCTGGCAAGTGTCAAACAAAACACCAATAAAGCCCACACCTACCGGTACTGTACAAGTATCAGTATGTATGATACAATATAATGGGTGAACACCAATTCCATCCGTTGACATCTGTTAAGCCCGTCAACTGCCTGTCCTCCAATAGTAGACCTGTCATATGTAAGGGACTCTCGCTTATAAGCGAACCTCATCAAGCCGTTTTATGCGTCATCATATAACACTGCCTATACATACCAATTACGCAATTAGTGATACTCGGCAACTACAGAGTCATATTTCTTACGTATTAAACGATGACTTTCGTGCCGAACGTGTAAATCTTCCGAGACCAAGTGGGGTAGCGGGGCTAAGATTAAAACCGGTCTTATAACGGTTTTGTCTGAGGTGAGGTGGAGGAACTGAGTACAACAGCAACAGCTA
Source organism: Yarrowia bubula (assembly GCA_900519075.1). NCBI lineage: Eukaryota > Fungi > Ascomycota > Dipodascomycetes > Dipodascales > Yarrowia > Yarrowia bubula. The sequence goes on from ULGX01000016.1 coordinate 180,752, forward strand.
CAGAAGCAGAAATCACGTGATATAGGAGTTGTCACGTGACAACAACACCCACAATTACGTAATCACCAGTGTTTTTTTCTTTCTCTTCATTTATTCCTTCCCTTCTCATCTCTCTACCCCACTGTCTCAGCTTTCATATGGACCTCGGAATGCATGGTTGCAGCCATTAGACGCACGTCAAACGTTATTTTAAATCTGGGGATAACCCTTCTCTCGACCGTTTGCTCTTTCCAAAACACGTTTTTTGCCATGCACGCTCTCGCCAAAGTCGCTCTCGCAGCGTACCTCGGCGTCAATGCCAAAAACCTGCTTTTCGCCTGGCACGTGCGTTTCTTCTACTACTTTTTCCGGTACCTGTTTCTCCCCGAAAACCTGCTTGGCTACCCCGAAGCTGACCTTCCAGACAACCCGTTTGAAGAGTGTCGGTATGATTCGAGATGCAACTTGATGGAACTCGACATCAACATCCACAAGAGTAACGCGACGTACTTTGAGGATTTGGACAGTGCACGAACAAAGCTGATTGTATGGGTTCTGAACAAGTTTCTCAAGGATAGCAAGAAGAATGATGGAGCCTGGGCTTTTATTCCGATTGGATCGGTCTATTGCAACTTCAAGAATGAAATCGCGCCTCTACAAAAGTACACCATGGTCTCTAGAGTGATTGGATGGGACCATAAGTGGATGTTTGTAGAGAGCCAGTTTGAACTGGGCGATCCAGCTAATCCTACCATTGCAGCTACTGCGATTACAAAGTACGTCATTAAAGACGGAAGACGAACAGTTCCACCTGGAGAAGCGTTCAGACGAGCTGGATACTCCGAGGAAGATCTGGCCAAGGGTCAGAAGGAGTTTAAGAGACTGGGTCTTCAGAGATTTATTGATATCGAGGAGATTGGATCGAAGCCGAGGGCAAAGTTGTAGGTGGAGGATGATAGATAGATAATACAGTGTTAGAAGAGACAACTGGACACTCTAGTTACAAGTACTGTACTGTATGTGGTTTTTTTTTTTTTTTTTTTTTTTTTTTTTTTTTTTTTT
>ULGX01000016.1:182129-245809 GCA_900519075.1 Yarrowia bubula
TTTTTTTTTTTTTTTTTTTTTTTTTTTTGATCAAGGGCGGGTTTACTTAACGTTAACAAAAAAGTCAACTAGAAAAACTCACTGGGGGAGCAAACTAGGAATTACAGACATCCCACAAACATGGGAGTTAAAGCAATACACTCAATGAATCCTACTGATTCAGAATCCACTGAAAACCCACTTCCGAACCATACAAAATCATTTTCTGTATGCCCTCAAAGTGGCGCATTACTTGACATGTCAAAGTTCAACTAATCCTCTACAAAAAGCTTAACCAATGGTAACTGGATTAGAGTGTTTTCTTTGACTGCAATGATCTCGCCGGATAGGAGGAATTAATGTGATATTGTTGGATATTCAGAATCACCTGACTCAGGAGATTCTAATGCTATATAGTACATCGTTGTAGGCCCGGAAATGGGGATTTGATCACTGAGCACTGAGGCCAAATATAAGAAAAACACTAGACGAGACCAAAGTTGAAGATTAGCCAATAGATAGGCAACGAAGCGTTAGAAAGGACGAGTACTGGTATACTGTAGTTAATTGAATTTAGTTTCTTCTGGATTTTTTGGATTTTCTGTTTTTTTTTTTTTTTTTTTTTTTTTTTTTTTTTTTTTTTTTTTTTTTGTTTAATTTTTCAAATTTCAATTTCCACCTGCACCATGCATCTCATCGCATCGCATCACCACCACTTCACAACACTCGAATATGGTCAAAAAGCTGTCATTTAAAGGCGACAAGAAGGTCAAGAAGGCTAAAACGGCGGTTAAATCGACTGGGGAGAAAAAACGGGCAAGAACCGACTCTGACGACTCAGGATGGATCTCGGCTACTTCATCGGAAGAGTTCCATGGTCCGACTTTGCTAGTAACGAAGAGTGAACAGAAACCGTGCTGTCTGGCTTTCGATAGTGACAAGATGACCACATCCTACGATATCGACACTGTGGAAAACTCACTCGACACTGCTGAACCGACCAGTACTCAGCAAGTACTACTTTTATCTCCACTCGATTTCGACACCAACAAGCGGACAATTGATATTGACGAGACTGTGGCGAGATTTGCGCTCAAAGTGCCGTCTTTGGGCGTGTTTATGGGTGTGAATAAAGCAGGTCACGTGTCTCTGGATAGTGTGGCTATTGGTAAAGAGCAGCAGTTTACTTTTAAGAGAGAGGATAATGGGTGGACCATGCAAACCGCTTTCAATGCATATATTGAGATCAAAGATGGAAAGATAGGCACTACAGAGGACGTTACAAACGGGTCTAAATTCACAATCCGCCTTCAATCGTGTCATAGGAAGAAAACAACCGCGGAAAAACAGACAGTCACGTACTACGCTATGAACACAAAAGCTTTGGAAGAGAGAGCAGGGAGGAGTTTGGATGCTGAGGAGGTGGTGAAGTTGAAGAAAGCGAATAAGGAGGGGAATTTGAATGAGGCGTTGTTGGATTTGAGACAGAGGGGGAAGAGTGATACATACTGTTGAGCTAGAGCATGAGCGAAGCGAATGCTCTACAGCTACTTGACCATACTGCTCTCATAGCTGCTCTACAGCTACTTGACCATACTGCTCTCATAGCTGCTCTACAGCTACTTGACCATACTGCTCTCATAGCTGCTCTACAGCTACTTGACCATACTGCTCTCATAGCTGCTCTACAGCTACTTGACCATACTGCTCTCATAGCTGCTCTACAGCTACTTGACCATACTGCTCTCATAGCTGCTCTACAGCTACTTGACCATACTGCTCTCATAGCTGCTCTACAGCTACTTGACCATACTGCTCTCATAGCTGCTCTACAGCTACTTGACCATACTGCTCTCATAGCTGCTCTACAGCTACTTGACCATACTGCTCTCATAGCTGCTCTACAGCTACTTGACCATACTGCTCTCATAGCTGCTCTACAGCTACTTGACCATACTGCTCTCATAGCTGCTCTACAGCTACTTGACCATACTGCTCTCATAGCTGCTCTACAGCTACTTGACCATACTGCTCTCATAGCTGCTCTACAGCTACTTGACCATACTGCTCTCATAGCTGCTCTACAGCTACTTGACCATACTGCTCTCATAGCTGCTCTACAGCTACTTGACCATACTGCTCGTTGAACGCCTACACATGTACAATAAATATTTAAATAAAAAATGCATAATAAATACTGAGAACTCTCGTTAGGCCGTCACTATAGCCCACTCACCTTCCGAAGACAACACCTTTTCCACATCCTCTTTAGGCAACTGCAGCGCTGTAGAAATGGCGTCAAAGTTTTTCGGCTGTTTGACCAACTTTGCAAGAACTCCATCAACCTCCTCTTTTTTGATTCTCTCCTGATCAGGACCCAGTCCTACTCTTCTCCGTCCTCCTCTTGGTGTTTGAGAAACATCTTGAACATGTCTGTTTCTGTTGAACGGAGTGATACCTTCCAGAATAGGATACGAGTGGGCTCTATAAATAATGCCCTTGATGACGCCAAAAGTGATGAATCTTCTGATATCAATGTTGACCATCTCCTTCTGGTTCTCAGCGTACCAATCACTGAGTGTTTGACCTTGATGCAGAGATTTATACAGCTTGAACAGCTGAACCACTGAAGGAACAGTACCAGACATGGAATGAGAAGACGAAAAGGAGTTTGATCTTTGCGATAACGAAGAAGAAGAAGACGTACTTAGCGCAGACGTAGCTGAAGAAGACAAAGCTGGCATCGTCAAGTGTCCCTGGTCTCTCATTTGTCTCTCGTATCTCTGTCTAAAAGACGTCGATAACTCATTAGAAAAGAGGGATGTTCTCGACATGCGTTTTCGATTCAGTCCTGGAGCTGGCATCATACCTCCTAGAGTGCCTGAAGGCGAAAACACGTATGCTTGACACTCCCTTCCCATATCTCCATCTTCGATAAAGTCTCCGATATCAGAAGTTGGAGCGTAGATATTCGAAAACTGAAACAAATCCACAATAATAATGCACCTATAGTACATCAATTGCTGAATACAGTCCTTTGTGAGGTTGTAATCTGCGTCAGCCAGGTCTGCAATTCTCCTAATTGAGTTGATTCCGTTGATAAACGGCACAATCTTCTCCATAGTAGGATCCCAGTTCTCATCCACCATTTGTTCGAGTCGTACTGTTGCTATGGGAACGTACGATGCTCTCAGATCCGGAGGCGACGGAAAAATCGGAAACAGTTTAATGTTGATCGCGTTCGAATCGTTAATAGCAACCAGACATTCAGAGTAATTGTTCAAGTCCTGAAACAACTGCTGGATGATATTATCAATGAACACGATATCTGGACGTGCTGAAAGCAGCTTGCTCTGAATCTCCAGCGCTTCAAACATCTTTCCAATCCGTCTGATGGCTGCATCATAAGCTCCTGAAGCTGACTCGTAGCTGAAAACAAAAGCAAAGTTGAAAATGAACGAGTTTCGAGCGTACTCGTTGGAATAGATGTGTACAGGGTACGATGAGACTCTGTACGCATCACTCTTAATCGTCACCACTCTGTTACACAAAGGAGGCTTTGGAATGACGTAATTTTTCACAGCGTTGAAGGCCACTAGAGCGCCAGGTTGGTCGAGTTGTTCAGCGTCAGCAACAATGGAATTTCGCGGAACTTGAACCTCCACCCTCGGACCTTCCGTAGGGTGGAAGGTGGAGTAGAAGATAGCCAGAATCGGCGCGAAACCGTAGAAGTCCATGTGGGGTGGTGGTGATGAAGTGAAAGTTGGGAGTGCATGATAATGAGGTGGAATTGGGAAAATCGAAGGAGAGGTGCTGGAGGGAAATGAGTATTTTTGCTAGGGTGCTGGAGGGTGGGGGAGGAGACTGTATGAATTTGGTCCATTTTGGAGCTACAATGAGGCCACTGAGTGGTGTTGTTTGGGCTCTTATTCTATACTATTTACTTAGCTTTACGTTACTTCCCAGTGGAGGTTATAGTTGAGAAACTCCATCTTTCAACGCGATCTCATGCACGCTACAGACCTGCTACAGCTAGACGGACAGCACTGTTTCACCCGAAATCGTCTGCTTATCATGATTCCACCTTCTAATCGCCAATTTGGAAAATTCACTATTTTTTCGCTTCCCCACAGTCTGCAGCCAAACCTCACAACCTGCCCTTGAAACAAAACAGCACTGTCTTATTTAGTGAAGTGCAGATCAGGCACGTGTTTTACAACGCCTTGAAAACGGCTTGTTATGACGCCTTGAAACTATTTCTGCTGAAAACCCGCCAACAACCGAACTCTAGCAACTGCCACAAACCCCGCTGCACCCACTGCACCCACTGCGCAGCTCGGATCATTTGCCACTGGGTGCATTTCAGCAGTATCTGATGTGCCGTCTTGAACATGAGTAATATCACCTACATACGCCTCGACAGTTTAGTCTTTGTTGAGCTAATTTGGGGGGTGAAAGAGGTGCCTTTGAAATGAGCAATTGGTGGAATTGAGCGGCGAAAATTGGTCACGTGACTTGTAGTACCCATACAAACAGCCGTACGTCGTTAGTTTTCCATTTACACCCCCCCAACCCCCCCAAATACTACGTTGTGCTGTGCTTCTTCAGCTTGCCAAACTAACTTTCAACCCCAGACTTTCTACTCGGATACTCTTCGGCCGACAAAGGTAGCAGTATCAGTGAGGCGGGTGGCGGTGTGAAATGAAACGGAAAACACCTATACTACACAAACTGACCCCAAAAAACCGTTTCCGACGTTGAAAACCCCACTTTTATCACTTTTGGGCCCCATTTTCGTCCCCCTTTTCCCACCCTAACCCACGCAGAGAACTCTAAGGAACTTTCCACCAAACTTTCCACCCAACCTTGGAGCGGGTATAAATTTTCCACCCTCCCACCTACACCACCCCACACAACACACTGATTAAAATGCAGCGAGTCATTGCACGATCCAGCCGACTGCGACCCCAGCAGGTCCGAGGCTTTGCCCACAAGGAGCTCAAGTTTGGCGTCGAGGGCCGAGCTGCTCTGCTCAAGGGAGTCGATACCCTTGCCAAGGCCGTTTCCGTCACTCTGGGCCCCAAGGGCCGAAACGTGCTCATTGAGCAGTCGTTTGGCGCCCCCAAGATCACCAAGGATGGTGTGACTGTTGCTCGATCCATCACTCTCGAGGACAAGTTTGAGAACATGGGAGCTCGTCTTCTTCAGGAGGTTGCCTCCAAGACCAACGAGACTGCTGGAGATGGTACCACCTCTGCCACCGTTCTCGGCCGATCCATCTTCACCGAGTCCGTCAAGAACGTGGCTGCTGGCTGCAACCCCATGGATCTTCGACGAGGATCTCAGGCTGCTGTTGACGCTGTGGTTGAGTTCCTGCAGAAGAACAAGCGGGAGATCACCACCTCCGAGGAGATTGCCCAGGTGGCCACCATCTCTGCCAACGGAGATACTCACATTGGTGCTCTGATTGCCAACGCCATGGAGAAGGTTGGCAAGGAGGGTGTCATTACCGTCAAGGAGGGTAAGACCATTGAGGACGAGCTTGAGATCACCGAGGGAATGCGATTCGACCGAGGATACATTTCCCCCTACTTTGTCACTGACGTCAAGTCCGGCAAGGTCGAGTTTGAGAACCCTCTGATTCTCATCTCCGAGAAGAAGATCTCTTCCATTCAGGATATCCTTCCTTCTCTCGAGCTGTCCAACAAGCAGCGACGACCTCTGCTGATCCTTGCTGAGGACGTTGACGGAGAGGCTCTTGCTGCCTGTATTCTTAACAAGCTGCGAGGACAGGTCCAGGTCTGTGCTGTCAAGGCTCCTGGTTTCGGAGACAACCGAAAGTCCATTCTTGGAGATATCTCCATCCTGACCGGTGGAACTGTCTTCACTGAGGATCTCGACGTCAAGCCCGAGAACGCCACTGCTGAGATGCTTGGTTCTTGCGGTGCTATCACCATCACCAAGGAGGATACCATCATTCTCAACGGAGAGGGATCCAAGGACTCCATTGCCCAGCGATGTGAGCAGATCCGAGCTTTTATGTCTGATGCTACTACCTCTGAGTACGAGAAGGAGAAGCTGCAGGAGCGACTTGCCAAGCTGTCTGGAGGTGTTGCCGTTATCAAGGTCGGAGGATCTTCCGAAGTCGAGGTTGGAGAGAAGAAGGACCGATTTGTCGATGCTCTCAACGCCACCCGAGCTGCTGTCGAGGAGGGTATTCTTCCTGGAGGAGGAACTGCTCTGCTCAAGGCTTCCCGAACTCTGGACTCTGTTCCTACCGCCAACTTTGACCAGAAGCTCGGTGTCAACATCATCCGAACCGCTATCACCAAGCCTGCTCGAACCATTGTCGAGAACGCCGGTGGTGAGGGCTCTGTTGTTGTCGGCAAGCTCACTGACGAGTTTGGAGAGGACTTCAACAAGGGCTACAACTCTGCCAAGGGCGAGTACACCGATATGATTGCCGCTGGTATCATTGACCCCTTCAAGGTTGTCCGAACCGGTCTCGTTGACGCCTCGGGTGTGGCTTCTCTGCTGGCCACCACCGAGTGCGCCATTGTCGACGCTCCTGAACCCAAGGGCGCTGCTCCTCCTGCTGGAGGCATGCCCGGTATGGGCGGCATGGGCGGCATGGGAGGCATGGGCTTCTAGATGTAAATATGTAAATAGATGTGAACAGGCCGAGGCCGTATTGAAGAGATTCTTGAGATTGTATGGTGCCAGTAGTGATTGAGTGTTTTTCTGCCAATTTGGTGATATTCCAGATTAAAGTTTTTGACGAAATTAAGGTTTTGATTTTTGCAAGCTCTGGGGGGTGCAAATTAAGAGCTACGGGGTTGTAGACCTGAATATAAGTATACTATACACGGAAGATTCCATATCCTGAATATCAGAACGATCTGAGTTCGCCAAGTTCACTTTTTAAGCAATTCTAAACGGTCGTCAAAATAAGGTTTGAATATTTCCAACGGGATTTCAGTCGGTCCTAGCTCGTTCAAATCAAGAGCTATGGAGTTGAGGTTTTGAATTTACGTAGATGGACCCGGAAAGATGCTATATCGCGAATACCAGGCAGACATGATATCTGGAAGACTCCATTTAACGTCGTCCAAATAAAAGCCTAAACAAACCTTAATCCCATTAACCTCAACATACCCGCTACGTGAATTCTTGTAGTGTAAATAATGGCGGGAGCAACAGTGGCGTTCACACCAGAAGACATGTGTTTGCTGTTATATGGGTGACAAAAGTCACGTGACCGAATACTAATCACGGGACCCAATCTCACATCACGTGACCTCTCTTCGATTCGATTCCCGCCTTTGTTACTATACGCCAACGTCCAACTGCTAAGCCGCATCCTTGTGGGTACGAGCAAACGGCAAATATGCAGTGAAATAACAAAAGTCACGTGACATACTGTTTTTCGAGGGTATTTACGTCACGTGACTACTAAAATTCCCCCATTTGGCCACTTCCTGTAAAAAGCCGTTGTGGTTGTTAGCATCGTTGTTTGTTAGTATCGTCTCTCTAAGTTCAGGCTGGACGGCCGGGTAACGCCATGTTTACATCAGCAAAGTATAAGAAAGCCCTTTCTCCCAATACGCGCAGACGCGTTTATCACCACTTGTCAATATCAACAAAACACAACATGTCTGGCGGAAAAGGAAAAGGCGGCAAAGGCAAAGGCGGTAAAGGCAAGGGTGGCAAAGCCAGTGCCGCGCTCGATGGAGCTCAACAGTCACATTCGTCTCGAGCAGGCCTGCAATTCCCGGTCGGCCGTATCAAGCGATACATGAAGAAGAGCGTGCAAAACAAGGTGCGAGTGGGCGCCAAGGCGGCTATCTACATTGCCGCAGTGCTGGAGTATCTTACCGCTGAAGTGCTCGAGCTGGCGGGTAACGCGGCACGTGATCTCAAGGTCAAGCGAATCACTCCACGACATTTGCAGCTGGCTATCAGAGGAGATGAGGAGCTGGACACGCTCATTCAGGCGACCATTGCGTACGGAGGAGTCATGCCCCATATTAACAAGGCGCTGCTGCTCAAGGTCGAGCAGCATAAGAAGAAGTAGCGGGGGGAGGGACTACGGTATTGTAATTTTATTAATGTATTTTTAACCAGAGAGGGCTTGAGCGAAGTAGACTGTATTACGATATTGGCCGAGATGGAGCTCTATGGATCTCAGAGTATTTGTAGTAGCTACAATGCTGTCTTCTGGTATGAATATATGATACTTGTAGAGGTGTGCTATACGATACTTGTAGATAAGTAGAGCTCCGCCTGTAACATTAGATAGTTGTAGAAATAGCTCCATATTTTTTTTACTCTAGCTCAATTAATTGCTATTGCTGTATCTTACTTGTAGAAGTACTTGTCGAGAGCTCTCACTTGGTTCAGCTACAACTATTGACATCACCAAGCTTGAATGCAGCTTCACTGGAATGTGAATGACATGACAGACAACCAAACAATATATACAAGTGAACACGAATATGAAAAATGGTGTACATTGAATACAGCAACACGTGTATCGTTCATATGGTTCATTCAGGTAACCCACCAAAATCGTTTCCTTTTTTTTTTTTTTTTTTTTTTTTTTTTTTTTTTTTTTTTTTTTTTTTTTTTTTTTTTTTTTTTTTTTTTTTTTTTTTTTTTTTTTTTTTTTTTTTTTTTTTTTTTTTTTTTTTTTTTTTTTTTTTTTTTTTTTTTTTTTTTTTTTTTTTTTTTTTTTTTTTTTTTTTTTTTTTTTTTTTTTTTTTTTTTTTTTTTTTTTTTTTTTTTTTTTTTTTTTTTTTTTTTTTTTTTTTTTTTTTTTTTTTTTTTTTTTTTTTTTTTTTTTTTTTTTTTTTTTTTTTTTTTTTTTTTTTTTTTTTTTTTTTTTTTTTTTTTTTTTTTTTTTTTTTTTTTTTTTTTTTTTTTTTTTTTTTTTTTTTTTTTTTTTTTTTTTTTTTTTTTTTTTTTTTTTTTTTTTTTTTTTTTTTTTTTTTTTTTTTTTTTTTTTTTTTTTTTTTTTTTTTTTTTTTTTTTTTTTTTTTTTTTTTTTTTTTTTTTTTTTTTTTTTTTTTTTTTTTTTTTTTTTTTTTTTTTTTTTTTTTTTTTTTTTTTTTTTTTTTTTTTTTTTTTTTTTTTTTTTTTTTTTTTTTTTTTTTTTTTTTTTTTTTTTTTTTTTTTTTTTTTTTTTTTTTTTTTTTTTTTTTTTTTTTTTTTTTTTTTTTTTTTTTTTCCGTTTTCCCACCCACCCCACCTTGATAACGCTTGACCCCGTCTTTTACTAGCTTAAACCTTACTCAGTGCCCCGACTTTGACTCAGTGAAACCTTGCAGATCGATATATGAAGCAACGAGAACGGCAGTATAGACCTTCATCCTCACACAATGCTCCGAACAATTGCACGAACTGGAATTGCACGAACCGCTCTGACTCGTCAGGTGGCTCGTTACTCTGTGTCAGCTGACCTGAAAAAGACAGCCCTCTATCCTCTCCATGAGAAACTAGACGCCCAGTTTGTCGACTATGCTGGATACGCCATGCCTGTGTTGTACAAGGGCACCACTCACATCCAGTCGCACAATTGGGTGCGAGAAAAGGCGGGGCTGTTTGACGTGTCTCATATGCTGCAGCATCGGTTCTCTGGTCCTGCTGCCACTGAGTTTCTGGAGAAGATCACTCCTGCTGACCTTCAGGCCCTGCAGCCCTACTCGTCCACTCTGTCTGTGCTACTGACCAACGAGGGCGGCATTGTGGACGATTTGATCATCTCCAAGCACGGCGAAAACGACTTTTACGTGGTTACCAATGCTGGTTGCAGAGACAAGGATCTGGCTTTCCTGGCCAAGGAGGGGGAGCAGTTTGGCGATAAGCTGGTCCATGATACTATTGGAGGCGGTCTGATTGCTCTGCAGGGTCCTGAAGCTGCTGCTGCTCTGCAGAAGTTCACAAACTACGATTTGTCCCAGATCAAGTTTGGCCAGAGTGCCTGGGTGGACTTTGACGGCAAGAAGTACCACGTGGCTAGAGGAGGATACACTGGAGAAGACGGTTTCGAAGTGTCTATCCCTAACGACGCTGCTTCGGTGGCCTTCTCTGAAGCGCTTCTGGAGAACGACAACGTCATTGCCGTTGGACTTGCTGCACGGGATTCTCTCCGACTCGAGGCTGGTATGTGTCTCTATGGACACGAACTGAGCGAGGAGCTGACTCCCGTTGAAGCTGGTTTGACGTGGGTTGTTGGAAAGGCGAGACGATCTGGAGATCGAGCTGGTTTCAACGGTGCTGAGAAGATTCTCGGCCAGATCAAGGACAAGTCTGCTACCAAGGCCCGAGTCGGTCTGTTTAACGATGGTCCTGCTCCTAGAGAGGGTGTGGCTATTCTCAACGAGGCTGGCGAGAAGGTGGGTGTGGTGACTTCTGGATGCAAGTCTCCTTCTCTCAACAAGAACATTGGTATGGGCTTTGTTGACAAGCCGTGGAACAAGAGCGGCACCAAGCTGACTCTGGATATCCGAAACAAGAAGCGGCCTGCTGAGGTGGTCAAGATGCCTTTTGTGGGTCATAAGTACTTTAAGTAGGTGCGAACGAAGAGCTTGCTAACTTCACTAGGGGATGATAAATTATAATAAATGATAACGAGATAATGATGTGCTGTAGACAATAATGTCTTAGCTTATGGTTGGTGTTCTATACGTAAGTTAAGGATATGCTCATACTGTAGCTAAGAGTAGAGTCTCAACCATAGATCAATGACTTGAGAAAAGACAATAAATACTGCCTAGAGTAGTTAGATATAACTATAGGGACTGGTATACCTCTCTAAGCTATGAGTGGGAACTAACACTGGTTGACCTGTATAATAGTCTATGGTTGGTGTTCTTTAAAGACTTCGTCAAGAGTAGCCTCTCATAGGCATACACCAGTAGATAATCAATTGAGCAATCATATTGTATACAACAGCTACTGCCAAAATGGCCAAATATCACTGAATAGATGAATTGTATGTTTGTAAGGACTTCCCTTGCTAGTACTCTAGACCTTTAACAGACTCCTAACCACCCTACAATACTCAGTAGACTAACCACTTAACAGATACAGTATAATGCAATCAGCAACAGCCAAGAATGGTTCAATTGTATGTATGTAACCAACTATCCTTTAGTCTTTCCAGTACCGGTAGCTAAGTCAAGAATACTTGTAGCTTATCATGTCCTTTTAAGGGAAGCTCTTGGGCTTCAAGATCACCTACAAACCACAATCTCTGGCAGATTATTAGTCCGATCTGAAATCTCAAGTTTTGAAATGGCTATCTTAGTAAGGTGTTTCTAATCAGTATCGTTCGAGCTCCGCTCACGGCTATATTACAGCTATTTACAATGTTAGTTCTCCCCCTTGTCCCCCTCCTTGGCAGAGACAGCACTCTTTGGCACCGGCGATTGAGGATGTATCACCTGATTCTCATGTCCAGGCTTGTTATGGTTCTCCACCAGTTTCTGAATATGGTCCATAGTCGACACTTTAGGCGGTTCAGCAGGTACTTCCTCTCTCACCTTCTTGGACACTTTACTGGTATCTTTATCCACCACCAAATGCTGAGGATTAAGTCCAGCAGGAGCCTTGTAGTCATCTTCCAGCAACCTTCTCTTAACCAGCTTCTCCTTGAGCCACTCAATTTCATCTTGAAGAGTCTCAATATCGTCAGCCACCGTTTCTCGTCGGTTCAGCTCCTTTCTTCGGGCTCGGAACGATTCATACAAAATCAGACCTCCAGCCACAGAGAAAATGAACCCCTCGGCGACAAATGTGGCACCAGACTCAATGGCTTTGGCTTCATTGAGAGGACGGACTTTGAAGGTCGATTTGCCCATGAGTCGCATTTTCAAATTGGTGTCTGTTTGATGCAGTCTCTGGGCTAGAGAGATGCAAATCTGCTTGAAACGAGGGTGCTGTTTGGCCTGACCTTTAATGGCTGTAGCCATGGGCTTGGCGATGGTCCGCACAAACAGCGACGTGAGTTTGAGCGCGATTCCACTCATGTTAGTGCGATAGACATGTCTTGAACTCAGCTGGAGTGGCGATGTATGTCGTGCGGCTCGTTAATTCGTGCATGACTTTGTTGGGACTTTAGGGTTAGGGTAGCAAGGTTTGGCTTTTCGGGATGGAAATTTGCTCGGCGAATATCCCAGCCCACGGCGTACATTGCATACCTCCCAACCGCCCCTCTGATTGGCCCAAATCCGGACAACACCTTGATTTTTCCCACACCGTAACCTCCTCCCACTGGAAGTGTCGCATCACCGCTAAACGACAACCACAATCAACTGGCAAGATGTTTGCTCTTCGAACTGCTGCTCGACCCGCTGCCCGAAGCGTGGGCGCTACCCGGTGAGTAGGAAAAATATTACTGGTGCTGATTGAGGAGGACAGCTTTTGACGAAGGAGATACCCGAGGACTGCCAACGACACAAAAACGACTCAATCGGCACAGAGACTGGAGAGGAGGTGTTAGGACACGTCACAGGGGGGATGGCTTCGAGGGCCCATTTAATTGGGCCAGATTGGGGGTGTTGTGAAGGTGATGATGTGGTGACGTGGGTGACGTGGAGTTCCGAGAAATGTCCGGAGCAATGGGAGTGACAATGGGAGTGTGGGGGGTGTAGCAATGAGCTGGGGTGTGGTAGAGAATCGTGACATGACTGGTGTTAGCCAATGGTTCATGTTGATGGTTCCACCACCCACCTGACCTTAAACTTGACTACACTGCACTACACGTCCTCACACCTTATTCTTATTGGATAGAAGAAGGAACACCACGCACAACACATTGAATGAACGGTCTCTGTTGATTGAAGGAGATTTTTGGTGGATGAAATGACCTCGGGTATGGTCAATTGGATGTCAAAAAGTTGATATCGTCAATTGTCTCTCACTGTGCTCATAGAGTACATTGAGCAATGATTGGATGGTATCAACTATTGTAGCTGTTGAGTGATACATTTGCTGTTGTCCGCTCGTGACCTACGACCACTCGCTGCCTTTTGCTAACCCAGAAACTACGCCACTCTTCGAGAAATCGAGATGCGACTCAAGTCCATTAAGAACATTGAGAAGATCACCAACACCATGAAGATTGTCGCCTCCACCAAGCTCGGAAAGGCCCAGCGAGCCATGGCCACCTCCAAGCTCTACAACGAGTCCTCCGAGAAGGTCTTTGAGAACTCCGAGGCCGCTTCCGGAGAGAACGCCGAGAAGCGTCTGTGGGTTGTTGTCTCCTCCGACAAGGGTCTCTGTGGCTCCATCCACTCCCAGCTCGCTCGAACCGTTCGACGAAAGCTGCTCGACTTTGAGTCTGGCGAGAAGCTGATTGACATTGTTGCTGTCGGTGAGAAGATCAAGGCCCAGCTCGGCCGATCCAACCCCGACCAGCTGCGACTTTCTTTCGGTGGAACCGGTAAGGAGGCTCCTACTTTCGAGGAGGCTGCCCACATTGCCGACGAGATTCTCGCTCTGGACGGCCAGTACGACGACATCCAGATTGTCTACAACAAGGTCCTTTCCGGTATCTCTTTCGAGCCCATCATGAAGGAGTCCTTCTCCGCCAAGGCCATTGAGGACGCCCCCAAGTTTGGCCAGTACGAGCTTGAGGATGATGTCGTCAAGAACCTTGCCGACTTCTCCCTGGCTAACACCATCTTCGCCGCTATGGCCGAGGGTCACGCCGCTGAGATTTCCGCTCGACGAAACGCCATGGACAACGCCTCCAAGAACGCCTCCGATATGATCAACAAGTACTCCATTCTGTACAACCGAACTCGACAGGCCGTCATTACCAACGAGCTGGTCGACATTATTACCGGTGCCTCTTCTCTCGAGTAAGCCTCTATATAAAACTCTAATGAGCATGACTAGATGATTATATATGTAAACACTGACAAGTAGACGATGATGTAGAACAGTAGAACGTCAATTGAGACCTAAGAATATGAACAATAGCAGTAGAACACGTCCCTATGACTATAGCTGAACGTATTAACGTCAGAGCAGATATCTCCAATTTTTTGCTTCAAAAGCACCGCACAGGGTCAATGATACATCCAAAAGAAAGCCCTGATTGAGGCGATTCTAATGGTGGCATTGGCGTCTTTGTAGGGTGGATATCTCAAGAGTTATAGACGTTATTGTCAGAAGGGGTGGTGGTGAGATTTCATTTTCGAGCACTCTAAACGGTCAATGGTATACCCAAAAGAAAGCCCTGATGAAGGCGATTCTCATGGTGGCAATGGTGTCTTTGTAAGATGAGTATTTCAAGAGTTACAGACGTTCTTGTAAGAAATAAGGTGGTGTATATGCTTAACAAAGTATACTTGGATTATGAAGAAACAACCTTCAACCAATACAGTAAGAATACCAACTAGTAAGAATAGCTGTTTCTGATGTTAAATATGATACCGGTGAATGTCTCATACCGCTTATTATTTCGTGTAGCCACCAAATCACCCCTCGCTATGTATTTTTTCATCCCGGTCTGAAAACAGCTTGTCTCTAGTTCCTCTAAGTTTAGCTCGTCGTATGCTTATACGCACTGTTTCAGGCTGTATCAGTTTGCATCAACACCACCTTTTCAACACCAAAATGACCGACAAACTGGACGACATTCAGCTTGGAGACGACGATTCCTCCATTGATATTGACCTGACTGAGGAGCAAGGAGAGGGTTCCAAAAAAGAAGACGTGAAGGACGTGAAACAGGACAAAAAAGATGAAGACGAAGATGTCAAGAAGGACGTGAAAGAAGACGACAAACACG
Source organism: Yarrowia bubula (assembly GCA_900519075.1). Taxonomy (NCBI): domain Eukaryota; kingdom Fungi; phylum Ascomycota; class Dipodascomycetes; order Dipodascales; genus Yarrowia; species Yarrowia bubula. Next base: position 196,909 of record ULGX01000016.1, read on the forward strand.
ATACAAACGACGTAAACGAGTCTTCAGACCCTTCTGAACACCCCTACCCCCCCAAACTCCACTCTACAAAGGCTCCTACCCTCCTAGGAGAAACCCAAACCGTCAATGACACGACTTTTTACGTGGTTGGAGATGCCAAATCGTGCTCCACCCTCATCGTCGTGCTCACCAACTACCTGGGGTTTGAATCGTCCAACAATATGCTTGCTGCAGACACTATTCACTCTTCTACCGGTCTTCCAGTTGTTCTTATCGACTCAACAGGAAACAACCCAGCGATGCATGTAATGAGACTCAAGGGCGACGAAGAGCTTCCTCATCTTCCTCCACCCCAAACCAAGCCCAAGTCGCAGGCGGGACCGTCGTTTTTGGGCAAATTCAAGAGCTGGTTTGCCGGATCAGTCTCGGGCTTCTTTGACGACATGTGGCTCGCTGCTCACTCGTACGAAAAGACTATAGCCATTGTGCGGTCGAGTATCGAACAGGTGTACCAGGTATACACTCCTGGCAAGATTATCGTGGTGGGATATGGATTTGGAGCGAGATATGTGCTTCCTCTGTTGAAGAGAAGCAGTGTGTTTAATCCTCATGAAGAAGACGATGAAGACTCCAGTCCTTGGGAAGTTCGAGATAAAGCTAATGCTGAAGACCATATTCTCTCAGGAGTAGCTGTTAACCCTTCATTGACCACTATCGACGACTTTAAGAATGTTCAGAAGCCGCTCTTGTTTATTTACTCTGATGAAAATGACATGCTGCCTCGAACTCTGGTAGAGCAGGGATTCAGAGCTATTCCAGGTAAGGATGCGGAAAGAAAGATGATTTCTCAGAACCCGCCTTTACCTCATGGGTTTGCCATTGCCGGAGATTATTCTGAAGATGTGGTTGGACAGAAGCCTCAAGAGGTGTTTGATCTCATTGACAAGTGGGTTAAGACGCAGGTTTAGCGAGTGAGAGAGGAAGTAGAGTCAGTAATGTATATTTAACCAATGGAACGAAAAAAACAACAACGTGTGTGATGCAGAGCACCTACAGCAATAGGGACTACACCAGAATGATCCCCTGACTCAGGAGATCATTTTCGTATAATGATATCCACAAGTTGGCTACCTCAGTGCTGTATGAAGGCAGGCTTTACAGGTCAGGGAGTAGTTGTATAAGTATACTGGTAGTAGTTCTGTAACTGATATTCAACACGGCATATTATTGGTATTTGGATGTTTCAATTAGTACAGGAGGTGGTTACTTGTTGGTCACTGAGAGCCATAGAGAACATCCTACATCGCACACAATTACACACCATTATATTTATACATTGTAATCATCTTCTTCTACTCTACCTAGCACTGTGTTCTACCTACAGCTTCGGTAGTCTAGGCTCAGTACCTTCGGTACTTCGCCTAGAACCCCCTCTGGAAAAACTTCCACGCCAACCTCACCAACAACGCAAACGCAGCAGGAATGACAAACACCTGCAATCCCTGCAACGGATGAGCCAGCTTCAGTTTGGCAATCTTCTCCGTCTCCTCATTGTCCGGGAAAAACTTGCCCGTCTCAATGAAGTTATCCATCATCTGGTCCTTATCGTACCACAGGTCAAACAGCCACTTTTCAAACTTGGCTTCATCTTTATAAGGAATCTCCTTGATGACGTACTTTGTCCAGTGCGCTTTAACATAGATAGGACCCTGACCTCTCAGAAACACGTTTCCAAGAGTGTAAAAGTCCTGTCCGTACTCTCCTCTTCCTACTCCTTCGTAAGCAAGAGTACAATCATAAAGGTAGTCCACAGTAGGCGCCAGGTTCTCAATTGCGTATCTGAGACCTGTAGTTCGAGGGAGTAGAACATGCTTGGTAGGCTTCTTGTTCATCTTGGCAGCAAACTTGTTGGAGTTGTTTGTACCATTATGAGAAGTGTTTGTACCTTCAGGGAACATGGTCAACCACACAGGAGCCTGCAGTTTGTTAAGACCCTCAAAGTGCACTCTCATGTTCTCTTTATCGTCTGCCCACTTTCTCGACATGAAGATAAAGTTGAAATTGGCCATACCAGACCCAAGAATCGGGATACTCTTGAGCGACTTTTTCAGCAAAATGTAGATACACCCTCCAAAGCCGCTGGTGAAGGCAAACCACCAGAGGTAAACCCAGTCTGTGTAGAGCTGGTGGTTGGCAATGACGATAGCTCGTTCTTCAAACCGAGAAGACAAGTAGCCATTACCGTCAACCTGAAACGTACCCTTCATAGTCTCGTCTCCTGACACTCTCATTTCTGTGCTAGTCAGAGCCTGCACTAGTGTCAACATCACCACAATGAACTGCTGTTTGGAGTACTCCACCCAAACAACCCAGGCCATCTTGGCTTGAAACTTGAGTGGATACCCTAGCCACTGGGTCAGAACGATAGACACGCATGCCGACAAAAAGTAAAACACAGCAATAATGCCCCGAATCACTTGAGACGGCTTGGAGTGTCGAGGAGGAGGCAGCTCTTTGTTGGTAGTCGGTACTGCCAGAGGAATATCAGCAGGGATAACAGGGTCTGCAGGCGAATGCTTTGTAGCCACCGGTTTGGCCGTCGTTTTTGAAGGCTGGGACCCGGAAACCGAGCTCGTCGAAGCCTCTGAAGCACCCATTGAGTAGATTGCTGTGAGATGGTATGCTGGGTAGGGCCGGATTAAGCTATATATTAATTGGGTTATTGACGCACCTGATAGCGCATGGGTTAGGGTGAGAGTGAATAACGTGAAATAAATACCACAGTGGCAACAGTTCAGTGCCAGGTATTTATGGAGAATGTGCTCTTTATAAGGATGCTTCTACTTTTGTGTTACTTACAGTATCGTACTTCTACAGTAATGTCTCACTACACTGTACCACTCTACAGTGCTCTTTAAATTACGGATATAATGTTGAGTCTGTTCAACCTCGTCATGTGGAGGAGGGGTCATGAGTGTTCACATGGAGATTACCATTATGAATACGATACTTGGTGGTTTAATGAGTACCCTGTGAGTGCATAGTGCTAAAACGAAAAAACCACAAAAAAAAAAAAAAAAGACCCTATTCACCCAACAAGTGCATTGGGCTAAGACGCTGGAATGTGGAGTAGAATGAAGGAGTGATTTAGTCCAGTTCCAGGGTTAGTGAGGGTTATTGAGGGTTATAATTGTGAAATTTGAAAAACACGTTTTCGCACTGCTGTATGGCCTGGCCTTTCGTTGTCTTACATTGACCTGTTCTTGCTTGTCTGCATCTGACATTTCACGTCATCTCTGTAGAGTGGAGCTACAGTGCAAGGTTCCAAAGTATCATTGCTGTGAGGGAATACACCATAGCAATGTAGTTGGAAAGGCGGAAATGAACGTATACGAAGGTCACGTGACCCACACACTGTACAAACACATATTCTTCCTCCAACCATGAACCACCAAGTCGTTTCATTGCCCCACCCCTGACGCACTCTTCACGTGCATCAAACCTAGTCCCAAGAGTGAACGTGTTACCTGTAGGTTGGTCTCCACATAACACACTTCAACATCAATATGGACGACTACGCCTCTTCTCGCAAAGAGATCGAGGACGCCTTTTCGTTCGAGGCCGACAAGTCCGACCAATTGGCCCAGTCGCTGAATTCGCACTCGCCCGAAGAAAAGATGATTCGCAACCATTTGGACAGTGTGCCTCCCCCAAACCCGTTCACTGTGCCTCCTCCTGTTGCCTACGATGAGCGGTCGTTTGAGAAGTCAACTGCGAGCTCCAGCCCTTCATCTTCGTTCAGACATCATGATTCTCACCAAGACTCATTCGAACCCCTGTTGACGAAAGACGACATTCTCGGCCGATCTAGCCATACTCCTCCAGCTGTGCCTTCATCTCGACCGGGTGTGACTAGAGTCCCAGTGTTAGGTGACGACCCTGTGACCCACGCACCTGTTCACCACCCTGCTCCTCCTCCTCCTGCTTCACGGCCTGTTAGAGAGGCGGGCATTGCTCCTGCTCCAAGTGCTCCAATTGCCGCTCCTGAGCCAATCAAAGCTCCTGAACCGGTTAAAGCGCCGGAGCCCATTGCTGCACCGGAGCCCATTGCTGCTCCTGAACCAATTCCCGCTCCTGCTCCACTCAAGTTTCCCCATGAGGAGAAGGAGGTGAAGGAGAAGAAGGAACCTGTTCAGAGAAAGCCTGTTTCTCAGGAGACTCCTTCTCACTCCTCTCCTGCACCTGAGAAACCTGCTCCTCACGGTTCTCACGTTCCCCATGCTCATCTCCCTACTCATGCTGTCACTCATGAAGCCCCTGAGACTCATGCTCCCATTGAGAAGGCCATCCCCACTCCCACACCTGTTCCCAAGTCAGTGCCTGTTCCTCACGTTGAGCCTGTTCCTCAGGTTTCTTCTGTGAAGCATGTTGAGCCTGTTCAGAAGTCGGTTGAGAAGCCTGTTGAGACTCAGAAGTCTGTCCCTGCTGTTCAGCCTGTTCAGAAGTCAGCTCCTGCTGCTCAGAAGCCTGCCGAGAAGACTCCCTCTTCTTCTAACGTACCCACCCTTCAACTCATTGACGGAAACAAAGAGTTCTCTCACGATGTCTCCTCTTACTTCAAGAAAGTACACATGGACAGAGTCGGCTTGGACTACCACGTTGTCGCTGTTTTCGGCTCCCAATCTACCGGAAAGTCCACCCTCTTGAACGCCCTGTTCGGCACCCGTTTCGACGTTATGAACGAAACTGCCCGTCAACAGACCACCAAGGGTATCTGGATGGCCCGAGCTCAACTCGAACAAGCCCATTCTGCCGGTTCAGCCCACTCCAAGGACTGCTCCGACTCTGCAGTACTTGTTATGGACGTGGAAGGTACTGACGGTCGAGAACGAGGTGAAGACCAGGACTTTGAGCGAAAATCGGCGCTTTTCGCCTTGGCTACCTCCGAAGTCCTCATTGTCAACATCTGGGAGCACCAGATTGGTTTGTACCAGGGAGCCAACATGGGTTTGCTCAAGACTGTGTTTGAAGTCAACCTGAACCTCTTTGCCACCTCTCAAAACAGATCACTCATCATGTTTGTCATCAGAGACCATATTGGCGCTACTCCCTTGGCCAACCTGTCCACCACCCTCAAAACCGATATGGGTAAACTGTGGGACTCCATCAACAAACCCGAGGGTCTGGAGCATGCCAAACTGGAGGACTTTTTCGACTTGCAGTTCACTGCTCTGCCTCACAAGCTGCTTCAGCCCAACGAGTTCTATGCTGACGTTGAGCAGCTAGCCTGTCGCTTCACGGTCCCCAAAGACCCCAACTACGTCTTCAAGCCCGTTTACCACCGAAACGTGCCTCTTGATGGATGGTCTTTCTATGCTGAACAAGTATGGGACCAGATTGAGCAGAACAAGGACCTGGATCTGCCCACCCAGCAGATTCTCGTGGCTCGATTCCGATGTGACGAGATTGCCGCTGGAGCTCTGGATATCTTCCTGTCGCTGTTGGTGAAGATCAGAGACCAGCTTGCTGGAGGAGCTGTTGCCTCTGCAGTGCTTGGAGGGCTTATGGGAGAGGCCAGAAAGCAGACCATCAGCGAGTACGACTCTCAGGCTTCTAGATACACTCCCACAGTGTACTCTGCTACCTTGAGTAAGCTTGAGGACCGGGTTGATAACGATCTGGGTAAGGTGTACCAGTCTTACCTGTCTCAGCTGAAGCGAGAGTCACTTGAACAGTTCAATGCTTCCCTTGAGTCGTCTTCCGTGCTCACGTTCGGAGAGAACCTGTCTCGTGCTTCTAAGGCTGCTCATTCTCATTTCATTGACAATGCCAAGCAGGTAACTGCTGCTATTGGTCAGCCCGACTCGTCGCACTTCTCTTACGACGAGACTCTGGCTGCTCTGGAGCAGGAACTCGATACTCTGCGAGACCATAAGAGTCAGGTTGAGATTGATCGGCTCATTTCTAGATCAAACAAGCGGTTCAAGGCTGCTTTCCACGAGGAGTTTGACGAGAACCTCAACAAGCCCGATGAGACTGTTTGGGATCGAATTCTTGAGTCCTTTGAGACCTTGTTGGCTACATCCATCAAGAAAATCGACCCCAACTACTCGTCGTCTTCGTTCACTTTCGGATTTGGCTCCCCCAAGACCTCTGCTGAAGGTCTCAAGCAGATCCAGCAGGAAGCATGGGCTGTGTTTGCTGCTGAGCTCAAGGACTTGTCCAAGGAAGAGCAGATTCTGTCTCGGCTGAAAAACAAGTTCAAGGAGTCGTTCCGGTATGATGTCAATGGTGTTCCCATTGTGTGGTGTCCTGGAGATGATATTGATGGCGCTTTTGCCAAGTCTCGAGAACAGGCCCTGGAGATTATGCCTTTGCTTTCTACTGCCAAACTGAGCTCTGGAAAACCCATTGAGCCTACTGTTGCTCTTGAGGAGGACGAGGATGATGACGATGAGACTGCTTTTGCCACTATCCTGACTCCCAAGCGACAGGCTTCTCTCATTGAAAAGTTCAAGAAGCAGGCTGAGGGTCTGTACTTGGAAGCCAAGCGGTCTACTATCCAGTCTACCACTCAGATTCCCCTCTACATGTACGGTCTCCTTCTTCTGCTTGGATGGAACGAGATCATGGCTGTTCTTCGATCGCCAGTGTACTTTATGTTCCTTCTGGCAGCAGCTGGAGCGGCCTACGTCATCCACACTTTGCATTTGTGGGGCCCTCTCACTCATATGACCAACACCATGATCGCTGAGGCTACGGATATGGCCAAGGCCAAGCTCAAGCAGGTGCTGGATGAGGTTCCCACCGGTGATAATACTAGGGAGAGAGAAAGAGAGGCTCCTATTGCTGGATCGTCCAGAGATGATGTCGAGCTCAAGGACTTGTAGTATTAACAGACGTGTTATAGATAAATGATTGTACTGAATGAGAGAAAGACTGTAGAGGCGAATTAAGTGTGTTGGAAGGTGAGATTACAGTGTACTGGTACGGTAAATAGAGTGTTGGCTATGGTGCGAGATTAGAGTGTGGTAATTTAAGGGTGTGCTTATACGGCTTGCCGTGAAGCCTGTTACAACCATCAACCCACAGAACTGTACTGAGAATAGCAGATGCTGTGGAATAGCTACTGGAGAATAAGTCATTGCGTTAGAATCCCACGACCAAGGAGAATCGAATGATGTAGTTTTTAGCTCCGTAGCATCAGTATTTGCCCAGGAAATGATCGGAATTCTGGACGTTGATTTAGAGGATAAGACTAATCATAAGAATCAGTATAAAGACAAAACCACCGAGCCATACCAAATATCTTCTACACCCCTCTATAAACTCTTGCCGTACTTTTAGTCCTCTCTTTTGCATGCATATTATTCATCTCCTCTTCACTACACTAATCATCATCGTCATCATCGTCATCATCAAAGATATCCAGGCCAGCCAAGCCTCCCCTTCCGTTCATATTCGTATCTCCATCATTGTCACTGCCATAGCCCGTCGATAGCCGTCTCTCCATAGCATAGCCGTTGTTTTGGGGTGCTGGAACACCATTAGCTACAGGAGCAGCTCCGCCGTTAGCCGCAACTCCATTAGAAGCCGTATGTGCAAACTTATCCGGGTCCGCCAGCTCGCCAAGCTCCGTTTTGTCCTTTCCTACCTCCATTAGCGCCAGTAGTCCCTTTCTCATTTCATCTTCAATTGGCCAAGGCAGCTTGGAATGCTCTGGACGCTCTCTAAAGTATGGGGGAGCGGTGGTGAAGTTTGCAATACGTGTAGCGTAGGTGAGGAGATCAGCAGACGACAAAGTGGACTGGTTCTCGTTATCCGGCTGGTAGTTTCGTAGTTCTCGACGACACTCTGCCAGTTTTCGGATCATGTCTCTGATTTTGTCGTCCAGCCCTTCACTGACTCTTTCCAGCGCTGCAATGGTCTGCGCAGCCTGTTGGTGTTCCACCAGCTCGTCCACCGCTTCACAGAACTGTGTTTCTGTTTCCATCAAAGTCTCAGCTAGGTCTTGTCTAAAGTCATACTTTGACAACGCCTGGACAAACCTCAACAGCGTATTTTCAAAAGCAGGCAACGCCTGATGCACCAGCAGCTCCTTATCTTCGTCCATGCAGATTCGAGCCGAGGAAAGGTGTTCCAGATGAGCTTCATCCTGCGATCTGACACTCGGAGACTCTCCTCCTTCACTGGCTCCATCTGGCCCAGGAGACACCTCCTCGACGTTCTGGAGCATCTGCAGCAGCCGGCGTCGATCAGGCACCCCGACCACGTTTGAAGAGAGCCGTCGGCGGGGTTTCGAACGGGTCAGAGCTATTGGCGCCGGCGTGGCTGCCGACGAGCCCGGTGTGAAGGGTTGTAATGGAGGTAGAGGTGTGGAATTAGCGGGTGTCGAATTCATTGTGTGGGACTGTGGGGGTGGTGTCGTTGCCCTCAGGCGTGTGTGTGTTGAATGGTATTAGTTGTGTGGTGATGAGAAGGTGGTAGGCGCTTTGGTGGTAGAATAGTGTTTCATGCCAAACACCAAATTTCAAACCTTACGGGACGGTGGGTGGGGGAGGTGTTTGAAGGTAGGGAGGCAGTTGGGGGTATTTTGAGGGTGTTTTGGGGGGTAATTCGATCACGTGATTCAACTGGAGGTGTTTATTTGGTGATTTAGTACTTCTGGGGGAAGCTGTAGAGTGTCTAAAAGCGTTATGTTTAAAGGATGACACTTTAAAGCCAAGAAAAAGGTTGATGTCCCGAGGACTATTAACTAAGGTTTAGTTGGATAGAGTTACGGGAATAGTTGGATGGTCTCAACATTGCTATTCAGCCAATTGGGGGTAAAATGGGCCAAAGACAAAAATAAAAAATAATAGAGACTCGTCTCGACTCCAGGAACACTGCAAACACGTTTTCAGCGCCCCCGATCGCAGATCTCAATATTAGTCATCTTTTTGCCCCCCAAATAGCCTAGCAGGTTAAGAGGTGTACCAAGAAGTGTGGTGGTGTGTGTTCGACTTCTGACTCTGATTATTTTATATCCCGTTGTTCTAGTGTACAATTCTTGTCACCCCTTAGTTCTGCTTAAGGGTATGCACAGTGACGACATCCCGAACACCACATTCAGTACGTCCAAGGGGGGCCCAACCGTCAAATAAAAGCAACCCAACGAACGAGAGCACGTGTAATACCCCAGAAACACTCCAAGTAGCTCTCTTATAACCCCCCAAGTACTCCATTTTCCCTTACCTCAAATTTTCAACTCTCCTACCTCCAAAGCTAAACTATTATTAAGGGTGCATACATTCGGGTGGCATACATCACAAGAGATACATAACAACAGCACACCGCTCATAGGTATTGCTACGACGCCCCCACCAACAGCACCCTCTACAAGCGCGTGCGTCGCCCGTAAAAGTGAAACGAACACACCGACGCCTGCTCTCTCTGCCCCACCAGCCTGTCCGTCTACTGCGCCACGTGTACGTCAAGGGCGTCACTTTTCTCTCCAGCCACATCTCCCGCCGTATGTCGGAAAGTATCCCTTTGGCCACTCTACAGCCACACATGGACGAGGACAGCGTACCACTGATTGGGGACGGTCCGCAGACCTCACAACGCGACCACAGTCGTACTAGCCGACGAGGACGCCATCATGCAGAAGAAGCCGAAAAGGAGCGGCTCATTGACCCACGGAAACCAGATCTGTCTACTTCGAACGCGGTTTCAAACGCAAAGTACTCGCCATGGTCGTTTCTGCCAAAAATTCTCTACGAACAATTCAAGTTCTTCTTCAACCTGTACTTTCTGCTGGTGGCTTTATCGCAGATAGTGCCGGCTTTGAGAATCGGATATCTATCGTCCTATGTGGTGCCACTGGCCTTTGTGCTCACAGTCACAATGGGCAAGGAGGCATGGGACGATATCCTAAGAAGACGCCGAGATAACGAGTCAAACTCGGAAACGTACACTGTGCTGGACTCGCCGGTGCAGGTGGCGTCACGTGACATCCACGTGGGCCAGCTCGTGCAGATCCACAAGGACCAGCGAATCCCCGCTGATATGGTCTTGCTCCAATCCTCTGAAGAGTCAGCCGAGTGTTTTATTCGAACCGATCAGCTGGATGGAGAGACTGACTGGAAGTTGCGGATTGCGCCTCATATCTCGCAAAAGCTGAGCGAGCAGGATTTGAAGGATCTGGCGACGGTCACTGCTGAACCCCCACGAAAATCCATCCATCAGTTTGAAGGAAAAGTCACGGTTGGCACTGATTCCATGGGTCTGTCAGTCGACAACACAATGTGGGCCAATACGGTCCTAGCAAGCGGAACAGCAGTGGGATTGGTTGTTTACGTGGGTGCTGAGACTCGTCAGGCTCTGAATACCTCTCGAGCAGGAACTAAAACGGGTTTACTCGAGCTTGAGCTCAACTCGTTATCGAAAATGCTCTGTTTCTGCGTCTTTTTGCTGTCTTTCGTCTTGGTAGCTCTCCATGGCTTTGGCAAAGAGTGGTACGTTGACGTGATGCGTTTTCTCATTCTCTTTTCCACCATCATTCCCGTTTCTCTGCGTGTCAACCTCGATATGGCCAAGTCAGTGTACGCTTACCAGATTGAACATGACTCGTCCATTCCAGACACTGTGGTGCGTACTTCAACCATCCCTGAGGATCTAGGTCGAATCGAGTACGTCCTTTCCGACAAAACAGGAACTCTCACTCAAAACGATATGGAGATGAAGAAGATCCATGTGGGAACAGTCTCCTACGCAGGAGAGGCTATGGATGAAGTACGAGACTTTGTCCAATCAGGAGGAGAAGCTGGACCTCGATCACGACGAGAGATTGGAAACCGAGTGAAGGATATCGTTACTGCCTTGGCTATCTGTCACTCAGTCACTCCTTCCTATGAAGATGGCACCTTGACTTATCAGGCTGCCTCTCCTGACGAAATCGCCATTGTCAACTGGACCGCTGAAGTTGGTCTTCGTCTTGTTCGAAGAGATAGAAACAACATGGTCCTTCAGCTAGAGTCCACTGGTGCCCTCAGAGAGTACGAGATTCTCAACGTGTTCCCATTCACCTCCGAGTCCAAGCGAATGGGAATCGTGGTACGTGACGGAGAAGACTACTGGTTCTTTGAAAAGGGAGCCGATACCGTCATGGCCAGTATTGTGCAAACCAATGACTGGCTGGAGGAGGAAACGGCCAATATGGCTCGTGAGGGGTTGCGTACCCTGGTGGTGGGCCGAAAACGCATGTCGCGCAAGTCGTATGAGGCGTTTGCCGACGCTTACGGTAAGGCTCAGATGGCGATGCACAGACGAGACCATGCGATTGCTCACGTGATCACTGAGCATCTGGAGCACGATCTCGAGCTGTTGGGCTTGACTGGAGTGGAGGATAGGCTTCAGGCTGACGTCAAAGTGTCGTTGGAGCTGCTGCGAAACGCCGGAATTAAAATCTGGATGCTCACCGGAGATAAAGTGGAGACTGCTCGGTGTGTGGCTGTATCTTCGAAACTCGTGTCACGTGGTCAGCACGTGCACACCATTACGAAACTGAAGGGCCGAGAAGCTGCTCTTGACCAACTCGAGTACCTTCAGTTCAAAACTGATGCTGCTCTGTTGATTGATGGAGAGTCACTCCAGCAGTTTCTCAACCTCTACCAGACCGAGTTCATCACCGTGGCAACCAAACTCCCTGCTGTGATTGCATGTCGGTGTCATCCTCAGCAGAAAGCAGATATGGCTCTTTTGATTCGCCAACACACGAAAAAACGAGTCTTGTGTATCGGAGATGGAGGAAACGACGTGTCTATGATCCAGGCAGCTGATGTTGGAGTGGGTATTGTTGGTAAGGAAGGACGACAGGCCAGTCTTGCTGCTGACTTTTCCATTACCCAGTTTTGCCATCTTACAAAGCTGTTACTGTGGCATGGGCGAAACTCGTACAAACGGTCGGCCAAACTGGCTCTGTTTGTCATTCACAGAGGTCTCATCATCTCTGTATGCCAAACAGTGTACTCTGTTTCGTCGAGATTCGAACCTCTGGCCTTGTATCAAGGATGGCTCATGGTGGGTTATGCTACAGTATACACCATGATGCCTGTCTTTTCTTTGGTGCTTGACAAGGATGTGGATGAACACCTAGCCAAGCTCTACCCAGAGCTGTACAAGGAGCTCACAGAAGGCAAGTCTCTTTCTTGGAGCACGTTTTTCATCTGGGTGCTCATTTCTCTGTATCAAGGTATCATTGTACAGGGTCTTGCTCAGGTGTTTACAGGACTCGATCAGTCGCTGTTTACGACAATGGTGGCTGTCTCGTACACTGGTTTACTACTGAACGAGCTGTTCATGGTGGCTCTGGAGGTGATCAAGTGGAACAAGACTATGGTGATTACTGAAGTGGTATCGCTGGGCATGTACTGCGGTTCGATTCCCTTCCTCGGCGAGTACTTCAACCTCGAGTACTTTCAAAAACCAGACTTGTACTGGCAGGTGGCGGTCATTTTGGCTGCTGCCCTGGTGCCTGTGTGGGCCGGTAAGGCGATTAAGGCCAAGTTGAAGCCCCCGAGTTATGCAAAGGTGCAGGAATAGACATAGAGCGAGGAGTGCGAAGCGAAGCTGAGCACTCTGAGCATTCCAAGAGAGCTGACAGAGCTGGGATACTACAAAAAGTGTAGATAATGACATTGCATGTGTTACCAGATGTTGTATAGTAGATGTGTGTAGACGTATATATTTACTTGTATAGGTGGAAATAGTGGCCTTAAAGTAGTCTCTTATTGTACACTTAGCTTCTACATCTGGTCCAGTATAGCTACTGTACTGGTACTATGGTACAAGTTCTAAAGTTACTCCATGCTGTATGTGGTCAATACTGGTATTACTTTTTTCATTTTTAATTCAATTGACTCTTAACTATCGTGCTGTTCTACAAAACAGGCCAGAACTTCTTCTCCATATCGAGCAACTGTTCTCCAAACACCTTGGTCTCCTTTCGGACCTCCTCGTAGTGCTCCTTAGTCTCACCCTCAAACTGCACTTTATCAAACTTGTTAGCCAGCACACCAAGCTTTTCAACAAACTGCTCAAAATCCGGCTTGGCCCACCAGGAAATCATAGAGTCGATACCCAGACCTTCCACGGTTTCAGGAACGGCATGGGGAGAGTTGATGTTCTTCTTTCGCTCAGTAGCAATGTAGAACATTGCTTCTTTATAGACCTTCTCCAAAACCCACATTCCCGCGACCAGAGTTCGGATATCCAGTTTCTGATTCTTGGAAGACTCAATCATAAAGTTGATGTATTCCCACACAGGAGGATGGATCTTCTCAGAGCCATGGGCACTTCGAGCCTTGAGATCTTCAAGCCGATTAGTGCTCGCAAGGAACTTTTGGTGCTGGGCAATCGGGTTAGGGTCAAGGGGTTCAAGATCAGCCATTTTGATCTTTCGAACAACGCCAATCTCCTCAAACTTGGTCATTTCGTTCTGAGCGACAATGTACGCTCCGGAGAGAAGAGTGTAGAGTTCTTCAACGAGATTGCCGTATTTGGACTCAACAGCGGTCCATTTGGGGTCTGTCTTGAGCTGCTCAAGTTCAGTGATCATTCTGGAGAGATACCCTCCACAACCTCCAACGTAGATGTAGTCAGAGTACAGCCAGTGGTCGAATTGAGAGTCTGAGAGCTCTCTAAGACCGACTTTGACAACCCAGGGGGCTTTGACGGAAGCCACGTCGAATTTCTCTTGAAGATCAGGCCATTCCATGGTGTTAGGTGGTGAAACAAGGACAGGAAAAGGACGGCTATATATGGAAGACTCATTAAACTTTCTGCAACCTAGTCATGGATTGACTCAGTTGAGTCATCTGTCCAATGAGGTAATAGACTGGTGCATGAGAAAGAGGGGGGAATTTTGAAAAGTACAGAGGCCAGTGTGTGGAAGGGCTCACATATACGTAAACAATGCTTCTATGTCACGTGACTTGTCACATACTGTATCACCTTGCTTGTATCTCTTAGCTAACACGTATCTCATACGGCACTCAACAAGCTCTGAAAGGTGAAAGGGAGGGTTTATTTTTGTCGGTGAAAATTGCTCAATTTGCTCCGTTATTTTTTGTATGGTATGCTCACGTGACAATTGATCTTGTGTGCAAAGCACTCATTCATAGCTCCAATATTCCAGCCTGTAGAGCTCTCCATATTGTGTTGTCTTTGACCTCTAAGGTTAATTTTATGTCTCAATAAAGTTGAGAGATTGTCAAAAGCTATACGGTGTACGATATGAGAACTGTGGGGTTGGTAGAGACGATATGTTGCCTGTTTTGAGAAGATCACGTGATATATGGCTTATGTAAGCTTACATAAGCATACAATTGTTATCAGCTTCTCAATTGACCTTGTATTCAGCTATCTACAGTGCTAGTAGCTATGGTCAAAGCCAATTCGCATGTGTTTCTTTGTAGCTGTAAATTGAGTCATCTTGAGTCATTCTGGGGGTGTTTTGGAGGTTTCAGCTTGGATTTGGGCGTTAGAGAAGTTGTTCCACAGTAATTGTGTTTGAATCAGATTCAGATATCACTAGAAGTTCGATGGAATGAGCAATTGTACTGCTAGGGACAAGTACTGTATCTTATTCGAAAGAGCGAGTCTTATTTCATCATACTCACACCTCTTCCTACCTTCTGTTGTCTCATATCGTCTATTTATCGTCATATCTCCGTCTCCATAAATCTTAACAAAATTGTCAACAAAACGGAAACTAAATAGTTAAGAAATTACTTATCCCAATAGACCCGATTATTCATTTTTCAGTCAATCCCTCCCCCCTCATGCCATATCAAATCACGTGACCCTACCTCATAACCTGTTGCACACGCTCCAGACCGTTGTTTCGTGATGGACAATTATACTTTGACCATGGGGCTGGTGAGAAAATTAAAATAAAATTAAAATGAGAAAAAAAATGTGAAAAATCATAAAAATAAAAGAACCTCTAAAAACACACCCATCCATTGTACACCCGTTTATTGGCTATCTATAGGTCCCTTTTTGTACACATTCTTAGTTCGTATTTGTGTACCCCCTTTCTATGGTAATGCTCTCAAACAGCAGCCCTCCCAATGTTATTGACGTCATGTGCGTCATCATTTTGGAGAACCATGTGGCCTAACAGTATGAGTGAGAATAAGGTGGTGTCAGGAAAACTAAGGGGACCTTATAAAGTAGAGCCATCAGAAACATCACAAAAATGCATAACTCGTATACCCCCCTTACTACTACCTGTATCCCATCTCCTACATGCCGCGTATCTCTATAGGCTCACTAATATGCACTACAACTCAAACATCACCACACCAACTCCATCTCCACACGATGAAACCGCCACATCTGACGGACAAGCAGTGGCGGCTGGAGCTGCTGGACAAGCTGGAGATTGAGGCGAAAATCAAGGACGGGGCGGACAACATGCTGGTGGTGCTGGACAAGAAGGAGAAGACTAAGACCGACACTCGTGAGGGAATGCGGTCACGGGTGGAAAGTGAACTGAATGCCAGTGTGGCAAGGATAGCGCTGTTGAACGAGCAATTGCGAGAAGTGCCTGTGGGTCACGATGTGCCGATCCGTGGAATTCATCAGGTCAACAATCATGTGAACGGAAGTGAGGACAACAACGAGAGTCCTTCATGGCTGATCAGCAACATTGTTCAAGCTCTGGACGACCCTGCTGTGAATGCTGACGATCTGGTGACGAAATGCAACGAGCTGGTCAGAGTGTTTACACGGTACCCGCTTCAGAAATACGATCTCGTACTTTCGCACGTTGGAGACAGAATACAGCGGTTATTGTTGCACAAGAGAACTGAGGTGGTAGCAGCGGGTTACCGAGTGGCTAGACATGCTCTAACTGATATCTATTCGCTCAAAACCGCCCGAGGTTTTCAGACTGATCTCTTCGTCATCAGATCCCTCGCTAGAGATAACAGATGCCATTTTGAACGTCTACAGGCTCTCAAGTACGTCAGAGCGTTCACAGATGTGCCTCAGGGAGTGGCGGAAATCAGCATTGGGGTGGTTAGGGCTATTGTGGCTGTAGCTGAGCAGCAGGAGGATAGGTTGAGGGTGGCTGCACTAGAGACACTGGCTGAGTTGTTGGTACTGGATTCTCAGTTGGTTCATAAAGCTGGAGGTGTGAGACCGCTACTGACTTTATGCGTGGAAGGACCTTTTGAACTCGCTGCTTTGGCTACACGTGTTTTGCTGTATACGTTAGATTCACCAACTACAAGGCATGTTTTACAGGGAGGTAAGGATTTGGAATTTCTGGTTTCTGTGTTAACCGAGGTCCAACAGAAAGGTCACGTGAACGCTGAACTCCTGCGCAACTCGTGTATGGTGATTGGTGTTGTTTTGACATCTTGGGCTGGACTAATGTCTTCTGAGGGTTCGAGTCTCGTGCGTGCTCTTATTCAGTGTTTGGCTTTACCTCTGCCTTTGTTAAGAGACATTGTTTTGAGTCTGCTATTTGACCTGTTCCGTTTAAAGGCGCCTTTTTGGTCGCATTCTTTTGTTGCAGGAAAGAAGCTTACTACTCATGGCAGAATAGAGCCTAAAGCGAACAACTGGAGAAGACCGAGGTACATTAATCATTTTCTAGCACTCCTACTCACTGTGTTTTTCAGAGAAGGACTACTAAATGAACTGCAAAAAGTGATTACCACTAAAGAGGATGAAACTGGCACTAGGAAGGCGTTATTGCTCGTTTCTGAACTGCACAAACTAGCTGGAGAGGTTCTACCAAGAGAACTCCTCAGTGAAATCGAACGACTAGAAACACTGGTCATTTCAGCCCAAATCCAGTCCTCTTCAGGTCCTAATGCCACTGCTGCAAACGCCATTTGTGCTATTCACCGTATTGACGCTATCTCTAGGAATCAGCATAAAACAGCTGCTCTCAATTCATCAACTACAGTCAAAGTGCAAATGGGTGTTCAGATTGATGATGCTCATTTCAGACAGCTCATTACTGATACTAGAGTGCTGCAGACGAAAAATTACACGAAATGGAACTGGAATGTGTTAATGGAGCTCATTCAAGGTCCGTTACTCAATCCCAAAAGGCTTGAAGAAGTGACTATCAAACACTTTTCAAAATTCGCAAAACGGCTAATGTCTTTCTACAGACCGTTCAAGTACCGGTTTTCAGCCATCAAGAAGACGAAATACAACCGAAAATACGTCGAAACCGGCTGTGCTTTGCTGAAAACACTTTTGGCTACCCAGGAAGGAGTGGATTACCTCACAGAAAACAAACTGCTGCGTCAAATGGGCGAATGTCTGGCTCAATTGGACCCAATGAGTGGTATTATCTCTTTAGAGCCGCTGTTTTCAGCTCAGAGGCTCGAATCCACCTTGTCTTACGGCTACTTTGAGCTGCTAGGCACGTTATCTCAAGACAAAAACGGACTGGCTATGATGGAAAGATGGCGAATGTTCAACATGCTGTACCACTTGACAGACGTGCATGAAAGACAGGATTTGATTATTCTGATTATTGGTTCACTGGATTACACTATTCCTAACCATACCAGGATTATTCTGTCTAAAGCTCTTACTACAGGTCCTTCTCCAGTGAGATTGTTTGCCACAAAGCGGTTAGGTTCTTTGTTACAACTAGGCTACGCACAACCCTTAACTAGTCCCCAATGGGCTATTTCCCTTCTGGTTGGTCAGTTGTATGATCCTGATGTTGAGGTTTGTAAACTGGCAGTACAGCTTCTCCAAGAGTACTGCTCAGTGACTGAAAACGTGCCTCATGTGGTTCGTTGTAGACCTGCTTTGGACCATCTTGGGGCTGTTGGAGCACCTCTACTGTTGCGATTTCTGTGCACCTCTTCAGGCTTTCAGTACCTTCAAAAAATGGACTTTGTTGCTCTGGAAATGGACAGTTGGTTCCATGGCCAAAATGAAGCCTATGTCGGTCGTATTGAGTATTATCTTGAACAATGCATGGTTCCTTCGTTTGGAACAGTGCTAGATCTTCAAGATAAAGATACTGACGATGCACTGGCTTCTCCACCTCCTCATTTCTATGGAGAGTTGGCAATGACTGAAGAGGGGTGCCAGTTACTACAGCAACGGGGCCATTTTGCGGAATTCGCTTCGTTCATCAGAGAACACGGCCTTACTGCTCAAGATAGAGACACTGTTCTGAAACTGAAGGGATGTCTCTGGGCAGTGGGTCACGTTGGAGCTACAGAACTAGGAGCTCCTTTTCTAGACCAATCGGGAGTAGCTGTAGATGTGGCCAACATTGCTAAACACTCTCCTGTGTGGTCTCTAAAGGGCACTGCTTTCTTTGTCTTGGGGCTAATGGGAACTACTAATCTGGGCTCTGAGATTATCGATGAGTGTGGTTGGAACAGTACCTTGGATGTTTACGGTAGCCCTCGAGGGTATGCTCTTCCGTATGAGTGGGATGGCTTGTTTACTGAGAAAAGTACGGTTGTGAGAACGTCTCAGACTGTTCCTAGTATTCCTGATTTGCCTAAAATTTCTTCAGACCCTATTAGGAGAAAGATTATGAGTGCTTTGTCGAATCTGAGTAATCATATTCTAGCCAATGACGCTTCTAGAACGCTCATCAAACTGGATGCAAAGTACCATGACCGGTTTGATTCGTTGACCTTGTTTCTTGAGGTTATGGAGCTGCTGGAGGTGTATAGGTATAGGTTGCCTCAAAGACGGTTTATTTTTGAACTGTTTAATACGCCGAAGATGTTGGAGAGGAATGCTAGGAGGCAGAGGGAGAGGAAGAGGAGGTCGCAGAGAGAGTAGCGAGGGCGTGAGTGCGTAGCACGAACGCCCGAGCGTCTTCAGAAGGAGTGAGTGCGAAGCACGAACGACTGGACAAGTTGGTGTTTGTCTTACAAACAACTGACTGTTGTTGGGTTTGTGATGGGATTGCATTATTTATAATATATTTATCGCATGTATGAGTGTGTAGATGGTTGGTTGTAGTGTAGTGGTAGCTTCAAGTAGCTGTGGTTATGTAGTCAGGCTGGATGTTCAATATAGTAAGCTTGTAAGTGGTCGGTACCATCAACGGAGGGTACCCTCTGCGGTATATGTAACATCCAGTACCAGTACTTGAAACAATAACCTGGCTCATATTCTCGGGACATTTCTTCACTCCAGTTACACTTTGGTTAAGCTTTTGGGAGGAATGAAGTAAATCTAAAATGTCAAGTAATATCGATACTTTGGGGGCGTACAACTCGGAATTTTTGTACTAGCACATGATGAGATTAATGTGGATTATATAATTTCATGCGTCAATAGAGGTATTACTAAAACTCTCATGTCCGTAGGATGCCTGTAACGAGCAGTAGCCACCCCCAGGTCACTTTTTTAGTTGGCTTTTTTGTTACACTTAAGTAAACTGAAGCAAAAAGATGAGCAGACGTAGTCTGCTGTCTTTTTGCTGGACAGCTGGTGAGCTAGTCTCAAGAGAAGCAGAAAGATGCAGAATCCCCCCGCTGGGCGTTCCCACCGTTGACAGTACCGACCACTTATAATAGAGACAGCTAAGGGTATCTTACAAGCTAACGGTTTTATTCCTTTGATGTTCAGAGTTATTGTCATTGTTCTGAAGCATCCTACACAGCCAAAGAGGAATTGTACTGAAGGTGGTAGAGATGGTCGTATCGTAGGAAGCTGTCCTTCTAAAATTGTCCTTATATCCTCCACAGGTATGAGACAGTCGTTGTCCAGGCAATTTTCTAACTCGTTGATAGAGACGGTGCTAAGACTCATTTAACGGTGTTTGGTGTGTTGCTGAGTACAAGTAGTGTGGTTTGGACCTTGCCCAGCATACATGTCCGGTGTCAAGTAAAGTCCAACTAAACTCCCAACTACACGTTTTTCCATTGTAAAAACCTTAACGTGATTAAGGTTCAGACTGGTAGGGCACTCTTCTCTTGCGTAAAAGGACATACAAAATGGCTGTTGACCTCAGGTACCGCTTAGCTGATAGCTCAATTGCCTTCATCTGCTCATACACATCCATATCCCCAACCCCCAAAGCTCTAGCATCAATATTGAGTGAGCTAGAACAGTTTTAATTTTCTTAGTGAATCTCAACAAAACCCAACTGTTTCACTTGGCAGACAGTGTTAGACAGCCGTTAGTTCCGAATTTTGTATGAAAACCAGTGGATGTTTTCCAATATTTGCTTATAAATCGCCCATTTCACACCTATTTCACATACAGCTTTTTTCTGCCAGACCTCGGGAATGTCAAGTTTGGATTTTGTATTTAACAAATGTTAAGTAAATATGCTAACAAAAAAACACTCAACTCCGCCTACAGTCGTCTTAAATACAGTCATAATCAATTAATACAGTTAAATAAACTAAACCAACACGGCAATCATGGCCACGAGTCCAGCCAGCACGGAAACACCAACTGAAGACGCTCCATTGGCCTGTTCGTGTTCGGTAGGAACGGGTACGAGCGGTACGATGGGAACAGTGGGAACGGTGGTGTTCTGAGTGGTGGTTTCGTTAGTGACAACAAAGCCAGTGGTGGTAGGAATAGGCTGAGAAGCCAGAGGAGTCTTGGTGACAGCTGACTCGGTAACTGCAGGGGTCTCCTCAGGGGTAGAATAAGTCATAGTGATGAACTTGGTCTGGTAGAGAGTCATAGTGATGTTGCCTTCAACGACCACAATGTAATCTGTCTGAGACGGTTCAGCGGGCAGAGTGTAGATAGGCACGGGGGTGGTAGTAGTGCCTGGTTCGCTGGTTTGAGCAGGAACGGGGGGAATGAGCCAGGTGGTGTTGGAGGGGACGATAGTTGAAGGAACAGAAGGAACCTCAGGGATAGAAGAAGTAGCAGGAACTTCAGTAGGTACTTCAACTGGAGGCTCAGAGGTCTGAATAGGAGTCTCTGAAGGAGTCTCTGAAGCCTCAGGAGTCTCAGAGGCCTCGGGGGTGTTAGTAACAGGAGTCTCTGTGGTAGGAACATCAGTAGTCAGAGGAGTAGACTCAATAGGTGTGTCAGTCTCAGTGCCGGGAATAGAAGTATGGACAGTGACGGTGGTGATGATGGTCGTGCCGGTGACGGTCTCGTTGGAGAAGACGGTGGTGTAAATGGGAGGCACTGACTGAGAGGTGACAGGAGTCTCGGAGGTGGTAGGAACTGACTCTGAAGAGACAGGAACTGAGGACTCATCAGTAGAGACAGGAGTCTCGGGGACAGAAGTGACTGGGATAGAGGGCTCAACAGTAGACATAGAGAAGTTGGAGGTAGAGATGGGAACTGAAGGAGTGTCAGTAGTACCAGGAACCTCAGTTGTAACAGGAGCCTCAGTTGTAACAGGAGTCTCAGTAGTAACGGGAACTGAAGGCTCAAATGTGGAGATTGAAATGTTTGAGCTGGACAGAGGAGTCTCAGTAGTAACAGGGACCTCAGGAGCTTCACTGGTAGAAGGAGACTCAGGTGTGACAGGTTCAGTAGTCTCAGGCACTGCAGGCTCAGAGGTAGAAGGAGTCTCGGACTCGGTTTCAACAGGAGTAGAAGAGGGAGCCTCTGTAGTAGAAGGCTCGGGGGTAGAGCAGACTGAATCAGTGCACTCAGGTGTCTCGGTCTCAGCTGGGGTAGAAGTGATAGGAGAGGTAGCTTCAGGAGTAGAGCAAACAGAGTCAGTGCACTCAGAGTCGGTAGTGGAAGGAGTCTCACACTCGGAGCAAACAACTTCAGTGGTGACTGGAGTTTCAGTGACAACAACAGTGACAGGAGTCTCAGTAGTGGAAGGAGTCTCACAATCAGTGCACTCAGTATCAGTAGTAGGAGTCTCAGAGGAAACAGGAGTCTCAGTAACAACAACGGTAGTCATAGACTCAGTGCAACCAGACTCGGTGCAGACAACCACAGTAGTGATAGGAGTCTCGGTGACGATTTCAGTGACGACGGGAGTGTCAGAGCTGACAGGAACAGATGACTCAAGAGCAGTGGTAGGAACAGATGACTCAAGACATTCAGTCTCAGTGCAGACCACAGTAGTAACAGCTCCAGTGGTGACAGTTTCAGTGACGACAGGAGAAGACTCGCAAGCTGACTCGGTGCAGATGACTTCAGAAGTAGCAGCAGGCTCACTACTTGTAGTAGCAGGCTCAGTAGTAACAGGTGCTTCAGTGGAAACAGGCTCAGAAGTAACAGGAGCTTCGGTAGTAGCAGGAGTGTCTGAAGTAACAGGAGAAGACTCACAAGCAGTGTCAGTACAGATAGCTTCTCCAGTAGAAGAAGGAGTCTCAGTAGTAACAGGAGCACTAGAAACGACTTCAGAAGTAGCAGGCTCAGAAGCAGGAGTCTCAGAAGCCTCACTAGTAACAGGTGCTTCAGAAGTAGCAGGAACAGAAGATGCTTCAGAAGTCATAGGAGTGTCAGAAGTAACTGGAGCTTCAGTAGTCATAGGAGTCTCAGTAGTCATAGGAACACTGCTAACAACCTCAGTAGTAGGAAGAACAGAAGATGCTTCAGTAGTCACAGCTTCAGTAGTAGCAACAGTCTCAGTCTCAGTCAGAGGACACGGCTTCACAGGCACCGAAGGCAACATATAACACCTATCTGAATGACACTCTTCAGTGATGGTTGTAGAAGTGCATTCGCTGTTTTCACAGGAGGTGACGGTTTCTGTAACAATCAAATCCAAGTGTTCAGTCTCATAGACAACATCAGGGTACTCTTCCACCGTCAGAGACTTGAGAAACATGGTGTATGGCCCTTCAGTATAATTGGTTACACCTCCAGCCCAATCAATAACGCCCGGTTCATTTGTAGGATCTCCTCCAGCCCAAATACCGAATCTGACATGCATAGGAGAGCTAGGGTAGCCTTGTTTGAAGGAAGAAGGGACTGATCTGAGAGTTTCGCCGTTGACGGACCAGGTGATGGCTTCTTTGGTCCATTCGAGAGTGTAAGTGTTGTACTCGGTAGTAGTCTTCATCACAGGATGAACAGCTCCTCTATCGTATGTTTGAGTGTTTCCTTTAATGAAAAAGTTGCTCTGGACGTAATTCTCATCTCCTCCAATCCACTCAATGTCGATTTCGTCTTTGTCATCTGATTGCAAGACGATAGAAGAGACGATACCTTGACCAGGAGAAGATTTCACAACTGCCTCGATTTTTCCGTACAAGAAGAGAAAATCGGACTTGAGAGTCGGGTTGTCGCCTTGTTGAACGACTGAGAGAGCGGCTCCGTCTTCAGAATAAGCGATTCGGTGGGCTTTAGAAGACGGTTGAAAGGCTGAAACCGGGCCATCTGTGAAGTCATAGGACTTGGCACAGACAAGAGCTGCGAAAAGGACGTTTTTGAGCAGCATAAAGAGAGACTAGGGTGAGTGATACTGAATAGCAAGTGTGGTCGGGTGGTTATATATATATTCGTACCATTGTTTGTCAGGTGCAGGAGATAACGTTATGGGTATGCATGATTCAGGAGAAGGTTGGTTATACGAGAGTAAAAGTGTGAAGACTGAGACTAAGATGAGACAGTGTATACCAGAGTAACACATACTAGATGGTACTATGCTGGTAGAAATGAGTGAAAAACGACGGATTCACGATACTCTGAGCCGTCTGTTTCTCACAGCTATTTTTTTTTTTCCACATTCCATAAATTACCCCTGACTGGATATTACTGGATATTAACGAGCTCGTATCATTGTCTTGATATTATAAAGTCAATCTGTCTTAACGTGATACGATACTACTGGTAGCTAGCACACAGTAATTGAAGGCAGCAGTAGCTAATTATATCACTCTCTGTGTTTGTGTTACTCCTACAAGTACTACATTTCTGTTTGTGTAAGATATCATTTGTTTCTGTTCTTCTACAACTGTCCACCTATCGTATCGTACTTCTCATGCACCCCTTAATCCCCTCCAACAAAGACGCAGCGTGCCCCATTTTCGTGATGAGGGGTTGGTATGAACGGTGACGGTGCTCTGTTGTGGTAGTAGCTGGTGCTATGGCATTCCTATATATATTTAGTTGAGCTAGTTAACACCGTTGTGGTATAGTTGTAGTATTAGTTAGCTCTTTGGTCCAGTCAACCAGTTACTTAGATCTCACTGATCAACGCGTATCTACTATAAAAGTATGTTTTATACCCCTTACATAGCCCGATACCCGATTGGGACTCGTCACATACCAATCGAGCAATGCCTTGTGTGTATTATTATGTCCTGTTATTATCTTGCGTCAAGTTCGACTTCATTCCACTTTAAAGATATGAACTTCAGACAAGTACGTAGTCAAGCAGAAGCACTACAGCTACAAGTACAGAACAGCTACAAGTACAAGCTCAGCTCAATTGCACTCAAAAATCGTGCCATTTTCACGTTTCCCAAAAAAAATCACGTTTTTTCCCATCCCTTATCTTTTCATCTTCACTGTTCCAACACTCCATATAACCCCAATTCAAGATTCATAAAATTCCAAAAATTCCGAAAAAACAGAAAAATCCCAGAATTCGGCAAATCCTCCAAAACACGTGCTCTCACCTTCATCACACGCGTTTACCCTACTCACTCATATTCTCGTTGTCTCTCTACCATGCAAAGACCATGTGGGGTGTTCACTTCATGCGGCTGAACATACTCCACAACTACAACCACCAATAGTCGCGTAAAACCCTCCAAAACCCGCTCAAAATCATACCACGTGATCTCCCGTCCTCCAGCTACCCAAATCAATTTAGAAAACTCCAAAATTCCAACTTTTCCCTTCCAAACTTGCAGTTTCCGTTTCCAACAATTATAGCTTATTTCCTCATCCTTAAAGAGTGAAAAAATGATCAATCAAGTGGCAAATAAAACATCACTTAAAAACACCCTCCTCATAAACACCACTTTTACACCCATTATCCCGTTTATTGCCCTCAAACACCCCTACGCCCTCTTTCCCAACCCTAACCCTCCTACATACACCAATTTACTAATTCCCAATCTCGCGTCGCGTCATGTTTCTACACTCTTTCCGCACCCCGACCACGCGTCGAGTTTTTGTCAACATGGCCAAGCAGCAGACGTTGAAGTGGGTACAAAACCAAGGTCACGTGATCGTGGATCACGTGACGGAAAATCGAGCATTACTAACACAGTTTTTTCGGAACCAAACGAAAGGCTTCTGAGGAGGTTGAGGAGAAAAAGGTGAAGAAGGAAAAGATTCCAAAGTCGCCAAAATCGCCAAAAAAGGAGGAAAAATCGCCAAAAAAAGAAGAAACGCCGCCAATCACCATTGCTACACAGTCACGTGTTCCAGACACTAGCACAGTGTGTGAATTGGCTTCGAAAACTGCCAATGCTGAAGGACACATTCATGGACCTTTACTCTACAGAACCATCGTTGATACGTTTGAAAAAATCGAAGCAACCACAAAGAGACTTGAAATCACTGCTCATTGCGCTGCCCTCTTTCTATCTGTGCTCAAATCACACCCCAACATGATGGCTACTGTTGTCTATCTGTGTATCAACAGACTGGGTCCTGATTATGAAGGTCTGGAGCTAGGTCTTGGTGAATCAATTCTCATGAAGTCCATTGCAGAGAGCACGGGTCGAACTGCCGCTTACGTTAAAGCCGAGTACCAGAAACTGGGTGATTTAGGAAAAGTAGCCCAGTCTTCAAAGAGTAACCAGAGAGCCATGTTCAAACCCGAACCTCTCAAGGCTCAAAATGTTTTTGACACTTTTCGGGAAATCGCCCAAACCACCGGTAAAGACTCTCAGGGTGCGAAAATCAACCTCATTAAACGCATGATGGGTGCTTGCCAAGGTAACGAAGCCAAGTTCATTATTCGGTCTTTAGAGGGTAAACTGCGTATTGGCCTGGCTGAAAAGTCGGTTCTCGTCTCTTTATCTCAAGCGTTTGTGACTTTTGAGGCCGAAAAAAAGGGCAAAAAAGTGAATCCCGAAAATATCACCGCTGGAGAAGAAATGATCAGAGACGTGTTTTGCCAGCTGCCGAATTACGCGCTGATTATCGATACTATGCTGGAAAACGGGATTATGAGACTTTCCGAGACTTGTAAAATTTCTACTGGAGTACCTCTTAAACCCATGCTTGCAAAGCCTACAAAGTCACTTACAGAAGTACTGGACAGGTTTCAAGACACGGAATTTACCTGTGAGTACAAGTATGATGGAGAACGAGCTCAGATTCACAAGTCTGAAACCGGAGAAATGTTTGTATACTCTCGAAATTCAGAAGATATGACTGTGCGGTACCCTGACTTGGTCTCTATTATCCCCAAATTTGCAGGTGAGGCGAAATCGTTCATTTTGGACTGTGAAGCAGTAGCCTGGGATCGAGTGCAAAACAAGATTCTGCCTTTTCAAGTGTTGTCTACGAGAAAACGAAAGAACGTCACTGAAGATGAAATCACAGTCAGAGTGTGTATTTTCGCATTTGACATTTTGTACCTTAATGGTGAGTCTTTGTTAACAATGCCTCTAAGTGATAGACGGGAAAAACTCAAAGAAGCGTTCACTGAAGTCCCTGGAGAGTTCCTCTTTGCCAAATCAATGGATACTTCGAATGTGGAAGAAATCCAAACATTCTTAGACCAATCTATCAAAGATTCGTGTGAAGGGCTCATGGTAAAGCTCCTGGAAGGCAAAGAATCAGGTTATGAGCCTTCAAAACGGTCCAGAAACTGGCTCAAGGTCAAGAAAGATTACATTGACGGAATTGGCGATTCTCTGGACTTGGTAGTGCTAGGAGCATACTTTGGAAAGGGCAAACGGTCTCAGTGGTATGGAGCGTTTTTGTTGGGTGTTTATAACCAAGACTCTGAGGAGTTTGAAACGGTTTGCAAGACTGCTACTGGGTTTACTGAGGATATGCTGCAGCAAATGTTTGATAAACTGACTCCTACGGTGGTTGAAAAGCCCCAGGGAGTGTCATACGATAATGCTCCTGCTAATATGCCAGACGTGTGGTTCGAACCGACGACCGTTATTGAGATTTTGGCGGCGGATTTGTCACTGTCTCCGATTTACAAGGCGGGTATAGATCAGATGGAGAGAGGTATTTCGCTGCGGTTTCCACGATTTATCAGGGTTAGAGATGATAAGGGTGTGACGGATGCCACGAGTGCGGATCAGATTGTCGAGATGTACCAGTCCCAGGCCATGTTGAATAATTAATAATAAGGAGGTGTAAATAAATCTAATTTTTAACTGAAGGAGTAACGCTATAGGGATATGGAGTAGATGGTTGGAATCAGCGGAAAGAGGCGGTTGTTGTGGTATAACTAACTAAGCTGTGGCATATGGTGAGCGTCTAAAAAAGTACTGGATGTCTTGTTTAAGGTGAGCAGTTGTAGACTTCTGTGAACTCATGAATATTTCATAACCTGAAAAGTCTTACTGTAGCTACGGTAGTGTAGACGGTATTGAAGTATATTACAAGTGCCAGTGATATCGTAAATACGGATAGGAGTTGAGGAAGGTGTATTGCTTACAGCTTCAGAGACCCAAAACTGGGGTATTTATATACTGCAAGAATCCCTAAGCTTTGCTGATTCCAATGCAAGTGTCAGAATTTAATTATCTTTCATTTTCATTGAATGGTCCGGATGCTCTGACAGCTTACAGTTGGAGAAGACTCAAGCTGGACCAGTCTATGTCTGAGAGCTTATCCGAGTTGGCTGGTGGTTCATCACGTGATTAATATACTACTGTATGAAGGATTTTTGATTTGGTGATAAAACGGTCAATACAGAGGTACCCCTTTTGAGCGCTGTGTTTACTTACACATTCACCCCAACCTTAACCATTCCCAACTACGAGCCCTAACTACAACCAGCTCACGTTCAACATGGCCAAAACACCTCCTACGGCTTAGCTTTTTCGTACCCTGACTAAACCTGCTACTGTGAGTCACGTGACAGTGTCTGTTTTGCCACCAGACACATAATAACAAAACTACAACAACCATTTTTCTCCTAACAATGCATTACCTTCAATCTCTCATAAGCTGAAAGTTACTCTCCTCCTCCTCCTCCTCCTCCTCCTCTTCTTCCTCTTGTTCTTCCTTCTCTGCTTCCTTTACCTCCTTTTCAGTCACACCCACAACAGCAGCTTCATCTACATCCACCCACGGTTTCATCTTGTGTACCTGCTTGGCACACCGATAACATCCCCAACCGTCTCCATCGCCTTGAGCAAGCTTAGTCACCAAACAAACATAACAGTAAACATGTCCACAGTCAGCTTGGTACGGATTAGTCACGTCAGTGGAATACTGAGCAGCGCCTCCTTCCTGTTCATCATCGTCTTTGAAGCAAATGGCGCATGTTTTGAGTGGTAAATGAGCCAATTCGCCTTCAGACGTTTCTTCAACGTTACCAACTCTAGTGACGTTCATAGATTGCAGTTTTCTCTCAATACGTCTTTTGAGCTTGGGAAGTTGAAGTAGGGGTAGAATGAAAATCAAAAATTCAGTAAACGCATTCCAAACAAGCTGTCTGTTTTGAAACTCGTACGAAACCTGTCTGGAAGAAGTTCTCTGAGAAGGAACAAGTCTGATGCGTAAAAGACGCATAATCACAGTAGCATACCGTCCAGTGTACAGAAACGCAACGAAATTGCCCAGAGTGGCTGCTGAGTAAGCCAAAGAAGCGAAATTTGCCACCTTCAAAGCACCCCTAGCTGCACTAGCTCCTCTCACTGAAGTTCCATCTGTAGCAACATCATCTTCAGACCTAGCTAGCAGATATCCCTCAATTTTAGACCACAAATAGCCCCCTCCAACAACCAAAACTCCATAACCAATCTTCTGAACCACACTCGGCTGAATCTGCAACTTTGAAGAATGCCGAGAATCGATAAATTTCAGGTTTTGAAGTTTACCACCGTATGTAATGGCGTGATCCCATACTGTGAGCTTGAACAACAACAATTTCAAGCCTAGAACCAGCTCAGACTCGAACCTGTCTCTGATCTCTGGATGAAAATTCGTGAATCCTTTGAAAAGTTGGTTTTTGAGCAGATCGACAAGTTCAGCATCAAGAAGAGAAGCGTCAAGTTGATGTACACGCACGTTAGGCACAGGAGCTCCTATTTTGCACAGCTGCAGCAGTGATGACATGGTTGTGTGGTGTAGTGTGTGGTGTGATCGTGAGGAGGAGTATGAAAAGCTGGGGTGCATGAAATATACTTTACCGAGGTTGAAAGTGGGAGACGAAAAATAAAATACAAAATAAATACAAGAAAATAACAGAGCCTCTAATCCACCTTTTGGCACTCTACAAAAGTCGTTTGGGGGGGGTGTGCTTTTTTTTTTTTTTTTTCACGCCCAACTGCTTATTAATCATATTACTAAGCGCTTACTCACCACCCTTACTAATCCCAAATAAGCTCCGTGAATAATCGGAAATAAGCATTGGGTAGTGCGGATTAAGCTTTTCATGGATTAAACTTTCTCGCTTAATAATCTGATTAGATAAGCGTATCAACCCGGGTATACTGGTAAGACCCAAGTAAAATCCGTGGATGTTGTGAGGGGTAAATGCACTACTGGGGAGTAAATGGTGAGTGCATCGGGACATAAGTGAGTGTACAAACAAGTGGTGCGATAGCAACTCATCCCCAAAAAAAAAGTGTTCAATCAAGCAATTGAGGAATTAAAACAAATGTTTTTTGCTGTTTTTTGTTGTTTTCTGTCTGTTTTTCTTGTGTTTATGTTGATGTTTACTGTGTCTTTAAGTGTTTTCTATCAGGCGTTTGTATGTTTGTATACGGTCATGAGACTTGTGTCAATATGGACATGTGAGACAGTTATTAATTTGGAGGAATTTAGAGAGTTTCGGGGGTGTAGAGCTCAACTTGAGTATTCGTTTCTTTTTTCAATAGCTCTCTGCGTATATTTATTTATGTCTTGTTAGCTCTTGTTGTCTTCTCTGGCTCAATCGAGTTAGAGGGGTTAAACAAGTGTTCGTTCGAGTCAAATCGGGTCTTCCAAAGAGTCTCAAATGCACCCCAAACAAGTGGGTACATACGCAGTACGTAATAATATCTCGTAAGCAGCTGAGTAGTAAGCACAGTAAGCACAGTACCTAATCACAGCTGACTAACAACTTTGTGGTTTCGTTGGTTTCTTGACCACCGTTGGCTGCTCATCAGACCCTGCTTTTGCCCACCTTCTCAGCTCTTCTGGAACCCCTCAGGAACAGTATACAACAATACAAACAACACCCCTGTCCACCACCCATGTCCGTTCCTGACGGAATGTGTCTCACGCATGACTTACAGGGCTATTCCACGGAGTGCAGTTATGAAAACACAAGCATTGTCTTATGTCATAATATGTACTTATTGTGGGGTGAGGGGTGTTTTGATGTAAATAGGAGGTGTTTTGGTGCGTTTTTTCATGATTTTTTATTGTTCAGACCCTGTTGAACACAGCAAGCCTTTTTCAAGAACCCTTTTTCAATAGCCCTTTCTCGTATTAATAGATGGAAGCTTTTCTACCGTAGCAGGGTTCAGCAGCCCATGGGGAACAAGTCTTTTTTTGGTTTTATTTTGCAAAAAGCAACGGGAACGGGAAACATGATTTTTGCTTGCTTGGACCGACTTTGCAGAGCCGCAGAGCAGCAGCCTGCATGTGCGAAATTAACCAAACAGAGGTTTTGTCTTAGTTAGCCGCTGCCTCGTGATGCACTCTGTGGCTGGTGCGTTACCACTACCATCGAATTGAATAAATTAATTTTCATTCATAAGTCATCAGCTGATTATAGAGACTAGTGATTATGATAATGTGAAAAAGACCCCTTACAACAATGCATACATCATCGTCTGTTTGGAAGAGACGGAACGGCTTATTTTTCTTCTGTTTGACACCGTTGACACAGCCCAAATTAGCGACGGGAGAGAGCAGCGAGCTTTTTTCGTCGCTTTTCGTCACTTTTTGGGCCTCTTTGGTCCAGCTTGTTGTCAAAGCGGATTGCGCTTTTCCGTGTCTTAGAGTTAGACTCTCGGGGTGGATGGAGGTGGTCGGTGATAGACAGTTATCCGAGATTGGTGATCTGTGCAGAACGAGTGGGGGGGATGATGTAAGCCTGGGATGAGTCATTGTGTTAGTAAGCCGTTACTAAACAGCTTAGTAAGCGATACATGCTTTCACCCGCTTGCGCTTGGGTAACCAGCTGGTCTGTTGTAGGTGCCCCTCCCTGCAGAATTGCACGTTACACTTTTTTTGCTTTTTAGACTTTCGGTAGAACATAAGCTTTGTCTAGAGCTGATTGAGTGTGTTGAATATTGACCGACAAGGGTATGACGTATGTGCATTGTAGCGGTGTACGCGGTTGCCTGATTTGAACAGTGCTGACATAAGACAGTTTGTGTTTGTATGTCTTGTATCCACCGTATTGTCTCACTTATCCGTATCCGAAATCGGGTTGAAAAAACATGTTGGTTTTTTTGTTTTTTTTTTCTGGTTTTTTCTTCTTCTTCTTCTTCTCCCTATAGCTATGACATCTGCTTGCTTCTTTGGTCAGGGGTCAGTGCCTCATGCCAATATCATTATGTTCAAACCGAGGACTCCGACATGAAGCAATAACCTCAGTTTGCGTTTTGCTTTTGCGTTTTTGCTCAGTGGGGAAGCGACAGGGGTGTAGGAAAAGGGAGATACAGGAATCGTTCGATAGAGGAATGCTGTATGATACATAGTGCGATAGACACAAACAGTGGTATATCACTATGGTGTTTGTGTTTGTGTAAATCGACTGTTGGTTGCTCTGTTCAACGACCATATTACCACTAGTATCTACCCCTTCAGGACGTCATCTCCGCACCCCGCTTAAAAAGTTTCATGCCCATTAGCGCAACCTTAAGATATTGGAGGATACGAGTGAAGCTGTGGAAACGGAAATGAACAGCTGTGGTGAGTGGTACGGACGATAGCTACAATGGCACAAACACTCGCTACACAGACAATTGCTTGTGTACAAACTCCTGTCTGTGTTCCTTCCCGTTTGTGCTAGTACCACTACACACGGCTGCTAGCGCCTCGCTATAGTGGGCGTCCCCTCCACCCTTTGGATTTGACACAAAGATGCGGATGAAGATGATCGTCCGGGAGGTGATCCTGATCTGCGGGAATAACGGTATACGAAGGGGAGAGTACAGGTAAGACCCAAACACAAACACACAGAGCAGACAACAGACACAACCACAACCACAGAAACACAGCTTACTAAGTCCCGTGTGTGCTCTGTCACTCCTAAGACATGCGATATTATCTCCCAGTGGGTTAGCCACAGCCCTTGTTCTCTTCTAGGTTAAGCGCTAATCCAATATGGAATTGGCTCGCTAGAACATCCCTGAAGGCATGAGTGGAAAGGCAAAAAACAAGCAAAGACAAAGCTGCGAAGCAGGTTTGTCAGTCGTTATATACATACCCACACCTCCCCACACATGCCAAACATCCACATTCGTTCCATTCACTATGGTCTCACTCACCAAGACCCTACTGGTGGCTCTGCCTCTGGCTCTAGGCGTATCTGCCACTCCAGCAAACTACGGCCTGGTTGCCAGACAGCAGGCTAGCTCCTGTGTGCCCTCTTCCGACATTGGCACTCAGGCAGACTGTTACAAAAAATGCACAGACGCCATTGCCAACTTTCTCAACTGCGCGGGCGTCAAGTCGTGTATTTGTAACGTCCTTGATACCTCTCTGAACGTTGTCGATGAATGTATCACTTGTGGAGCCGTCTTTCCTTTGGTCCATGAGTTCATTCAGAGCACCGTCATCAACACTTTGCTCTCTTGTGACAACTACAAACCTCCTGCTCAGACTCCCTGTGAAACCGCTCTGCCTTCTCCTTCTCCTCCCGTTTGCGATCAAGCTGCTGCTTTCGCTGCTGTTGATCCTGCTCAGGTCACAATGTGTGTGGGAGACCCTGCTACTTACTCTCACAATATCGGAGATCTGGGTACGTGTATCACTGATTGTCTTTATGCGGTTTTCCGAGCTAAAGAGTGTAACGGTATTCACAACTGTATCTGTTCTGCTCTGAACGCCGTGGTGTCGTCAGTTTCACAGTGTTTCAAATGTGGAACGCTGTACGACGAAATCCATGGACTGGTGGAAGCACTGCTGATTCCTAACTTGTTGGCATGTGATTTGGATCCTAGACCTTCTACGACCTATGTTATCTGTTGGTCAGGAACTACCACAGCAGTCCTTCCTAGCGGCTGTACGTCGATTGTGCCTTCAGGTACCTCGTTGGCTACTGCTACTGCCACCACCGCTGCCGCTTCTACTTCCCCTGCTAGCGACTCAAGTGCTGCTTCTGCTGCATCCAGCACTCCTGACTCTTCTGCTGCATCCAGTACTCCTGCCTCTAGCGATGCCTCAAGCACTCCTGCTTCAAGCGCTTCTTCAGCTGCTTCTAGCACTCCTGTTTCATCTGCTGCTTCTGAGTCTGCTGCTGCTTCCAACACTCCCGCTTCTTCGGCTGCCTCTTCTGCTTCTCCTGTCTCCTCTTCAGGTCTCACTCCTAGTGGCTCCTGTGTGCCTAACAGCGATATCGGCACCCAGGCTGACTGTTACAAGAAGTGTACTGACGCTATTGCCAACTTTTTGGACTGCGCTGGCCTCAAATCCTGCATCTGTAACGTTCTCGACACTTCGCTGAACGTGGTGGACGAGTGTATCACTTGTGGTGCTGTCTTCCCCTTGGTGCACGATTTCATCCAGAACACTGTCATTAACACCCTCCTGTCCTGTGATAACTACAAGCCTCCTGCCCAGACTCCTTGTGAGACCAACCTGCCTTCTCCTTCGCCTCCTGTGTGTGACCAGGCAGCCGCTTTTGCCGCTGTTGACCCTGCCCAGGTCACCATGTGTGTTGGAGATCCTGCCACTTACTCACATAACATTGGCGATCTTGGTACTTGTATCATGGACTGTCTTTACGCGGTTTTCCGAACCAAGGAGTGCAATGGCCTGCATCCCTGTATCTGTTCGGCTCTAAACGCAGTCGTCTCTTCTGTCTCTCAGTGTTTCAAGTGTGGTACTCTGTATGACGAGATTCACGGCCTGGTTGAAGCTCTTCTGATCCCCAACCTGCTTGCTTGTGACTTGGATCCTCGACCTTCTACCACCTACGTCATCTGTTGGTCTGGAACCACCACTGCTGTGCTTCCCAGTGGCTGCACTTCCATTGTGCCCTCTGGTACCTCGTTTGCTACTGCCACTCCTACCACCGCTGAGGCCATTACCAGCCCTGTCTCTTCCGGTGCTTCTGCCACTGCTATTGGCTCTGACTCTGCTGTTTCTAGCACTCCTGCTTCGTCGGGTGGCTCTGCTTCTGCGACTGGTTCTACTCCTGTCTCTTCAGGCGCTTCTGCTTCTGCTTCAGCCACTGATTCCAGCACCCCTGAGTCTTCTGCTTCTTCCGATGCTTCTGCTACTGGTTCCAGCACTCCTGAGTCCTCTGGAGCTTCTCAGTCCTCTGACTCCTCAGCTACTGGCTCTTCTCCTGTTGCTTCCTCTTCTGCTGGCTCTTCTGGCTCTGCTTCCTCTGCTTCAGCTGCTGGCTCTGCTTCCGCTGTGTCTTCTCTCACTCCTTCTGGCTCTTGTGTCCCTAACTCTGACATTGGAACTCAGGCCGACTGTTACCAGAAGTGCACTGACGCCATCGCCAACTTCCTGGACTGCGCGGGTCTGAAATCCTGCATCTGCAACGTCCTCAGCACTACTGTCAATGTCGTTGACGAGTGTATCACTTGTGGTGCTGTGTTCCCTCTTGTTCACGAGTTCATCCAGAACACCGTCATCAACACTCTGCTCTCTTGTGACAACTACAAGGCTCCTGCTCTTACCCCCTGTGAGACTGCTCAGCCCACTCCTTCTCCTCCTGTTTGCGACCAAGCCGCTGCCTTTGCTGCAGTTGATCCCGCTCAAGTGACCATGTGTGTGGCTGACCCTGCTACCTACTCTCACAACATTGGAGACCTTGGCACGTGTATGATGGACTGTCTGTACGCCATCTTCCGAACCAAGGAGTGTAACGGTCTTCACCCTTGCATTTGTTCCGCTCTCAATGCTGTTGTTTCGTCCGTCTCGCAGTGTTTCAAGTGTGGTACTTTGTACGATGAGATCCATGGACTTGTTGAGGCTCTGCTGATTCCCAACCTCCTGGCCTGTGATCTGGACCCTAGACCTTCTACCACTTATGTGATTTGCTGGTCGGGCACTACCACTGCTGTTTTGCCTAGTGGATGTACCTCTATCGTTCCTTCCGGTACTTCTCTGGCTACTGCTACTGCCACTACTTCTTCTGGTTCTGGAGGTTCTGTCGATCCTGTCTCTTCTCCCACTGTCACTTCTGCCTCAGCTACTCAGACCTACCCTGCTTCTGAGACTGTCACTATCACTACCACTGACGACCAAGGCCAGACTGTGACTATTACCTCTTGTCCTGTGTGTGACGCTTCCAAGACTGCTCCAGTCTCCAAGTCTCAGGTCACCGAGTACACCGATGTGACTCTCACCCAGACCACCTCGTGCACTTCTGACGCTACTCGTAAGACGGTGACCATCACTACCACTGACGGGTCTGGATCTACCTACACCACCACCTTCTGTCCCGATACTGAGACTGGCGGTGTGCTCCCTACTCCTCCCAAGACTGAGACTATCACCACCACTGATGAGCATGGTTCTACTGTCACTGTCACTGTCTGCACTGAGTGTACCAAGGAGACTCCCGTTGGTCAGTCTACCGTTGTTGTTCCTGGTCCTGGTCCTAACCCCCAGTCTTCCGGTGAGGCGATTGTGCCTGTTCCTAACCCCACCGGCCCCACGTCTACTCAGTACATCACTCGAGTCCAGACCATCACTCTGACTACCACCAACGAGCACGGCGAGACTGTCACTATCAAGACTGAGGTGATCCCTGTTGCTCCTACTGCCACTGACAATGTCGTTGTTCCTCCTGGTCCTCAGCCTACTGGTGGATCTGGAGGTTCTACTCCTGGTAACGGTGGTTCTGGTGGTTCTACCCCTGGTAACGGTGGATCTGGAGGTTCCAACCCAGGTTCTGGAGGTTCTGGTTCCACTCCTGGCAACCCTGGCTCAGGATCTGGTGGCTCTCCCGGCTCTCCTGGCTCTGGTTCGGGAGGTTCTACTCCTGGAGGCTCTTCTCCTGGTGGTTCCCCTGGCTCTGGCTCTGGTTCTACTCCTGGCAACCCCGGTTCTGGATCTGGTTCCACTCCTCAGCAGCCCGGCTCTCCTGGCTCTGGTTCTACTCCTCAGCAGCCCGGCTCTCCTGGCTCTGGTTCTACTCCTCAGCAGCCTGCTCAGCCTTCTACTCCCCAGAAGCCTGGATCCAACCCTCCCATCCAGGCCAACGGTGGATTTGCGGTGGCTCCTACTTTTGCGGCCATTGCCATTGCCGCCCTGGCCATGATGGCTTAATTTATTCTTATAATCCCACATATTGACAATTGATTTTATTTTAATTTGAACAAGAACCGTAGTTGCAGTAGTTTGTTAGATGTAGTGTAGTACTTTAGTTGGATTTAGACCATAGTTCTGTTGTTGAACATGATCAGAGGCAGCCAAAGTGGTCAACGTGGCACTTATGGATTTTACAAGGCGATCAAGGAAAAATATTCGATTTGTTTTTTTATTATTGACATTCTGAGACTGGCTGTCTGTTCCGTGGTTGCAGCAAGAGAAGTATTCTCCATCTGTCACAGTGTACTACACCCCAAAAAGGAGGTTACAAAGAAGCCACCTATACCTTGATAATCACAGCGCTCGGGTGATTCTTTTCGTATCAAACACTTCTAAACTACCACTCGATCAACTCTTTGAATATTAATGCTGTCAACAATGCCTTCAGGAATCGAACCAGGGATCTCGTTTATGGTAAGCACATGTGATAACCAACTACACCACAAGCTCGTGAAAAAGGAAACGGGGAGTTCGAAAAAAAATCGCGTGACCAAAACGTGATAATAATGGTATCATTACACTCTCCCGAATGGGGGAAATCTGCTAATTTTTTTTGTTTTCATGTAGCATGTCTGTGAGAGACAGGAGGCCTGGTTTTAAGAATTCAAGTGTTGTTTAACTAAAAGGGTAGAGGCTATAACAAGCTTTCCCAACCAACACTGTTAAAGTTGAAGATATCTAAAAAGCTTCACCAACAGGTCCACGTGACCTTGTGATAACAACTATACCGCTCTACAGATAGCATAGAGCCTTTTCTGTGGATATTTACTACTTTCAAGGGTTATTTAAGGTTATTGCGGAATCGGGAAGTATATAGCCGAGCATCCGAGGTGAAATGTTAGATAAAAATGTAGAAAATTGTAGAAGAAATGTGCAATAAATGGGGTTGGTTTTGATACCAAGAACATAGAAGCCATATATGACGTATTAGTCAACTCCTGCATTTATTATCCGGTAGCATTCCCAACCCAGTTGCAAAAAACAGCACCCTACAGCTAAGACAAAAGACTGCTTCGTTTCGAGCAAAAAGCAATTATCTCAGGGTTGCCAAGTTCATCCCTACGTACATACTGTGCTGTTATTTCCTCGGAGTTATTGAACAAGTAATTATTCAAAGCATCTCAACCAATACCTTGCCCTTGTCAACATTGCTCAATCACAGGCCATACTTATCATAGCCAAGAGGTGTAGAAAGCATATAGCAATGAAGCAAGATACAGTACGTACTGCCTCGTATATTATCTCTGTGGCTTCATATTCGCCCCACAAATTCTATCTAGATGATGAATCAGTTTGATAGACAGTGAGAAGCCCCTATCTTCAAGTAAGACAGGTGCTCACTCAGTGCTGAATATTGTTGGAGTATTCAGATTGATAGAGTCAAGTCCTAGGTGTTTGTAATTGTATCTGTAGTCGTTTCTTTCGTCTTGATAACATCTCACCCTTCCTCTTTGCCTCGTCACCTCCGATCTACATCTTGTTTCACCTCCTTCCATTGAGTGATTTCCCCACTCTAATCTAGCGATGCTCAACAACGATAGAGTAATCACAACAGAGTCTGGACTTGAGTAGCTGGTGGATAAAATCACTCACTTTGGAGTTACAAACTGATCAGCCCATTTTCGGCTCTATCCACAATATCACCTGACTCAAGTCTATAACCACAACATGTGAAAGAAGTGCAAAACATATTCCAGTGAATCTATAGAATCGGAGACTTCGGCAATCGGTCTTTTCAGATGCCCCGACGATCTTCTGTTTTCTTTTGATCTCCTGCTTTGTTTGTGATCACTTCGTTATTCACTCCGTTTTGATCCCTACACAGCCACCATACCAAGTAACCTACACTAATTACAACTACAGTACAATCTACACAATCAACTCGAGCTGCGCTCTCGTTACTTGTAATCCCATCCATCCATTATAATACATACTATATACATGCTAATTCATTGTACTAACCGAGTTCATGGAAACCCGGCGCCACTTTTTCGGCGCCAGCAGCGGCGTACCAGGCATGGACGCCGTCTCATTTGGCGTGAGCTCGTCTACAAACGACTCCTCGTTGCCGAAATAGAGAATTTTGATAATGTTGCCAAAAACCACGGCAATTGATTTTGTGCCGTAGCGCGTGACCGGTCCGACCGAGCCAATCAGAAGACGGCCCATGGGCAAGTGAGTAGCCAGACCAACTCCAGGGACCGTCTGAGAACAGTCACCTGAATCAGACTGGTTGTGAGTCTGGTTGATGAGCGACGTTTCGGGAATGTCATAGTATGAGACCTTGCCCGAGGCGCTCATGATCCAGCCCTCCCACGTGACCGCCAGGGGAGGTCTCTTCTCAATCACAGAGCTCAGCGCACGCTTGTTGTGAGAGCTCATGGCGTTGAGCCGAGAGTAGACCGAGTCGGGAGTCTGGTACGGCGAAGCAGAGGTGCCGAACAGAGACGTATCTCGAACAGGGTCATTGTACGAGATGATCTCGTGGTCGCCAACTCCAGTGTCGGCTTCGTTGGGCTGCTGTTTGCGAGACACGCCCATGATCATGTTGATGCCTGTAGTCTCCCAGCCCTCCACGTTGCTCATCCAGTGCTGTTTCTCTTGGGATGCTTCGAAAGACAAGCAACGGATTTCTCGAGGATCTCGCTCCACTCGCAGACAGATGTTTGACTTGGAACGCGAGTCTAGTGTGACTGTATGGCAGATGACCAAGCCGGGGGTCTCATAGTCCGAGTAGGCCACAGAGATGGACTCAATCGAGGTGGAGCCACAGAACCTGCAGTGAATGGGGTTGGAGTGGAAGGCACGCAATGTACCACGTTTGTAATGACCCACATGCATCCTCTTGACCACTGTACCTGTCTGTAGATCCACCATCAGCGCCTCCAGATTGATACCAATCAGCAACATGTTGAGCTGAGGTAGTGCAGCCAGCTCAACCATATCCGACGGCAAATGAAACTGTGAAGCTGGCGTCTTCATGTGACTGAACCTCGACGCCATGGGGCCCTGGGGAACATGCGAACCCATCTCCTGCAAGTCCAGGACCCGGAAAATCCACTTTTTGCGCATTGGCGACACAATGAAGATTTTGTTGGAACCAGATGCAATCACAATACGCTCCATCATACGCGGCGTGTTGATGCGAGCCGCCCAGATGACAGTGTGGTGGTCGAGCTGGAGCTGGTCTGGAACTGGACCGGGGCCTGCTGTGATGGACTTGGTGAGCATGTCCACAGGCACTCGAGTGGCTGCAATGGTACCAGCATCAACGTCAGAAGTGTGCACAACCACAAGGTAGCCACAGGGAGTGACCACGAGCAGGTCCGAGTTGCGGAAGAAGGCCAGAGCAGGCTTGTGTCTGAAGAGAGGTGATTCCAAACACGTAACCACCTGTCCAATACGGTAGTTGAAGACAATCACCGCACTGTGGGACTTGGAGAACATTGCAACGAGCTGGTGAGACGTGTTGAGCTCACAGGAGTGAAGAGGCCAGTACTTGCGGTGCACTGGGATACTCACCGGCTTGTCGACAAGTGTGCCTCGTCCTGAACCGATAGAAACAGCGTTCCACAAAAACACCTTTCTGTCCATCGACACGGTCAGCACATGCGAGCCCTGCGTGTAGATTTGCAGAATGTCCAGCATGTGGTAGCCAATGAGGTCCTTGGCAAAGAACTGGTTCTCACTGACGGG
Source organism: Yarrowia bubula (assembly GCA_900519075.1). Taxonomy (NCBI): domain Eukaryota; kingdom Fungi; phylum Ascomycota; class Dipodascomycetes; order Dipodascales; genus Yarrowia; species Yarrowia bubula. Next base: position 237,112 of record ULGX01000016.1, read on the forward strand.
CACTTCATCAATGGCATCAGGCTCGGGAGGCAGAATCACCTTGAGAATGATGCCTGTGAGAGACAAGATGAAGGTCAACGAGGCAATGAACTCGAGCGCAAACGAGATTCGAACCGAGGGAAGGTACGAAAGCACGTCTCCGTCAGAGTACAGGAACGCAGCCGTCGCTGAAGACCCGTATTTTCGCACAATGAGCGGCGAAATGACATCCACGGATTGTGACACGACGCTCTGGATGAGAGACGGCGTGAAGAAGGCCACAGAGTCCACTCCATAGCGGCTGGGCGGCAGACCAATGAGAATGGCCGCAATGTACAGCACAATGAACACTCCTGTAGTGGTCTGGGCCGTGTAGGGCAACTTGATGTTGTGGAAGGACGGATGGAGGTAGACAAAGGCTCTCTGGTGGAGCTTGAGTCTTCTTCCGTCCTCGGATGACTCCTCAAATCGATCTATCGGCAGTTCCGTCGAGATGAGATCTTCCAATTCGACTCGTCGGACATCAACTGACAGCACCGACAAAAAGTAGGTGAAATGAAGAGCCAGGTCGATGAGCACCGCCAGCGCAGACGCCAAAAAGACCATGGACGCCTGAGGGAAGTGTGAGTACGAGGCGGCCGATGCAATGACGAAAATGGACACGTCGACAGCCACCTGTTTGATTGTAAGGGGTGCTGAGGCCAGCAGCGCGGTTTTGAGCCGGGTGAACGGGTGGTTCTCCTCTGGCGTTCGACTGACGGCGTTGACCAGCCGGAACATGTTGCCTGTGCCAATGACCACTACTGAGAAAGGGAAAAGCACAAAGCAGTGTGTGGATCTGGGCACAAAGGCAGGCACAAACAGGGAGATGAGAGTGCAGGCGGAGAGCACCGAGAGGGCGCATTGGACGCAAAACGAGACGAAGAGGCCGAATCGCGAGCGAACAGATGTGATGTTGGAGAGTGAGAGAATGATGTAGACAAAGAGCAGGAGGTAGGCGAAAAAGAGTGTGATTTCGCCTAGCCGGTGGGATACTGAACGTTGTGATTCGTACAGCAGTCCTAACAGGCTCTTGCCAAACGGCTCAGACAGTCTCTGCACCCTATGCACCGTCGGGCTCAACTGTCGACGATGAGACGGACAGTCGACCACTCTTCTCCATGCTTCACTCACTTCGTCGTCCTCGCTTCCCACCCGCTCCACCAGCGTCAGAATGAGGCCCTCGGCGTCCACCAGCATGTTGTTGCGCACCTTTGGATGGTAGAAGAGGGTATCCAGCAGCGTCTTGAGCACCGGATTCAGCTGTAGCGGCAGCTTCAGCGGCTGTGGCAACTCCGGCAGGTCGCGGTACGACAGCAAATGGGAGCTCTGGATGCGGCCCAGGTCCATGGAGTCGGAGGCGTTGTCGTAGTAGTAGTCGAGATGTGGCTGCAGAGTGTCAAGCAGTGGCCCTAATGTCGCGCTGAACTCGGGTCCAAACACAGACGGGTCCGTGGCGAATATCGTCTGTTGCACCCGTAGAGACGCCACGGGCGTATCCGCCAAACCCACCTCGCTGACCGACACGGTGGGGATGCACAACGACACCAGCAAGATGATGTAGGGGTAGGCCAGCGTGAAGGACACTGACGACGGCCACAGAATGAAGGCGTGTGGGAACTTGACAATGTTAGCAGCCAGCATCGCCAGCCATATGCGTAGACGCTCCTCGGCCCGTACCGACCAGGGCACCGAGTGGTTCGGGCTAGCGACCGTGCGTTTTTTCAACCCAGGAGAAGTCCGCTCGGCCTTCATCGGTCCATGTATGTGTGGGGACAGTATGGTGGGAGCGAGAATCGGGGCTGGGGGTTTTGTGGGGGGGGTGAATGCAATAGTCGATGGTGGTGTAGTTTGGTGGTGATGAATTTTTCTGAGGTAAGCAAAAGTAGCCGCAAAGTCTAATTTGTCTGTTTGTCTGGTGGTACGGAGACCAGCTCAATATAAAGATGAGCCAACTAAGTTAACCACACGGGAGAGACGGTGCGTGTGGGGAGACACGTTTGGGGAAGGGAGGAAGAAACAAAAAAAAAAAAACTGGCCACAACGACAAAACCAAACTAACGTGCTCTACCGAAAACTAGATATCGTGGGTCCATCGTAGCATCACGTATACGCTAGTGCGAGGGTGAATGAGCATGAACTCAACGTTTGTAAGGCCATTTTTACTGTTGTATGGTTCACCCGATCGCTATCATATCTACTGTGAACCAGTAAGATGGGATTTTTCATTTGACTGGAATCTTCCACAGAAATTTTCCCAACTAATAATAGCCAGATCCAGAACATCTATTGTGTGTATCATATCACAGCCCGGTCACGGGTCAGATCATGTGTCTCTTTTCGACTTTCCATGGACCCTGTTTCACCCTTGATGGTTTTTTTTCACATCCGTTTTTTTTGCCGTGCATTTTTTCGTCACGCTTTTTTCAGCTTTTTCGGTTTTTCCGTCGTGTAAAGCAAGAGCAAAGCTTGTGCGCCTAAGAGGAGCAGGGAGTAGACAGTGCAGGACATGGGAGAACTACGTCCAAGTAGATGATAAACAGATGTGCCTCGGCTCAACAGACACGATTAAAAAAGCTATAATAGTAGATAATGATACGATAACCAGACCCAGTATACTCACACACTCAAACACAGACTCGGATCTTGTCACACTCAGATTTGAAGATGGCGCAAGGATGGCTGCACGGTCATGTGTTGACTCTCATAGCGGTTCTGCAGGAACATGTTAATCCACTGAAACTCACGGGAATGGTTCGATCCTCACTCAAAAGCTCTATCCAAAAGTGGTGCTATCGTCGAATATAGTGTCGGATATGCCGAGGATACACATCGCTGGATCAAAGCAAAAACCAGGCTAAGGAAAACTTGTCCATCCCAACCTTCGACCCAGTCCATTGTTCGTCATGCGCACGAGCATAAAAACGAAAACCGAAAATCCAAAAGAGCTCTCAAGGTGGTCCCATGTGGTCAGTTGATGGCGTGCCTTTTGCAGCTCTCACAGATATGAAGCTCGGGTCGGAAAAACGTGCCGTGTCAGACTTTCTGATGGTGCCAAGCCGGGTCTAAAAAACAACTCCACATTTCCAAAAGTTCTAGAAGGAGCCGACTGCACACATGTATACAGACAGCCTTCTTGCTTTCAATGAACAATCGCATTGAGGTATATCTTATACGATGGGTACGACAAGGACGTATGTACGATAATAGCAAGAGTCACATGACTCTACTTGTACAGGTGACGTGTCATCTACTGTAGCACTGTCAACCTCCTAAAGTCGATCAATCTACCTACATGATTAGCGACGATATTATCAGTGCAGTGCTCTCAAAGAGGCAATACTAACACGTCTCCGCATTATCGTTACGGATTGGCTGAGGGGGGAATGCAGTAATATTATCCAGCAAAATCTCGTAAATCGGTCCAACAAAAAAATACCAAAAGTTCAACTAATGTACGGTGTAAATAGTTATCATTTTGTTGACCTAACAGTGACCAACTATATAGCCAGAGACAACACTGAAACGGTACAAATGGGCTGTTGTAAGCTATTAGTAAGACAAACAGTCGCTTAATATTCTTACGAATCAAAAAGTCTAGACTCGCATTATAATATTCTCTCTTGACATGCATTTCCATCCCTACATCGTCTACGCATTCTCACAGCCAATCGAGATCTAGATCTAGCACGAGACGTGTGCTTGCTTCTTGTCTTAGATCACATGAAGAGATGAGTGAAAAGAAACAAGAAATGAGGAGTAAAAGAAAATAAGTCGTTGCTTTTGTTCAGCTACTCAACTAACATAATACAGTAGAACAGCAACTGCTCAATTGGTCTGTACAAACGTTTGCATTGTCAATTGCTATTTCTCATTTCTGACCACCTGACAGTGTTTATTTTAATTAACGTGTACTTCCGTGAGACACTATAAAACGGTCTATACACGGCTCACTCAGACATATTAAACGGTTTATGATTTGTAAGATCATGTGAATGTACCCTTGCGTCATGTGCCATACTGATGCTATAAACGAGACATTCTCTTACGTCATATGTTACAAGAAAGAGATACTCATGTCATGTGTCATCAAAACACCTTGAAGTACAGCTACAGCTCTCTACTCTTCATTCTCCGTTTGTTCTTCCGTTTTGGAGTTCAGATTAATAAATAGGGCGATTCATTGAACCGCAATAAATCATGGCTGTGACGTCACTAGCCGTTCCTCACTAGCCTTCCTCACTACTGCTTCGACTTCCTCAACACCTCGGCATTATGCCACTCTCTAGCCAACCACAGTATCAATCCAAAACCCATAACTTGGGCTGGAAAGTTGACCATGAAGCCTAGTGACACGAATCCGAGTACTGGGTAAAATCCAGCGGTATAAGTAGGTCCCATTAGCACAGCTGATCCAATCACAGCATATTGAAGCCATTCATACACGATATGTGCCGAAAACGGGATAGCTGTAATGATAGCCACTAGAGCCAACCAATGAGCTCTTTCGCTGGCAAAAAACTGGTACAATCTGTTGCCCGATCTCAAAACCTCCATATCGTCTTTCTCGGCTATTCTATCCAGCTCCGTCTCACTATCTGACTCGAAAGCAGCGTGGTTCTTGTAATTGAACGATTCCGGAACAGGAAACTCGTCTTCGGGTTCTAGAGGTTCGGCCTCGTCGAAAATGTCCACCAGAAAGACTGTCGCTTTTCTCAACCACTTGAGAACAGGACCCTGGGATTGAACAGACTGTCGTCTCTGAAGCGTATACGCGTCGGTATCAAACGAATACCGTCTTAGAGGTCTATCTGAGCCTGACGACGATTCGGAAAAACGTCTATTCCACACCTGAGGCACTGGAGACTGAGAAGGCGAAAACGAGCGACGTGGCGAAATAGGAGAGTACTGCGTGTCTTGTGCGTCAGTATGCAGGGCGTGCAGTTTGGATGTGGTTTTGATGGGGGAGATGATGGGCAGTGAACGCGGCTCAAAGACGTTTTTCAACGTAAGAGAAGGGTCGGTGTCAAAGTCAGAACCAACTACAAACCCCTGGATTGGAGACTGGTAGATGGGTGGCGACCAAGGTTCATGCATGGTGAATGTGATTGTCTGTGGGTGTGAGAATAGGGAGTTGTAGTAAGTGCAAGCTGTGTATGTGTTTTGTGTACTGGTGCTGTCAATTACCAGTCACTCTCGTTTGTAATATTTTTCTTCCCCCGGATACCCTTCTGTATATATACTCCAGAGCTTCAACGCTCCGACTGCCAAACGCATAACTCACGTTTGATACCAACTTTGCTGCCCTTAATCTTTTCCCTTGAACTGAAAACAGAGCTAAGAGGTCTTAGGCCATATCACGGATTTAAACTGGTTTATCATAGTGGGGTGAGTGGAGGAGAAATGAACGACTGGAGGGTTAACCTCCGAAGAAACCTGTTTTTTTATCACTTCTGTTGTCATCTCAACAGACTGTGTGCCTGATTTCCTCCATACAAAGTTAAGTCCCTAAAACAGGCATGTAGTGTATACCGTGAACCTCGGAGTCAGCAATGGAACACAAAAAGTGCCAATTTATAGGTCTAGCCTTGGTGTAGTAGTGTGCTACTACCGTATGAACGCTCCAATATGATTTTTCCGTGTTCTCAGAGCCCTCATATCTTCATATTCACCCAATTTCAGCATCTCCGAGAAAGCAACTTTTCAACAAGTTTTTATCAGAAACTCTTGCCACACATAAACTTGATCAGCCGAGCGACTCTAGATTTCTCCGTCATTTCCTTTGTACGTCACATTCACTCAATAATAGATTCACCCCGCCTTTCCTCTTAGTGTGGTTTCCCATGGTGTAGTTTGTGGACCGGAAATTGCCCTTAGAACAGGTGAACAGCTCTAGATGTGTGGAAGGGCTACAGTATTGTACTCGCTATGGCTTCTACGAACATCTCACCATCTCACTGTGCAGATTTTTTGTTCCTCTTCTTCGAGCTTGTCTTCGTGGGGGTACTGCTACCATGCACACCAGATGAACCTCATATGTAGGTATAACTCCGGGTTTGGATAATGGCCGGTTTTTTTGTAAGAGTCATAAGAGGGGTAACACACGCCGATATCATCCGACCTTGTGCTCCAATACCCAAGTTTCCAGAGTCGGTGAGACATCAAGGGGTTTCAAGTCTAGCTCAAGGTTGCCAGACGAAAATCCAGTCCATCTGCAACGCCTTTAATTAGAGATGTAGGGCTGTCACAAGTGAGTACATAGCAGTAGCAAATTTTCAGAGTGACTCACAGTACGATACAAGCGGTTTGAAGAAGTGCAATACTTGTTTGTTATATATTAATTCGTTGTGTTTGGTATTGCTTTGGTGTGTTCCATGTATCCTGACTGCTTGTCTCAAAGCAATCACTTCAAGTCATATAACAGCACATCCACGACTCCTTTTTTTTTTTTACTCTGAAAACTGGTCACGCTCACTCTCAAGCTCTCGAGTTCACATCTCGGCTACAAGTAACTCACTCTCACATGAGAGTCGGATATATCGGAATCTGCACCCCAAGGTTTCAAGAGATTTATGTCCGGGTATATCGCAACCAAGACCAAGGTCTGGTAAAATAGGGGGAGGACTTGAAAATCGTGTTTTTCACGTACCAACTCCAACCCCCACTACACTGAATGTGGGCTTAGCTACACGCCAATACCATCCCCACCTGCTGGACCTCCGTCATGTTGCATAGATGGGCCATTATGAAGGAGCTAAGGGTTCACGGAGCTTACCGGACGAGCTTATGGGAGTGTAGGAATGGATAGACATAGAATTTGGAGAGAGGATGAAAGTCACGATCATTTTCGGAGTTACAACTGAAGAACAGAAAGTGGACGTCCAACGTGAAAAAAATGCATTGCTGTTACAAGTACTGAGCTGTTCAAGTTGCTGTTCAGCTGACTATTATATCGTGTAGCCTCATATATCAATAACCAAAGGTAATGTCGTACCTGGCTCAAATAGTCCATACCACCTTCCTATTCAGCTCACGATCTAGGACTACGACGTGTAGGAGACTAAGAGGAGGAGTAGTTTGGTGTTTTACGTTGTAGTTGTCGTTCATGAGATTATCGCAACACTCTTCCGTATGTTTGAGCTTACAGAATAGCCGTATCTCCATTTTTGCTTTTTTCGAGGTCATTAGTTAGATGTTACTTAGCATTTACTTACAAAAACTAAAAAGCCCATAACTTGGTCAATATTCGTCCTAGAGATCTAGGAGTTTGAATTTGGGCTCTTTGAGAGTCAATGGATCTATTGCCATCACGACATCCTCAAAATATAACATCAAAGCCCATTTTGTATGGTCTTTTACGCAAGAGAAAACCGTCAATGTTGTTCAAACCTTATTTGTGTTAAGGTTATCAACTCTAGTTTGCAGATTATTTGCTGAATACTTACCCAGATATAACAGCCCCTAAACAGTGTCTAAACTGGTATAAATCAGTTAATACCCTCTTTCTAGCATCAATTGACATTTTCTCTATTATTTCTGTTTAAATAGTTTTCATGTGGGTCGAACCAACAGTCTGCAAATTTCTACCTGCAAACCCACCAATAACCTCGTGTACAATTGGGCTCTGTCAAAGGGAGTGAATATGAGGTTGAGTAGAACGGCAGATATAGTGGTCCAATTTCGAAAATGAAAAGTTCCCCAGGTAGCCCTGGTCCTGGAGACCCTCCTGTGAGCTCCCCTAACCTCTATCCCTAACCCCCCATCCCCAAAAACTCATTTGAACGCTCGGCCCTCCCCTAACCCCCCTCCTCCCAACCACTGGCCAATGACAGCAAGCAAAATTACGTGACAAGCTTAAACCTCCAATTCACCCATCTCACTACCACCACCACACAACACACGACAAAATGCTGAGTCTGGTCCGTCCTGCCGTCTCCAAGTCCATTCTGCGGGCTCCGGCCTCGTACCGCCTGTTGACGACCGCCACTCGTCTGCACGCACCCGCCACAGACTCTGCCATCAACATTTACGCCGGTGGATCTGCCGCTGCCGCTCCTCCAGCAGGCTTCCGAATTCACAGACCCGCCACGTGGGAAGAGAGCGAAGAGGGCGCTCTGTCCAAGGCCACAAAGTACTTCCTTTTGGCCGAGATGTTCCGAGGCTTGTATGTGGTTCTGGAGCAGTTCTTCCGAGCTCCCTACACCATCTACTACCCCTTTGAGAAGGGACCCGTCTCCCCCAGATTCCGAGGAGAGCATGCTCTGCGACGGTACCCCTCTGGTGAGGAGCGGTGTATCGCATGCAAGCTGTGTGAGGCCATTTGCCCTGCTTTGGCCATTACCATCGATGCCGAGGAGCGAATCGACGGATCTCGACGAACCACCAAGTACGATATCGACATGACCAAGTGCATCTACTGCGGATACTGCCAGGAGTCGTGCCCCGTGGACGCGATTGTGGAGACGCCCAACGTGGAGTACGCCACCGAGACCCGAGAGGAGCTGCTGTACAACAAGGAAAAGCTGCTGGCCAACGGCGACAAGTGGGAGCTCGAGCTGCAGTACGCCCTCGACGCCGACGCCCCTTATAGATAGGTGGGATAATGCATTTTTATAAGACAGGAGAGGAGAGAATTGATAAGAGCGAGAGCTCATTTAACAAAAAAAAAAAAAAAAAAAAA
>ULGX01000016.1:246065-346527 GCA_900519075.1 Yarrowia bubula
TTTAAAAAAAAAAAAAAAAAAAAAGTAGTGAAGGGTAGAGCTGTGTGGGCAGTGGCAGTGTAATTGTAGGTACTGGTATTGCTGTATCATTGATGATGTGTGTTTGTGGTGTATACTGGTTGTATTTGTAGTGCTTGTAGTGCTGTATGGTGTTCTGTATGGTGCTCTGTTATGATGTTCTGGTTCCTAGTGATTAGTAGGCTGATACTGTATGTTATGACCCCCAAGGGGGGACCCTTAGTTGTTGACTTTAATTATTTCACTTTAAGAATTGTCATTTTTCATCATGACCAGTCAGTTCTCGAGGCCTTGAACATGGCAGAACAGTGTATGGGTTCGCCCTCGGATTTTACAAAATGAGGTAATTGGCCATTTCTATAGGTCACGTGACCTGAATAAACCGATTTTGACGTTTATACGGCCTCAATTGAACTTTTGGGTGACTTCTGGTGGCCCTTCTTATGGTAGTATATCTTCAAGGTGGTTTTTTTTCATCTTTCAAAATTCCAATATTGGTGAACGTTTTAAGGTTTCCTAGAGTACTTTGAAGAGATTGTTGGATGTCTTATATCTCGAGTTTTTGTTTTACAAATAGTGGTTTTTATTGCTTCATTGGAACGCCACCGCCCGTCTGACCCCACCAGTGCTTTTCCTAAGCCGTAGCTCCTTCCTATCACCTGTTTAATCACATATCCCTATATTTCAGCACCCTTCATGGCCGTAACAGCACTCAATGTTAATATTTCTTTCTGAGACCTTTACAGGATCTTCTATACTGTCTATATTATCATTTCCACTAACTATTTCACCTTCAGCAGGCCTCAATAATTAGTTATAGGCCATTCATTTCGCCTACCCTAACCCTCATGCATAGTTTTGCATCCTTCAAAAAATTCGAAAATTTATTTTTCGTGCATACACCACCTTCACCACACACCATGGGCGTCTCCAGTGCTTCCGAAGCTACCGTTGCTAAGCTGCTAAGCCGTACTCTCGCGCCCTCCGAGGACGTGTCGCGACGAGTGCACAAGAAAAAATCGGCCACTCAGCGAAAACAGCGTCAGAAAGAGCAGAAGCAAAAGGAGGAGTTGAAGCTCTTGTTGGATGAAGAACTGGCTGCCAAGGAGCGAAAAGCCGAGATCAAAAAGAACGCCAAAAAGGTGCGATCCTACGACGTTGGCGAGTCTGAATTTGCTATGGATGAAGAACAGCTCCAAGCCCAGATCATGCGACATGTCAATGCCAAGAGAGGTTCTCATATGTTGAAAGCCAAGCAGCTGAGTGAGCTCACTGGTAAGATTCCTAAACCGGTGACTAAGCATAAAAAGTACCCCAACTGGTGCGAGCCTGAGGAGGAGGAGAGTGAAGAGGAGGAGGAAGATGAGTTTGAGCGGTACAAGGGTCAGCCTGGGTTGACGCCGGGTTTGGCTCCGGTGGATTATGAGAGTTCGGATGAGGAGGAGGATTAAGTCGCGAGCGAAGCGAGTGACTTAATCTAACTAGAGCCATGAGCGAGTCATGAGCGAAGCGAATGACTGAGTGACTTACGAGTGACCTATATTGAAGCCATAAGCGAAGCGAATGACTGAACGATGTGTCGGAGTGTTACGATAGAACAAAGTCTGAGCAAAACGAATGGCTGAGTGTTTTGGCTTGCTTGGTGGCTCAGCTCAGTCAGTTAACAAGCTGGTTACAGTCATTTATGTCTATGACTGGTTGGGTTCACTTCGTTAGGCTGATATAGATATTGCATTAATTTATTGTTATAGTTGTCTGACGATCTGTATAGTATATAGTACTGTAACCATGGTAAAAACGGTTTACTGTAAGGTGCTCTCTGATGAGAAGGATTTTGTTGCTCAGCTAAAAGGTATTGCAAACTGGTTTGTTACAGTCAGCTGTTCCTCTGACCAGCCCTCTGCTTGAACGATGACATATTAGATATTTCATTAATTTATTGTTATAGTTGTACGAGTAGTGATTTTGGTTGTATGGTACGTACTGTATGAACAGTTTAAGGTGGGCTTAGGTGCTCTTAGGTGTTGGATATGTTAGCTATGACTGAGTCATGAGTGAAGCCAATGGCTCAGTGATCTACAAGTAGTAAAGAAGAGAGCTGAAAATTTGTATCAGCTCAGACGTCAGAGGACAAGCTTGATAAAGTCGGTTGGTTGATTTGCTACGTTTGAAGGCTGACAGATACTGTATGGTATTACTGTGAGGACTGTAAAAGGTGCTCCTTTGGTCGTAAAGGGCCTGAGAAGTCAGACTGAATGACTACTGCCAGTGAGCTGCGGCCTTGATCTTTTCAATGGGGCATTTACAATGGTCAAAGATATGGTGTCCAAATTTTGACGGCTCTAGCTCTAAATCTGAGCTCACCAGAGGGCCCTCAGAGGCTCTTCATTCTGAATTGGTCAGATCACTACTGCCTTTTGGCCTACTAAATGAATAACCTTTAGGCCCATAATGACCGCACAGAGCAGACGATTCTAATGGTGTAGTCCATTTTTCTCTACGGCCATTATTGGTAAGTGTAGCCTTCAATAACTACATGATGAACAACTAATCTGCATCAACAAGAGAAGATCTGGCTTATATGTAGAATTACAGAGATAGTACGAGTCGTAATATTTATTAAATCAGTGTTTAGAGGGTCTGAAGTCTCTAGTCTGAGACAACACTAGAATGAGTAAGACGTATCTAGGAGCTATGGAGAATACAAGACTGTGAAATGGCAAGTCTTCAGGTTTAGAAGTTGAAATCACGAGTCATGAATACATTATAAAATAGAAAGGACTCGTGTCTAAACAGTCCCTTTCTTTATAGCTTGGTAGTATTTCTGATGATCTGCTTCTAAGGCCCTATACAGCTATAGAAGAACACTGTGACAAGTGGAGATACTCAGAACACCAAAGGAGTTCGTATTATCAATTCAACCATCCGTATGATCCATTTACCACCATGTCCATTTCCCTTAGGTCATTATTTCCTCAAACTGATGTTTCCATCTCCACCAATTTTTTCCAACTTCTTCTCAAACATGCTACAACGCCTGTATTTAAACCATCATGACTTCTACAGGCACCCACAAGGCGTATGTCTCAATTTCCACCTGTTTCACTTATTCTCAGCCGCACTTTTTCAAATTACTTACTTCTTCAACTAATGTCAACATTTACTTGATGTTCTTAAGTAAGTGTGTTCCCCCACGACTCCCCCTAAACCTACCCAAAACAGCCCAGTTTTTCCAGTTTTTTTCCACATTTTCCAACATATTCGCCACACGTGACCCACAGGCACATCTGATGCACCTCAGGCACCACGCCTCATCTTTCGCTTGCCTTCTTTAGTATCTGATTAACAATTAGATTAGCTTGATCTGCCATAGCCATGAGACTTTGAGGTCTGTTGTCGGCGTTTGGAGGTGTTTTTGCACAAAAAAAAATACATTCACCTGTTTGTGTAACTCCCAAAATCTATATAAACCACTCCTCACCCCTCTACCACCTCTCCTTCACCCCCTACATCTCAGCCTCTATTACGTCATAAAGTTCTGCCTCATCGAACGTGGAGGAAACCGAGAGAAGGTCTTGGAACAAGAGCTCCCACTTGCAAACGTTATATGCAGGAGGGTGGATGTGTTTGTACGCCTCAAAGACGGACTTTTGAGGTGTGGCAAAAACGGAAAAGTTGCTCCTGAACTCCAGCTCTACAACACTCCAATTTCTATTACTATCGTCAATACACCCATTCCCACAGAACCCCGTCTGGATCTTTCTACACCCTTCCTTTTAAACTTTATTCGTGTTAAGGTTCGTCATCCCTCTTTGTGCCCCGTAACTTTCAAGCCCGCTCTCAAAAATTTTGGCAGTGTATATACAAGAGCCAATCTACTGGGCCTGGTTGTGAAAATTAGACCTAGACTCTCACACTTCACAAAACACACGACACAGACAACATGGTCAAGGAATCGAAATTTTACGACGTTCTCGGTGAGTACAGAAGGGATTGAAAGATATTCAGAAATCAGGAGTTTTTGGAGGAGGACACAAGTGACAGTGGCAATGTTGTGGATCAAACAGAGTGAAGGGAAGTGGTACGGTGGCAAGACAGACAACACTGGTGACACACTGGTGATGTTGTGTGCTATGGGATTGTACACAGAACCGTGCCTGTTTGATCATTACAACATGAGTGTCATCTGTGTATCTGGACAGTGTGCTTTGCACAATGTGCTAGCCACTGTCCTACACGCCCTCACATCATGCTTGTACTAACCCAGGCGTCAGCGTAACTGCTACCGAAGTCGAAATCAAAAAGGCATACCGAGTCGGAGCCCTCAAATACCACCCCGACAAGAACCCCGGCAACGTCGAGGCCGAGGCCAAGTTCAAGGAAATCTCCATGGCCTACGAGGTTCTGTCTAACGACCAGAAACGATCTGCATACGACAACTTTGGAGAGGCTGGCCTCGGAGGAGGAGACGGAGGCATGGGAGGAGGTTCCGCCGAGGAGCTGTTTTCGCATTTCTTTGGCGGCGGAGGCGGCGGCATGGGCGGCATGGGCGGCATGTTTGGCGGCGGACAGCCCCAGGGCCCCCGACGGTCTCGAGACATTGTTCACGCTGTCTCCGTGACCCTCGAGGACCTGTTCCGAGGAAAGACCTCGAAGATGGCCCTGAAGAAGACCGTGCTGTGTAACGGCTGCGACGGTATCGGAGGCAAGGCCGGCTCCGTCAACAAGTGTAACTCTTGTAAGGGCCAGGGCTTCAAGTTTGTCACCCGACAGATGGGCCCCATGCTGCAGCGGTACCAGACCAAGTGTAACGACTGTAACGGCGAGGGCGAGATCATTGACGCCAAGGACCGGTGCAAGGAGTGCTCTGGCCGAAAGACCAAGGAGGAGCGAAAGGTTCTCGAGGTCAACATTGACAAGGGAATGGTCAACGGCCAGAAGATCACCTTTTCTGGTGAGGGTGATCAGGGTCCTGATATCATCCCCGGTGATGTCGTCTTTGTGCTTGACGAGCAGCCCCATGCTCGATTCGTCCGACGAGGTGACGATCTCTTCTACCACGCCAAGATTGATCTCAACACTGCCCTTACCGGTGGTTCTTTCATGATTGAGCACCTGGAGAAGGAGGAGTGGATCAAGGTCGAGATCATCCCCGGCGAGATCATCCAGCACGGCACTACCAAGGTCGTTGAGGGCAAGGGTATGCCCTCTTTCCGACACCAGGTCCAGGGCAACCTGTTCATCCAGTTTGAGGTCGAGTTCCCCTCCAGCGGCTCTCTCAACGAGGAGACTCTCACCCAGCTGGCTGCTCTTCTGCCCGCCAAGCCCGAGCTCCCCAAGGTGCCTGCTTCTGTTCATGTTGACGATGTTGTTCTGGCCGATGTGGATCCTCTCAAGCACCGAGGAGCCATGGGCGGTGATGACGATATGGACATGGACGAGGATGGACAGGGAGGAGCCCAGGGCGTCCAGTGTGCTTCTCAGTAAGCGGATCCCGTGGTCTTAAGTACGGTTATATAGAAACTCTATTTATGTTGCAACCTTGGAGGTAGTGCGAGTAGAGAAGAGAAGGAGGATGGCATGAGGTGCCAGTTAGATTTACAAAATAGCAAATGGATTTGGGATTGATGAACGAAAAGGTGAGACTGCCATTGGTCTTACAATAAGGCTATGAAACAAAGTCTGACGATGAAGTCATATTCTTACGCACAAGTAAGATTGTACGACTGTAAGGATACAGCTGTTTATATATGTTTTGTATTGTACCAGTAGCAATTTGGTTGAGAACGTATAACATGTTTCATCAGAGAACTAGTTTTAATTAGGCGTTTCTGTTTGCCATGCTTTGAGAGGTCTTTGATTGTTTTAAGACAGTGTATCTAAGAGCTAAGGCTAAAACATACTAAAGATATGAAACGGTCTACTGGACAAGACTATGACCAATGTTACAACACAATAGTGGATATTTGTTTGTCCATTCGCATTAGTTACGTTTGTTACACTGCCCACTAATATTTGTTGAGCGCACTTTTCCAATGTTGAGTTTGGTGGACGTTCCAAATGTGGGGTCACAATGGGGTTTGAAAATAAGCGACATAATATCCGTTTGAATATGATTCGACTGGTCAAACGTAATACCAAAGTGGAATTGTACAAGTTGTTCAGACGCGTCTCAACACGTCAGTCAAGAGCAACCCCATCCTGGCGATCTTCTTGGCGAGATTAGAAAGCCAATCTCTTCGTATCCACTTGCTCTGAATCTATCATCGGCTTATTGAAGTGTATTGAAGGGTGGTTGATTTGTTTAGAACAAGGCATATTGATACAAGTAGTTCTATGTCAGCTGACAGTGACATAATCACCACCAGCTGTCACTGCCACAGCAACGCTCGCTTCGCTGCTGTTTACACGGCTGCTGTCTCATCTCTCGGGGCTGCAGGTCATCTACGGAAATGCACCCATGTCGTATTGCCGGGTCTCATACGTGTCTCAGTTGGTATGGCGGTGTTAGCAAGTCCGTTCCGATACAAGTACGATAGGCCATCGCACCATGCCACCGCGTATGCCTCTCGATTCCGGCACTGTATGTTAATCCTGCTTGCCGATCACGACCCTTGCTGCATTCAGGAACGGCAGCCATCTAAGTTGAAGGTTGAAGTGAAAGTTGAAGGTGAAGGTGAAAGAAAGGTTCAAAGATGGCGATTCAGATTTACAGAAGCAACCGCTGCAAGATGGGGATTGGGCATGAGCAGTGTGAGTACGTAGCACGAATACTGCGTGTAATTGAGCCAAGTAAAAAAAAAAAAAACGTTTGCTACGCAGTATTCGTGCTTCGCACTCATACTGCTCGTCTCGTACTTCCCATTCTGTCACGATCAGCACTCACAGTTTCAGTTTGGAATGTGCCCCATCGAGGCGGCAACGTTCCTCTTTGGTCTGTCAGGGGTACTCTGCGCTTCGTCACGTGCCTCTCAAGTATTAGCTGGGGTATCTAGGAACGTGTAAAACAGAACATAACACGGTGAGACAGCAGATGATAGGAGGGCATGTACATATATTATATGGAAAGAAAACGAAACAAAACAAAACATATATAACAATTGCTTTTGCCGGTGCACAGATACCAGTATATCACTTATACTACTGATCACAGTTTCATCTTAATTAGTGGTAGATTACTCCTTGATTCGAGGTAATTGAAGGAGTTTTTTACAAGTCCAAAAACGGTCCGAAAAATCTGAAAAAAATTGCACACTCATGTTTTTGGCACCGGACCCCCATTCCAATCCAGTATATCTCCCTCATTCGTCTCGCCAATGACGTGTGTGTGACCACCGCACCTGAAACCAACAACGAAAAGCGTGCAGGCCTGCAAATCTAAAACACTTGGTCTCACTGGTGTCGGTTAGTTTTTAGTGCGTGTCGAAATGGGTTTTAATTTTTCCACGTCTCACGTTGAAACACGGCGGGAAACAAGGGTGCTTCAGATGCACTGTGGAATACCACCGGATTTGTCCACTCACAAGAGAAACGAAACTGTTGTGCAACACAAACAGAGGTACTATTGGTGTTCGAGAACACTATACACACACACTAGCACACTGTCGTATTTCACCAGCATGCTCTCTACTAATGGCAGGTGACAAAGGGAAGGGGTAAAGGAAGAAAGAAAGAAAGGTTGCGTGGGCTGGCTGTGAGTAGAGGAAGAGGAAAAAGGAAATTGAAAACGGAAAATGGAAATGAGACATGGTGTACAAGGTGGTAGCATTGTAGTACATTGTTCATTCATATACAACAGTTGTACTTGTCCAGACATAGACCTGACGGTCTATGTCTGACGGTCTATGTCTGGGTAAAAATAGACCAGCCTCAGACAAACCTAAAAAACAAGGTGCAGACTAACTTTGCCAAAACCCAGAATAGACGTACATGTATATTGTAATACATACATTGGCCTCACCACACACACGATACCTAGACACCTCCAAACCACCCTCACACCTCGCCAAAACGCCCACAAACGCGACCACACAAAGCCCACGGCCCACACAACACACCCACAGCGCCAGATACCCATGAACTGCTCGGTGGCCGACATGGCGGGCTCACACGTGCCCCCCAACCACCACCTCGACACAGACCTGGCCACACAGCTGCCAGCGCCACCACGACACCTGCCTTTTCGACCGCCCAAGGGCAAGAACTCCAACACCAAAAACCTGAGTTTGCTGGTGCCTTTGAGTCAGACAAAGACGAGTCCT
Source organism: Yarrowia bubula (assembly GCA_900519075.1). Taxonomy (NCBI): domain Eukaryota; kingdom Fungi; phylum Ascomycota; class Dipodascomycetes; order Dipodascales; genus Yarrowia; species Yarrowia bubula. Next base: position 254,345 of record ULGX01000016.1, read on the forward strand.
CCGCCGCCCACAGCAACTCCATCGATACAGCCTATAGGAGCGCCTCTGCCGTTTGTGCTGCCTCCTAGCTCCACTCCCGTGCGAGCCTCGGCCTCTCCGCTGGCCTCGAGCTTTTCGCTGAGTCGAAAGAGCTCCGTAAAGCGCTCCCATGTGGACGCTGAACCGGAGGACGCAGCATACGACAGTGACTACCGCAGCGAGCACAAAAACTACCACTCGCGCACGTCTCCAAAGCGTCTGAGTCCGTCACCTGCTCCTCCGCCGTTTGCAATGGAACCTCCTCCATGTGCCATTCAACGACGAACGTCGCAGCTGTCCATCAGCATTCCTCTGGCTACAGCTATCTCAAACTCGCTCCCAGCGCCTCTAGGAACCCCCACATCGCAAGCGCACTCCGCAGCGTCCCAGCTGTCGCTTTCCGATTCCGAATCGGACCCAAACTCGGACAATACCACTCACACCACTCCGCCACCAAACTACGACGATGCTTTGCCTTCAAAACACCATTTGTTCTCGGAAGAGCTCATGACGCCGTCGGTGCACCATGAAAACGCATACCCGGATGGTCCCTTGTTGATTTATCCAAGCAATGTGTATCTCTACTCTGAGCCGTCTGTTGAGTTGGCTAGAACGTTTGATGTTGTCATTAATGTGGCTAAAGAGATTGACAACCCGTTTGTCGAGCAACCTTTCGCCAGCGATGGTGCACACAACCCAGAGTACATTTACGTTCCCTGGGGCCACAACTCCAAGTTTCTCCCTGACTTGCCGTATCTCACTCAACTTATTGAAGATAGAAGTCAGGCTGGAAAGAGAGTGCTGGTTCATTGCCAGTGTGGAGTGTCGCGCAGTGCGTCGCTGCTCATTGCGTACATTATGAAGAAACAGCATCTGGACCTGAATGCCGCGTATGATTGGGTGAAGTATCGATCGCCGGAGATTGGGCCGAATATGACGTTGATTTTTCAGTTGATGGATTGGCATAAGCATTTGTTGGGGGAGAAGGATGTGTTGGAGTCAGATGAGGACTAGCCTGAGCGAACTAGGGCCTGAACGAAGTGAAGGCCGTAGTAAATTTACAGAGCCTTCACTTCGTTCAGGCTCTGTTTCTACCCTCCTGGGTATGTCCTTAGGGCCTTCACTTCGTTCAGGCCCTAAAGCTGAAGCTGAACATTGGTTCGTTAAACGTTCAGCTTCTCTAACATGTACATTCATTTGTACAGTCGACTTTCGTCGTGTACTTTTCACTCGCTGGCCATGGGCCTACAGTCTAGCGCTCAAGGGTGGGTACTTGTTGCCTGCTCATATTTATTCTATGCATTTGCAGTTTCATGAAGAGTGCTGTGTACTTGTAGTATTGTTGTAGTTACGTAATTCCACTCGGTGCCACTTCCCATTTCAGCGACCGTTATATTTACTTTTGGCTCTGTTTTAAAGTGGCTGTTAATTAACGGTGCTTTTGAATGTTGTGGATCATAACAGACGACCTGAAGCGGAGATGTATCATGTGCCCTTTGCTGAGCACGTCGGTACACGGATAGTGCAGTGGAGATATTATAAACACCTATTAAATCAATATTATGTCCCCTATACTTCATCTTCATGTGTAGTGGTTGACTGTTTAAACTACTGTACGGTGGAATTTACAAAGTGCACGATTGGATTGGATCTTGTTGTATGTATCACCCTCATCCGGTCCTGTGACATTTCTCCGCTGCATCGTGCCCCAGGTGCGGCGTGCTGAGTCGCAAGACAGGTGTCAAGGTGTCTGGACGGGTCATCTCCATCTGGCATGTGGCATGTCCGAGGGATGATCTGGCAGTGGTGACAGAACAGAAACGTGATATTATTATTTTCTGATACACGGTTGGTATTCACGCCCAGTGTACGAGTACTCCGGCTATTAATAGACAAGCAGCTGCATGTGAGGTGAGGTGAGGTGCGTAATGAAAAGTCAAGCATACGAGAATAACAAGATGAGGAAGTGACAAATAACGGAATAACGGAATAGGGGTAAGCGGTGTTTGAGGTTTGTATATTTTTTATTTCATTTTTAACACCTTTTCACCACCCGTCAAACGTCAAACGTCAATGCCGCGGCTGTTCCGTTAACTCGGAAATCTTGAATTCCACAGGTCAAGTGAAACATCCTAAAATAAAGGTTGAGAAATATGGCACATGACCAAATCACGACATGCTGTGTTTACTGTATACGTAATGCGTCTGGAATGTTGCAATTGAGCGTACTTGTGTACATTACAATGGCTTGTACGCACACTAAAATAGCACTTGTCAGAATTAGTGTGTTCACGTCTAGACGTTGCATCGGACTAGGCCGGATATATTTACAAGCCGTGCCTGGATACATGCACCTAGCCCAGTGTGTGAAGGGGCAAGATAAATACTGACAAAAAACACCTGAAAAAAATATCATTTACTTGAAGTTCTGTTGCTTCTCGCGTTTCCATCTGCCATACTTAGTCCTGACATGAAACAGACTAACGTCGTTCTCAAAAAATGAATTACGATAGAGGAAACTCTTGGAGAGAAAAATAATCTCTCGCTACTGTAGGGCAGGCGTAGCGCTACATTGTTCTAGACGGTCAGGACTAAAGTAGACTGCAGGCGGTATGTGTGGTTAGACCTATGTACGAGTGATCACGTGGGCCAACTACTGAGAGGTGGACATTTAAAGACTCAGGGAAGCGTTAGTTGCAGTTACCGAACATGGGCATGGGTAGTAGGCTTCAAAGAAGACTCAGGGATTCTATGCTGAAGGGGTTTTCATGGGTGTAGTGTCTTTATAGCAGCTTGTACCGGTACTAGTCTACTGGTACAGTTACAGCTCTTCTTAAACATATCCTTACAGGGAGCCTTACGAAGATCATAGCCAGCTTCTTAAGAAACACTCTAGGAACACCCGAGGAAGCTATAGAGAGTTGAGTATCGCTCAAATAGCCCTTTGAGGATTATCCGTAAATACAGCTTTTTATGAGACTGTGTTTTCTACTCTGTCGTGGTAATGTCCTTAACAGCCCATCCAACATCTTCTCTTAAAATGTATCCTTACAAGGAGCCTCTCACAAAGGACATGGTAATTTTGAATAAACACTCCTGGAAGCTTCATCAAGAGAATATCATTCAATGGACTGCGGCTGTTCGTATCTGCCTGTAGCTGCTCTTCTAACATCACTGGTCAGTCTTAAATCAAAAACTTAAGGAGAGCTTCTCAGGATAAAAGGCAATAGAGCACTTCAGGAAAATGTTAGAGGCATTTTTGCCATTCAATTACTCCATATCTACCTCTCTCACATCACTGCTGTTTTCTCTTTACTGTATCCTTAAGGAAACAGCTTCTCAGGACACCTTAAACAGAGCCTTCATCCTCCCTTACTGTACTCTAATTACTGTACAACAGCCATAGGAACCAGATAACTACACTGACATACTGTAGCTTCATTGAATCAATGCAGGTCAAAATGGCATGGACACTGTGTAGCACCTCCTTACTCTATACAGGACACTCTTAATCATGACCATATCTGAACAGCCTTACGATAATACAACACACCCTTTTAAACTGAAATCATACATTAACATAACTACACCAGTAAACGTACTACACTGTCTACCAGCTCACCTTTGAGCATTCTTCGAGTGCTGCGAGAGCTGTACTCGCCATCTCGCTCGCCTTTGAGCGAAGCTCAAGGTACTGCATAGGGCGTGAGCGAAGCGAACGCCCTTGCTTTAACGAGGCCTTCACTTCGCTCAGGCCGCGTGCACCTTCTTAATCTCCGCGATATCCTCCAACGCCTTGGTACTAAAGTACCGCACATCCACATCCTGGTCCCCGCTCAATCTCTCCAAATGAGGAACCACCGTCGCACTGACAATCTCCTCAATCACCTCCGGAGACGAAATCTTCTCCTCGTGCAGCGACTTGACCAGCTCTGTGTACGTCTTGGCCACGTTGAAGCGGATGTTGGGGATGGGGTCGTTGATGAGCTCGGCGATGAACGGCAGAATCGACGTTTTGATCATGGATTCGTCCACCACGGGGATCAGCGTGGTGACGGCACAGAGGGCTGTGAGACGGTAGAGGTAGTTGGAGTCGGCGGCCACAACGATAATGTGGGGCAGAATCTCCTCCTTGGCCCAGTCGACGCCAAACACCTTGGTGAGCTTCTTGAGGTTCTGGGTGGCTGCTTCTCGAATGGAGTAAACAGAGTCCCACAGCCACGTCATGCAGAGAGGACCCAGTTCCTTGTCAAAGAAGGAGACGCCGAGCTGAGTAGCAAGGAGAGGAATGTACTCAATGATGGCCAGTCTGACACGCCACTGCTTATCTTGGGCAAGATCAGACACAGCAGGCAGCAGAGACTGACTCAACAAGTCAATGCCAATCACCTTGTTGACCAGGTGCAGCTTGGAGATGATGTTGAGCCGCACATCGGGGAAGTCGTCCTTGAGCATCTGCAGAAACGTAGGAAGCAGCGTCTCAATCGTCTTCTCCTTGCCGAGCAGAGGAGCCAGGGCTGAGATCTCAGATCCAAGGGCAGCCCGAACATGCTGCGACGAGTCCTGCGACAGTTCCTCGACGTTGGCGACAATCTTGTCGAGGTTGGCGGGAGTCACCAGTCTGCAGAAACCAGGCACCTGCTTGGCAATCGCGGTTCGAACCTCGGCCTCGCCGTCCTGCATGAACTTGACGAATTCAGGCACAAACGCCCGCTCCATCTCGTCAGGCTCGGTTTTCTCCACCCCTTCAGTGGGGACCACAGCCGTCAGCGACTCGGCCAGCTTCTCGAACCGGTCAGCGCACATGTACCGCACTCGCCACGACGGGTCGTGCAGCAGGGCCAGGGCAAACTCGATCAGCGACGACGTGTGCTGCGTGTTGCCCTGGCGCTTGAGCTTCTCGGCCTTGGCAATGAGGACGTTGACGGAGAGAAGCCGGACGGAGTCCTGATCGTCGCCAACCTGGGCCTTGAACATGGAGTAGATCTCATCGTCAGCGGCAGCAGAGTCGGCTTCGACGGGAAGCGCCTCAATCACTGCAGGCAGATGTGTGGCAGCTGCTCGACGCACCATGGGGGTGTCGTCTCGAGTGAGCTCTCCATACTGCTTGAGAAGCTCGGGGACAGCTTCAGTGGGGCAGTGTCGGATAGCAGCTGCGTACAGTCCAGTGGCAGACACCTTGGACGAAAACCACTCTGCAGCAGACAGGCGTCGAACCAGGGGCAGGATGGTCTGTGCCACATGGTCTCGTGAAGGAAGGCCCTCACAGATGCGGTTGATGGACTCCACAGCCTTGTCTCGAACCACAGGCTCCTCCATGCACGACAGCGTCTCCAGCGAGGGGATCAGCAGGTGCGAGTACTCGGGTCCTCCGATGTAGGGAACGAGGTTGGCGAGTTCTTCAGCGAGGACTGTGAGCACCTCGTCTTCGTCCTCCTGAGTAACGTCCTCCAGGAAGGGAATGAGCTCGTCACGACATCGCTCCTGTCGTAGAGCCGCGGCAATGAGCTGGAGTTTCTTCATGGCGGAGATTCGCAGAGAGAACTCGTCGTGTTTGAGCTCGTCCATGAGCAGAGCAAGGGGGTAGAGCTCGTCGGGGATGTCGATATTTTCTTGTTCCACTGGGTTAGCACGGAAGTGAGTGGCCGAAGGTCACGAACGGACCCAACTAGCGGTTTGCCTCAGTTCTCTGATGATTGTTTGTCTTCCGGTTCTATACTCACTGTTCCCTGTTGTGTTGATGTACTTGTAATGTGCTGTGTGTGGTGATGTGGTATGGTTGTGTAGACTTAACCTCGTGCATTGTCCCAACCCTGGCCCTGAGGTGGTGGTGGTAAGTAACAGCTACGGCTTAGGGAGTAGCATGGGTGGATTCGCAGAGGCGTGTTTAGTCAGGATCCGTTGTTTTTTTTGGTCCGAATCGGTTATATATGAGGCCACAGTTACACCCTTCTAAGAGTAAACACGTACATCAACGTTGCGTACTTGGAGGCAACGTATAGTTGGGACGTATAAGCAAGGAAGGTCAATGGGGGTGTGAGAGGGGTTTGTAGGGTTAGTGAGGGTTAGCAAGGGTTGTGGGGGGGTTTGTGGGTGTTATTTTTGTGTGATCACGTGATCTGGGGTTCTCGGTATAGACCTCATTGGTTATCTTTCTCACTATACTGATACAGGTTATACGGCTAGAATGGTGTGAATATAGCGAAAAGTAAAAAAAAATGCTGGTTTTTTTGCCCAAATCTATAGGTCACGTGACATACATCTACCACACAAAATTCCTAAGCCCAATGATCTCTTCTCTATGAGGTCTGTTTTATATCTGTATTTCATTACCCTACAGTCGATGGTTGTATTTGACATGCATAGAGTTTAATGGAGGTGTGAATTTAATGAAAATAAATAAAACACGAAAAATAGGGAAAATAGACAGGAACGGAAATAGCTGTAAAACACGAAGAAACAAGACAAAAACACGGTAAATGGCTTCTCCGGACCTCCAGCTACATTTACGTATAAGCACCATCTCTGTAGCGTCTCATTAGCGTGTTCTATACGAGAGCAACTGAGTACTTGTATCACAGTGACATCACCAAACATACCTTTCTTCAACCCTACAACAACCCTACAACGCGAAAACACTCACATCTGTGTCCATCACTCTCCAAGATGCGCTTCTTTGCGATAGATGCGACTCCCTTTCCTGAGCTCAACAAGGACGAAAAGCTGGACGTACGGGCCATGCAGCGGACGTTTGAAGGTGCGTACTACCGTTCAGCGATGGGACAACTTGGTTTCGCTTTACTGGTGCTCAAGGTGTTCAGTGTCAAGTTCATGCCTGTTGGAACGACTTTTACGGCCTGTGGAGTGCTCATTTTGGTGGTTGCCTTAAGGAGGAAGAGAATTACAGACCATATGATGTACGAAGAGACGCTTGGAAATCGGGTGTTTATCACTAGTGGCAATGCCGTGATCTGGTTTGCGGCGTTTAGCCTGGCCAGTTATATTGTCATGTTGGTTTTGTTGGCGAATCTCGACTAGCCCTAGAGACAGGTGGTTTCATGTCATAATATGAACGACATGAACGACAGATACGACAGATACGACTATTTATTCACACAAACACCATACAAACAGCAGACAGATACCAGGTACTACATAAGATCATTGGGCTGTGTTGTGCTACAGTGCTCTGTCAAGGTACTCTGAAGAGCCTTAGTTACTGGTACTATGATTTTAACAAGATCATGTTCTTCATGAGTATCAGACACTGAGGTCAACCTGAAGATACAGCCATTCTTGTGATATACGGAACTACTATCTAGTATGGAGTTTGGTACATTATGGTGGTACCTGGTACTCTGAAGAAAATTACCCACCCCTACAAAAAGAGCATGGTCTTCATGACTTCTGGACACTGCTTCAGACACAAATTGATATTCTTGTGATATGCGGAACTACTATACTACCGGTACCAAATGTTACATTATCTTATGATCTCTGTTAAGGTATAGCTAGCTACTCTGAAGGAAGAACATGTTCTAACAAGGACAGAACGAATGGGTGTTCAGATACAAAAGGAGGCCTGTTGAACACAAATACAGCTATTCATTTGGCATATACTACCATCTACTACGGTATCTCATACTGTCCTGCCTTACTACACACCACCTTATTTATAACTTATAGACTTACGTAAAATGACATTCCTATGACCCATGTTCTACCAACTAACAACCACCAAATGAACTCCACTACACCATATAACACTGTACCAGGTACACTCACTTACTCCCCAAATTCACCCATTCACAATCCCACATACAAGCCGACCTTAATACTTCCACCTTTTAAAATTGCACCTTCTCTCTTACCCACCACACTCTCCAAACACCCGAGGTTTCAATCATGGTTCGGCGTACTTAAGCTGGATTTGTCACTAGATCACCGTTTGGAGGTGTGGGGGCACAAACACGAGGCACAAACACAAACAGGTTGGCCGGACCTCTTTGTGGCCAGAATCAGGGTTAGGGTTGCCAAAAAGCGCCAGAACTGAGCGTAGCGAGGTGATGGCGCGGTGTACGAAGTGCCAATGTGTTATATACGCCAGTATATACGTCCAATACCGTTTTTTCTACGCCTTGGGCACTATTGATTCCGTTTGGTTCTGTGTATCCTTTCTTTGAGCATCATGTGTCTAGAAACGGATACACATGTTATCAAAAGAGACTGGGACCCAGGTGTTTACGGACGGAGCATGTGTTGGAAATGGACAACTAGATGCAGCTGTACGGTAGCTCTCATCTTTTTTGACAGTTGTATGATATCGCTATGAGTTACCAGTAGCTCTTAGATTCTTTCTATAATTATGAGCTACAGCTGCAGGAGTGGGTGTCTACTTTGGAGTAAACAACTCGAGAAGCCACTCTTCAAGGTCGAATGGAGTTAAGACCAATCAGAAAGCTGTTGGTGGCAGCTAGAAAAGATGAGTTTTTGTATCAAATCTGTACTGACTCTGCAGACTCCCTATCTTCTTTACTTGTAGTGTTCTACTTGTACTGTGTCCCGTGTCACAAATTTCAACAATATATTAATGGTACCAGGTATCAGTTACACCTCCTTATGATTATCCTTCACTTGTGGCACCTCTGTTGGAAACCAAAACACCATAAAACAAAAATGATAGATGATCTCAGCAGCTAGCTCTCCACAAGCAGGAAGATATGTTTGGTACTCCCAGAGAGTCCAATTCTTGGTCACGTGACTTTGAAACCCCAGATACACAACCGCGTAGATGATTCCTAATCCCAGTAGTGATATCGTTAGCATAGCACTCCTCTTTGCCAGTGCTTGTTTGCCTGTCTTTTGCAGGTAATGAGTAGTAAACACGAGACCCAGCATGATGGGAATGTAAAAGGTGATTTTGAGAGCTTGGGGAGCGAAATCGGACATGTCTATGGGCAGATTTAGTGGTTTGAGCAGGAAATAGGCTACACAAAACCACCCTCCTTTGACTAGCCATGATACAAAGTAAAACTTGAGCGATTTTGATTGGATGATAGTTCCATAACCGAGAGACATGACGATAAGGAGGGATAAAAAGAGAGAATCAGCTACCGGTTTAGCGATAGAAGCGATCACAACAATTGGTTCAGGTGCTGATTCTCTTTTGTTTGTGAGAGAGAGGTTTAGAAAGACAAAGAGTGATTTGACTAGAAGCAGACCCATGGCTTTTGAGAGGTATGTCTGGACAGGAGCTGCGTGTTTTTTGTGTTTTCGAAAGTAGTAGAACCAGATGGAACAGGTGATCACGTGATACACCAAAGATACACGGCTCAAAAACAGTAGGCCGACTTGTCCTCCTCCTAGAAACCCATATGCACTTTTGACCGTCATTTTTGCCTCAAATCTTTCGTTGAAAACCACTGGTTCCACCATTGCACAGTACTGACCAGATTTGAATACTGTATATCTATACTGTTGGTTGCTTTGGAGGTTTAGGGGGTGGGTGAAGATTCTGGAAACAGCTTCCTCCTTGTTAACCAAATACTTGGCATACTCATCCTCATCACACTGTTTGTTGTCAATCTTTGTATCGTCACAAACACCTCCGATTTTGTCTCGATCTTGCCAGTTGAAAATCGCCAAAGCCATCACTCCAGGCGTATCGAGCTGTTCAAAAGAGAACTGCACATACACGTCTTTTCCAGGGCCTCCCCAGTCCTGTTTGGTGTATATATTGGCACAAACGAGCGGAGTTTCGTTGTCCAAGTACAACACTTCTGCTTTACACAGCGTAAATAACAAAAGTAGGAGTATGGGTATCATGTTGTGTGTATGAAGAGATTGATACGATGGTGAATGTTAGGTAAGGTCAAAAAATGCAAGTTACGAAAAAAGTGATTTTTTTGAAAAACAGACACTTGCAATCGATAGAGAAGAGGAGGTTTACTACAGGTACGTGTTTTTTGTCTTCTTTCCAGCCCTCTATTCACACATCTCGTGTTGTCTGCATAAACGTTGACGTGTATTTTAGACGTATTCTAGGTGTCTTACTGGAAGGGCCAATTATGGACGAATTTTGATCGGATTAAAGTGGTAGGCTCCTACGGACGCGCTGAATCTCATACACTACTCAGAATTGCAATATTCGAAAAACTGACGATTTCACCTTCCGACAAGATCGCCGGTATGCACAAGTATACATTCCACACCTGCATGAATACGACAGACAGGAGAATGAAGGTGGGTGGGTGAAAAACTGACAGAAATGGATGTTTTTGCTTTAAATCAACAGCTATGGTGTTGCTGATGGTGGTAGAATTTGCCCCCGATTTTTTCCGATTTTTTCTGTATATTTCCCATCTCTCTAAAGTTAGTCTCAAAGTTCTCTCGTGACAATGAGGTTTGAGGTTTAGGCTAATAAAAAAATTAATAATAAAAAACAACCACAAAAAACAGCACCCAAAACATGGTCCTTAAAGCACATCCTTATAGTGTATTGAACAATCAAAGCTTAGCATCAAACAACACCATCAGTACTATTCTATCAGCATCTATTACATACACAAAACCACATCCATACATACATACTGCTTACTAACACAAAACCTTCAAATACGTTTGTGTCTATTCCAACCCCCCACATTTGCTGTGAAACGAGTACCCCTCTAGTCAATATATAAAGACCATCATACCCTCTCCCAATCACCTTTTAAGGTGACTAAAGGCCATTGGTGTGACGACATTTAGAGTAAGGTGTACTCGCTGTGCTCCTATACCTGCGCTCCTACACCTAACTCTAATAAATCCCATCACCACTTTCACCACTACACACACAATGCGCGAATACAGCGACGTCTCCGAAGCCGAAACGGAGGTCGCGCCGTCGCCCTACAAGCTCGGCAGCAGACTCAAGCGCCTGAAGCGCCGTATCGACGACGATGACGACTACTCTTCAGACGACGGGGCTGCACCGTCTCTACAGGTGCGCAAAGAGCCCAAGCGCAAAAACTCGTCCGATATGAGCCGCAGCGCCACGCCGATGCCACGTGTCGGCTCGGGGTCGCGCAAAAAACGAGACGCAAACGGACGCATGAAGCTCCAGCGCATGTGCGACAAGGGCAAGTACGAGGAGGCGTACACGCTGGTGAGGGATGGAGCAGACGTCAACGATAGGGACTATGCTGGCAACACGGCTTTACATGAGGCTGCGTTGAAGGGACACGTGGACATTGTCAAGCTGCTGTTGGACCACAAAGCCATCGTTGACATCCGGTCTGGACCCACAGATCTGGACACGCCCCTCATCGACGCAGCAGCCAACGACCATGTCGATGTCGTACGGCTGCTACTGGACCGCGGCGCCGACCCGCGCATCATCAACGCGCTCGGCAAGTCTGCCATGGACTCGGTGGACGAGGAGATGCCGCACTCGACGCGCATCCGGGCGCTGCTGCAGGAGGCATTACACAGCTTCCGCAACCGCCCACGGCCACCGGAGTCACGTGAGGACGACCCCGACGCCTTCCCCGACCCCGAGTTGCACAAAATCTCAAACCACGGGACTGGGGGAAATGGATATGATGGAGGAGCGGGGAGTGATAGCGGCATGACGAGCCGCAGACGGGGCGTGCGGGCCCAGGCGATGCGCAACGATCTGCTGTGGCTGGATCTGACGTCGAAAAACGGCCGTGAACAGATTTACCAAAAGGCGGCAGACGGAGATATCGAGTTTATCGGCTCGTCTCTGGAGGGAGGGTGGAAGCCAGACACGCAGTCGCTGTGTTTGGCTGCTCGGCATGGCCACACGGACGTGGTGGGCCTGTTACTGGCGTTTGGATGCGAGTGTGACGAGCCTGGGGAGGATGGGGAGACTGCCTTACTGAGGACAGTGGGTAGAGGACATGTGTCTACTCTGAAGCTGTTGCTAGACAGTGGAGCCAACCCGCTAAGGAAGAATTCACAGGGAAAAACAGCTCTTCAGGTGGTCAAGGAGCTCAGTGGGTACGAAGAAGAGGTTACCCTGCTTGAAGAGTGGACCTCGGGCCATAAAGGCAAGCGTTCCAAGGAGAAGGAAAAGGTGGACAAGGTGGAGAAGACGGAGAAGACGGAAAAGACGGAAAAACACCGGCTTGAGCGTATGGAAAAACGCCGAATTGAGCGTGAGAGGGAACGAGAGAGGGAACGGGAAAGAGACCGTGTCAAGACGGAAAAGGTGGAAAAGTCCGACAAGCCCGAGAAGCGGGAACGGACGAATTCCACCTCGGAGCGCAACAATTCCACGTCTGAGAGCATTCGCGAGCGTGAACGGGAACGGGAGCGTGAAAGGGAGCGAAGACATGTCAAAAAAGAGCCCCTGGAGTCTTCTACACACGCGAACATGTCCTCTTCCTCCCCCCATCACGTTTCCTCCCCTCCACGGGTCTCCTCCCCATCTCAAATGTCTCCTGTTTCGACCCCCATGTCTCGAACCTCCTCTCAAGCTGACGAAAACAAGCCGTCAGTGAAACATGAGCGGACTCCGAGCATTTCGTCCATTTCCGACAAGTTGCTGGTGAAGAAACGCAAGCTAGGAGGAGGCAAAGAGGAGCTGGAGCGACGCAAGAGCAAGGACGATACCAAGGTCAAGAAACGGTCCATTTCGTCCGCTTCTTCGTCCTCCAAGCCTCAGTCTGTGTTTGACAAGCTCTTTGGGTCAAAGCAGAAGGAGAAGGAGGAGCTGCAGCGTGTAGCTCGAGAGAAGGAGGAGGCTGCTCGCCTTGAGCGTCAGGAGAGGATCCGACGCAAGAAGCAGCAGCAGCAGGAGCAGCTGGAAGAGGAGAAGAAGCGGCTTGAGGAGGAGAGAAGGAGGCTGGAGGAGAAGAAGAGGGTAGAGGAGGAGCGCCTTGAGAGGGAGAGGAAGGAACGCAAGGAGAGGGAGCGAAAGGAGAAGGAGAGAGTAGAGAAGGAGCGCAAGGAGAAGGAGGAAAAGGAGCGCAAGGAGAAGGAGGAGAAGGAGAGGGTGGAGCGGGAGAAGCGCGAGAAGGAGGAAAAAGAGAAGCGCGAGAAGGAGAAGGCAGAGAAAGAACGGGTGGAGAAGGAGAAGGCTCTGGAGAAGGCTCTGGAGAAGGAGAAGGCTCTGGAGAAGGCTCTGGAAAAGGAGAGGGCTCTGGAGAAGGAGAAGGAGCGTGTGGAGAAGGAGAAGGAGCAGGAGAAGGAGTCTACCAAGGAAGCCTCCAAAGAACCCAAGGACTCTCCTACTACTTCTTCAGCCCCCTCAGCTGCCACTTCCCCCGATCAGCGCAAATCTCCACTCGTCAAGTCCCCCTTGGTCAAACGCCCCAAGGAGCTGGACCGGCAAAAGTCCAAGGAGTCGCTGGACAGACGCGAGCTCGAGCGTGAAAAAGAACGCAAGCGGCTCGAACGCCAGCGGGCCATCCTCAAGGGCATTGAGGAGGACGAGCGGCGTCGCAACGAAATGCGGCGGCGTGAACAGGAGCTCAAGGCCGAGCAGGAGCTGGTGGCGGCCAAGGAGCGCGAAAAGGCCAAGGCCGAGGAGGTGGAGCGGGAGAAGGAGCGGGAGCGGCAGCGGCGAATCCAGCTGGATATCGATAGCCGCAAGGCGCTGCCGTACGGGCTGCGTGAAGCGATTTACGAGCCTCGGCAGGTGGACCAGATTTTCTCGTTTCTGCCGCTTTTCGTGCGGCAGTCGTGTTTTCTGGACATTCAGCTGTCGCTCTTACTCGGGGTCAAGAACTTTTGCGGTTCGTACCCTCGAGTTGCTCGAAGGATTGTTTCCACCACTGAAAAGGAGCGTCTTTGGAGCACTTTGACGCCTCTGCTGTGTAGAGCTCCTGGGCCTGGAGATGATCTGGATATGGTTGGTCTAGAGAGACAGGATGAGCGGCGAAAGTTTCTCGGAATGAACTGCTTCTGGGTCTCGTGCAGTGATGTGCTGGAGGTGATTTCCACCAACTTTCCGCTGCTGTTTGATGCAGTCATGTCTGTGGCTCCCTTGAAGGTGGACATTGACTGGGAGGAGGATGCGGAGGCTGCAGCTGCTACTGCGGCGTGTGTGGAGGCCGAGTCCGAGCAGATTGACAAGGCCATTGCCAAGTTCCCGTTGAGAGTGAGAATGAAGCTGCAGGCGTTGAGACCTCAGTGGCCGTGACGTTAAGGGGGAGATGTGCTAACATGTAATTTATTGTAATATAGTAATGTTTTAATGAGCGAGAGATGAGCGAAGCGAGTCTCGAGTGTAGATGCACAGGTAGATGGTACGTCGAGCTTGGTGTGAGCTTTTCTTGTGCATAGCTCTATGAGTGTTCATGCTAAAGACACTAGACCAACACCGTTAACACCAGCTTGATTTTCTCTTCATTTTGAGCCCCATTTGAACTGTCTAAACTGTAGAAACAATTCAGAAAGTAACAAACGCAGTCTATAGCCATTTTTCTACGAGTAACTTTTAATACCGTGCCTTCACTGTAGTGTTCTTCAGTGCTCACGAGGAGTAGATATAGTACAAGACAGGGCTAAAGACACATGATACTCTCTAGACTCATGTTCCATTAGCTAATGTTTTACCATAAGGAGACCTACTTTTAGGACGGTCTTTGAACAAGCTATGTTTAAGGAGCCAAGATTTTCTGGATAAAAACGAGATACTCAATTGCGATGTATCACCATTTCTCCTAAAGAGAACACCTTAAGGGTCTCTTATTGTAAGAGGGAAAGCTCAGACTGTCCAGTCACTTAGAATCGGATGATACAACAGCTCATTCAATAATGGTAGTCATTACATGTACTGTCTGGCATCATTGTGTATCAGCCAGTACTGCTTGTGGCTTGAGTGTTTTGGCAGAGGTCATACAACTCATCTTAAGAGCTTCTCCCAGGAGCCTCAGTTATAAGCTCATCTGTAATAGAAATAAGATGGTTCTACAATTCAATAAGGACATACATATTACGGTAGCCATGATCCATTCTTTACTGTGATCTTAAGCAGTATACTGCACGCCTACATACCTTTGATATCCATTGCCTATGGCTACACTTACCAGTACACTGTACATTATCTTACGTATACGATAAACATACCAGCTAATTAGGATGATTGTTTATAGTGCCTACAGCCTACAGTTACCAGTGTACATTATCCATCATTTATGGTGAGTATATACAAGTACCGGTACCAGTACAAGTACGTGATCTCACTTATCTCGCTGTACTTCGTGTCCCTTCGGTTTATACAGCTACAGTTCCAAACTCATTATCCATCATTTATTACCTTTTCTCTCTAATGTTCTGTGGTGTTGGTGAGTATATACAGCTGTATCGATACAGCACAGTGATCTCACTGATCTCGCTGTACTTCGCGTACTTCACACGTTCCTCAAATGTCCCTTCGCGACATTCTCGTCACGTGCTCCGTACACTCAGCACGCTCGATAGCTCGATCACAAATAACTCACCTTGAACCCCATACTCAGCGTCTGCAGAATCTTCACCCACAACATTCTCACCAATTCCACCACTCTCTTTCTAATCAGCGGGTTTGCAGCAGACAGCGATACAATGACCAGCAAAGCGAGAGTTCTGAAAATCGCGTTTCCATCAAACTGCGATTTGAGCGAGGTGGAGATGATTTGAGAGAGTGTTCTAGGAGCTCTAGAAGAAGAGGACTTTGAAACACCAGCTTCCTTGGCAACGTCACGTGACTTGGGCTTCTCAGTATCACGTGACACCCGCTCCACCCGCTCCACCCTCTCTTCCCTCTCCTTTTCCTTTGCATCCAGTTTCTCCTTCTCTCTGGTCTCCTCCAACTGCCGCTTTTCCTCCACTTCAGCTGTTCTCTCACTCTCATTGAGCTTCTCAGTCATCTCCTTCTTCTGCTCAGTCGTAAACAGATTTGTTCCATTGACAAAACTGTGAGCTACATCCCACTGCTTGAGGTCAGGAAGAACTCTCAGAAGATACAAATCAAGCACTTTATAAAAAGCAGTCTTGGTTTTGGCATCTTCATCATCGTTATTGTACGAAACAATAAACCGTTCCAAGTTGTCTGCCATCAGCTTAGCATCAGTATCATGTCTGATACTGAGAGAAGCCAGCAAAGCAAGAATAGTAGGATGAATACTACCAGTACCTCCAGAAGCAGAAACCAGCTCATCCCAGACAGATCCGGATGTGAGTTTTCGAGCCAACACCTTCCTAGCCGAACTCCATTCTCCACCTTCACTCAAATCGCCCGTACTGTTCAACAAAGCCTCTCCAGCCTGTTTACAAGAAGCATCCAGAATAGCAAGATACAAAGACCACACTTTGATCCAGAGTGACAAAGGAATGTTATGGGGATTCGCAGGATCAGACACTGAAGACCCGTTAACTTGACCGCTTTTCGCCGTGATTTCGTCGAAAAACGGCCGAATCAGCTCATACGAGTTGAAAAAGTTCTTGTTGACAAACTCACGTGCAGACTCGCCAAAAGTCTGGTACATCTGGTCCACTTTGGGCGTATCGGCTTGATGAACGGCTGACGTGACCGAGTCAGTCAGGAGAGAAGAGGTAGTCATTTGTGGCATGGTGATGGTGTAGATGATGAACAACTGTAGCCTCGGTATATGCACCAAAAGTTAATTACAGCGGGGTTATGTGGGGTTAGAATGTGATTGAAAGAGGTAGGGAAACGGGTCACGTGATGGGCGATATGAACAGGGTTAGGGTATATGTATATCGGGTTAGGGCTATATGCAATAGCGTAGATATATTATCGCACGGACCAGCCCATGCCCATCGCCGTCATCATCAGAAGAGCCTTTTAAACGGACCTAATGGCCAGGGTTGGGGTTGTGCAACGGTAAAAAGTTTGGGGTAAGCAGAGTAGGGTTAGGGTTGTGGAAAATGGTGAAAATAGCGAGTTGTATTTTACTACTGAGTGTTGGAGGGTAGTTGTGGGGATTGAGTGTGGGTTTTGATTTTTTTTTTTTGATTTTTTTGATTTTTTTGATTTTTTTGATTTTTAATTTTTAAATGATTTTTAATCTTTTTAATACTTTTAAATTTAATTTGGGAAAAATTTGAAAAATATAGGAAAACACCAACTACTTCCGGAATAGGCATGATATTGGTATGGTTAGAAAGAGAAAACTCAGGAGAGTCTGTCAAGCTAACAATAAATCCATTAGCTGCTCAAACACTCTCAATTGAGTGTCTTTTCTGAGAATGTAGCCGTGCCAATCTCAGAAGTGGGGGTCAAACAGGGTGAATTCAATTTTGAGCCTGTTTGTGTGTGTTAAGAAACGTGGGTCACGTGACTTTGCAAAAACCCACCGAAAGGGTGGCTCTCAATGTTTGTGGTTATAGTGAACGGCTCTTGGATAAGGTTGTGGATATGGGAAACGAATGAAGTTTAAAGGGCTAAGGAAGGTGCAGTAAAAACGGGATTTTTGTATGACACCATGTAATTTTTATGACGTATATCGATTCTAAGTACTCGATTACGTCTACTGTATCTTTTCTAGCTCTCAATTCGACTTAGAACACCTCATTAACTCCACTAAAACGCTGTCACCTATATACCCCTTGAGAGATCAGCAGTGTTGTTATTAAACAAAACTGCAATTAGTAAATTCAATACAGCAACTTGTTACATTTCCTTTACTGCTCTTGATTTCCTCTCTTTCTTGCCACTTTAGTCATCTGAAAATTTAATTCTACGAATATTGCCAAGAAGTCATCTTTAAAGGTAGCATTAGAATCAGCCCAACGAGACGATTCGAATGGTACCAAAATCATACAGTTTATATAGGCACAATACCCAAATAAAGTAAATTTCACGTCACACCTCACTTCCACCAAATCTTATCTGCGTAGTATCTCCAGTGAAACCAAGCCAAAAACGAATTCAAAGATACGCCACAGGGTCTAAAAGACGGGCTGAGTTGATTGTGAGTGTCCTAGAGTCGGCAGGACTAATACTGGGCAAGCTACAGCCAAAACAAAATTCCAGCTACGCTTTAATGACACAAACAAACACGAACCCTATAACCGACATAAAAAATGCGAGTCGATTGCGAATACCTCCTTCGTTTGTCGTTTTGTGCCCCCCACATCACATGCTATTGTGCAGCAAGATAAGTCATAGTGTGTCTTAGACGCAGCTAAGGTGAAGTTAAAATGGAATGACAAATTTTTTCCAAGAGATCACAAGTCCACCAATAAAAATCAGAGAAATATATAAAAATCTGCATTGAATCAGGAGTCACATGACCTACGTGTTGTGATTTTTCCAGATTTATCAAGATTTCCTACAGAAATTTTGGCTGCGCTCAGATTTCTGCACGTGCCATCACACACTTTGACCCGAGTCACGTCTCACACAATCTTATCACTATGAGCCACACACCCGAAGTATATGAGGACCCTGACGGGTCTTCCATCTTACTCACCGACATGCGAACATCTTCAATCTCCAAACCGCGTTCAGCAGAAACGTCTCCTTTACTGGACCCATACCGGGTCAGTGATGTGACTGAACTGGACCTCGGTCAGGGATACAACAGTACTGAAGATAAAACGACACATGTTCACACGCTTTCGCTATGGTCTACGGCCTTGCTGATTCTGAACAAAATGATTGGCACTGGGGTCTTTTCTACTCCGTCAGGTATCTATCAACTGACTGGTTCTGTGGGCTTTTCTCTGTTACTATGGGTACTTGGTGGAGTATTAGCCTTCACCGGTCTAAGTGTCTACTTGGATTTTGGGCTAAGGATTCCCAAAAGTGGAGGAGAGAAGAATTACCTTGAAAGAGTGTATAGGAAGCCCAGATTTTTGGCTACTGTCATTTTCGGCACGGAAATCGTCATGACCGGGTTTTCAGCCGGAAATGCGTACGCTTTTGGAAAATATATCTTATACGCTGTGGGTCTGGAGAGTCCTAGTGATGCAGCTGTGAGATCTGTGGCCTGTTTGGCTGTTACTGGAGCGTGTGTGCTTCATGCCACTGCTCCAAAGCTCAGTACCAAGCTGAGCAATGTTCTGGGAGTGTTTAAAGTGCTGGTACTCATTCTGATTGTGATTTCTGGAGGTTTGGCAGCTTTTGGTTTCGTGGAAATTGCAGACAAACCAAACAATTTCGACAACTTATGGGAAGTCGACCATAACGTCTCTCCTGGACTGTCTGGAAGTCCATACGCCTTGGCTATTGCTCTACTGAGAGTGGCTTACTCATACAAAGGCTGGGAAAACGCGAATTATGTCCTTGGTCACGTGAAAAACCCATCTTACACCCTTCCCAGAGCTGGAACTGCTGCCATCTCCATCGTAACAGTTCTCTACTTTCTCTGCAATCTCGCCTACTTTGCTGTCATCCCTAAATCGGATATTGCAAACTCAGGAGTCATTGTAGCAGGCGAGTTTTTCACTAGAGTGTGGGGACATTCTCTAGCTGCTAGAGCATTGCCGTTTTTTGTCTCCTTGTCAAATATCGGAAACGTACTGGCTGTATCTTATGCACACGGAATCGTCAACTATGAAGTCGCAAAGGACCATATTCTGCCGTTTACTTCTTTTTGGACTTCACTCAAGCCCTTTGGAACTCCAGCAGCGGCCTTTCTCTTGCACTGGCTCATCACTGTGGTTGTACTGGTCCTTCCACCCGCTGGAGAAGTGTACGAAATCATTATCGACATGTACACGTATCCAGGCACGATTATTAACATTTTCGTGGCAGGTGGACTGCTGTACTTGCACGCCAACCCGCTGGAAAACTGGTCACGTGATCAGTACTCTTCGCCCATGATTGTCACTTCTGTCTTTCTTGTACTACAGTTGTTTATGACCTTCTTCCCTATGATCCCTCCTCCTCAGCATAATGGACAGTTACCCTACTTTGCTGTTCCTTTGCTAGGATGGCTGGTGGTGCTGTTTGGTTTTGTCTACTTTGCTGTTTGGAGGAGAACTGAGAGACCCGGGTTGCTTGCTGCTAAGCTGAAGCAGGAGGAGTTGGCAGAGGAGGAGGAGAGGATTTAGAGTAGATTTAGACTAACTATTTATTAATGAATTATGACCTAAATGAGGCGTACGAACGAAGTGAGTACGTCTGAATGTAGAATAGGAGTTGTAGGAATTTTTCTGTGATTTTTTGCGATTTTTTGCGATTTTATTTGATTTTCTGTGATTTAATACGATTTATTTTGTTTAATACAAATAATTCAGAACAATACAATTGTTGCTGTCTGATATCGGGAATGCAGGTACAAATGTAGCAGGAGGTGTAGACATACCCGCAGAGTGTATTTTCTATTAAATGTGATTTTCTGTATTAAATTGGGTTTAAAATAATTTGTTTAAATACGAAATAATTCCAAAAAAAAAAAAAAAGATCAGCTCAAACATGAACTTCCGAATTTGGGGGTCATAGGTTAGGAGTTAGATATGCAATAAGAAGTCGTTTCAAAGAATAAAAATCTCTCTGCTGTCTTGTCTGAAACATTTCCGCGAGAATTTTGGTTCCGATATTGGAGACGCAACTTTATCGGAACGGGGATGAGGGTGAAATGAGACAGAGTGGTGGAAAAGGAAAGTGGATGACACTGGAGGAATCAGGGGAACAGGACAAATACTACGGTATTTTTGGTTTTCCTTCTACGCTACTTTGAAGGGATGTTGGTAAAAGTGATTCTCAACTCTCTTGAGGTTTAAGTCAGACTGTGTGATAGTTATTAAACAGAGCAATTGTCTTAGACCAAGCCAAAGTGCATTTTTCATTTGCGGAAATGACAACTTACGGGTGAGAATGCCATACAGCACCTAATTGAAACAAGACACTATAGTTGCACGTTTCAGAGCTTTTTAACCCACAGTTAACCTTGCGGGAGTCTAACGGGAGTCGGGCCGAAGACGTATTGGATACGTCTAATATCGGGAAATCGCTCAGTGTACTTCAAGGAGAGAAATACTACGTACCGTGTCATGAATAGATGTCTTCATTGATCCTATTTTTGCAACGAATGTTACTGAGAGCTCTAGACATGAGCCAAGACTCAGGAAGCAAGAGAGTGTAGCTCCTTGAGAGAATGAGTGCAGCACTGTACCCACTCAGATGAGCTGAGAAGGTGCTGTAGAGCCACTCATGAGCTGTTCGAGTACACTGTATCGACTGTAGTAACCAGTGTCTTCAGGACTCACTCCTCTGAGCCTGCTGTACCAAGAGCCAGTGCCTTCAATACCCACTCTCACTCATAGCTAGAGTACTGTATAGTAAGCAGTGTCTCCAATGCTCATTCCTCTGAGCTGAGAGAACAAAAGTACCATAACCACCAGGGTCTTCAATTCAACTCCTCCTTTCAACAGTCATAGCTACAAGTAGAGTAACCAGTGACTTCAATCCTCACTCATTGAAAACAGTAAAGCAATAGCCGTATCAATAGTCAGTGTCTTCAATACTCACTCATCAACTCACTCCGTTCGTTGATCAAGTGAGTATCACTTATCGTCCAACCAGTGTCTTCAATCCCCACTCATCAGCTTCGCTGATCGAGTAGGCATTAGCTATCACTAAACAAGCCCACCCTCTCCCCCTCCATCAACACCACCTCATCACTCGGTCTCCCCTTGACCCTTCCCTCCTCTTCGCCTTCTCTCAAAAATGTCTTTCTCAACTTTCCCTCCAAGAACAAATCATAATTGTCGTCATAATTGCGATTCTCACAACAAATCTCAACCGGCCAGTCCATATGCGGTCTGAAATTCTCGGGAATCTCCTCATAGATATCCATAATGTCCAGTGCAATGCGTTTAAGCCGTGCGTACAGCGGTAGGACAAAGTACATTGTCGTCAGAAAGTAGCTAAACAACAACAGGGCGTATGGATTTCTCTTTCTGCATAAAGCCATTAGTTCTGGAGCCTTTAGCGACCAACTGGTCATGTTATCGAACCGTTTATCCTCCACCACCGAAATATACGTCTTGCTGAGTCTCAATAACTCATAGCCAATCGTAGCTTTCGACTCAGAATCCGCAAACTGCCAAATCTTCCACATATCTTCTTCTCTCGGAAGAAAATGCGTTTGCTCCCTTTCCCAACCAATAGGAAGCGTGTAGATGCCTTCCATGCTATCAGTAAGGTCAGTAACACTCTTTCCAATACTAATGAGGTCTCCATTAGGCTGTGAATCTTCAAACGAGAGAATCGGAACGATATTGGGAAGAGAAGCGGCATGGATGTATATCGTGATAGAACAGACGATCACAGCGTCCATGAGTTCGTCAGTACCCGCCTCGTACATTTTCGCAACCTGCTCAAGAGTCTCACTGAACCAGTGCATGTTCTGGGTCAGTTCCTCTTCACTCTCTTGAGAGATCTCAGACAAGTTCAAAATGCTGGCATTCACTTTCTGAATCAGCCAAACGAGCCGTTTCAACGCCACATAACTCGTAGCCATGCCACTATGCTGCTTGAGTTCAGGGTGTTCCAGCAAATCCGCAGTCATGTGTTCCAGATGCTCCTTGAGTACATCTCTGCCTAGATCGATAAGTGCCATAATGATGAAAAACGAGGTTGGTTGTTTCGTTTGCGCCATGATCGACGACAGCGTCAGCGATTTGAGCCTTGACGGCTGCTGAGTGACTCGCAACGAGCCCATATCAGGGTATTCCATGGTGTAGATGAGGAAACAAGTGAGTGAAGATGCGATTTGGAGGTGCTGCACGGGAACTTTATTTGAGAGACGGAAAACAAAAAGTGACGTTAGTGGACTTGATGGCGACGTGGCGGAGGGGAGACCAAGAGAATGGTGGTGGTTTGATGGGTTTTGAGCACTTCTAAGATGAAATACGTGTCTGCTCAGAATCCTCTCGGTATACGTAATACTGCATACACTCATGCATGCATATACACACAACGACACAAGTGGCGGATGAGCAAAACAAGACATGCTGAGGAATACTCTTCAATAGCCGTGAAATATCTCCACTTTGAGGGAGTGGAAAAAGAGGGAAAAATTAATTCGATCCTACCGAACGCTATAGACATGCTACAGCAACGAGAGTAGTGCTAAAAGAAAGCCACGATCTAGCCGGCTCTTCCAGCGCAAAAATCACCCCACTAGCGTCTATATTCCGTCTGAAATCGCCATTTTCCTGACAACAGCAAAGTGACAACTCGCCTCCAAACTCTATTCCCCCAAACAAAGCGCTTGCCTGTTGTAATTACGACGTCACGAAAAACATGTTCAGTGTCGTAGAAACGCATGGCCGGATTGGTCATCTCCACGGACGTGTTTGTGTGGTTGCCACGACGTTTTTCTGCTTACTAAGCGCTTCCTGGACGTGTTTGTGTCAGTTATTATACGTACCTGGTAGTCCATTAAACCCATCCGATATGCGTTAGTGTAACGCGAAAAATAATATATCGGAAAAAGCAATCAAAAATAAGCCAAAAATAAAACGCTACGAAAATAAATAGTTTCGTGTCACGGTTGGAACATCTATTTCTGCTGACAAAGACCTTCCTAAAACAGATGGCTCCACTTGCTACACGTGGTTGCTACTTGGTCAGCCGGATTGCGGGTGACTAAGCGGAAATATCGACACCAAGCGAAATGCCGCAAATTTCGGTGGATCGATTTTGGTGAATATCGGCAAAACTCCGACTGATAAGAATCTCCGACTAAAAAGGGCGACAACGATGAGGCACGTCAAGGTTAAATAAATGTGAACTTAATACCACCTTTTGGATGTGTGCAGTGGAGCTGGTGTGAGCTGTTTCAGATGATACAAAGGATAGAGGGGACATGTTTCAGACGCGCTAGAGTCGCAGAGTAGTAGAGTCACAGCTATGGCTACAGTAAGATGTGTAGTGGAATTGTCACTTCACTCTAACTTACAGTGCCGTTAATTGAGAGTGGTCAAAGTTCTACCTTATAGAATATGGAGCTTGCTAGCTATGCCAAACGACTTGTGGGGGTGAATAATTCTTCCAGGATGATTTATACAAGTGCTGTTCGTATAAACATCCTCCTGAACGCTACAAATGAGCTGGTGACATGAGAGTAGGATGGTTGAGATCCCTGAAGCTAGGTGGTTGTAATGAGCTAACAGTGATTGATTTGAGAACAGTGTCTAGTGTAGAGCAAATACATGCTGAATAGTCCAATATACCAAATGAAAGAGGGAGATGGACCAATCCCAATGCTAACCAGATCAACAGCTGTCTCATGTTGGAAGTATCCATATCTACCCATGCCAACCAGTTGAGCATAGCAGGCTAAATAGTATGTACCAGTATAACCATAGGCCTTACAAGCTGCCATATAGAAACACTGCACAAGTACCGGTTCACTTCATCCCTCAAGTTTGAAAGACATGGCTATCTCAAGTACATACAGTACATACACCTTTGGTTGACAGTTCTGTAAGAATGACTACAGCACCTGGTAAAACACAGCACCATACTCCTAGCTCTGTCTACAACTGTTTAATATAAATAATGCATTGTCTAATATACTTGTACTTGTAACTGGTAACTAATTTGTGTGTAATGGTGCAGCTGGTGTAGCTTCAACGTGGCCTGAAAGTAATCCAAAGGTAGCTTGGGCAGTGTTGGGCTGACTTTTCGGCGCTTCTCAGCTACCATCGCTTCGCTCAAGTAGCTTCAAAGGCCTCAAAGTAGCCTGAAACTACTGCAACCACTTGTGCGCCTTAATCTCCTCAATCGTCGGCCGCTTGTTCGCATCCCTATTCAGAATCATCTTGATCAAATCCAAACAGTCCTCACTCATGACAAACGGCACTCTCAGCTCTCCCTCCAGAATCTCATCGACATCGTAGAACGGATTCTCCTTGTACACTATCGTATACAAAAGAATACCCAAAGCCCATACATCCTGAGGACGTCCAAGATACGGGTTTCCACTCAACACCTCTGGAGCAGCATAATCAATGGTGCCAACAAAGACATCAAATGGGCCGTTCTTGACATACGCAGCAGACCCGAAATCAATCAATTTGAGCAATCCTCCACCGTCCAAAATGATGTTTTCGTCCTTAATGTCTCTATGGACAATGCCCAAGCCATGCAAATGAGCCACAGCAGACACAATCTGCTTAAAGATGGACTTGCACTCATCTTCAGGCATCTGGGGGTTGAGCTCAATGAGATCAAAGAGATCTATGCCAGGGTTGCCATGGGCCTCCATTTCAATATGGTAACACTCGTCGTCTTCGAGAAAATCAACCATTCCGACGATATTCGGATGCGGCGTTTGGTTCAAGGCAGCGAGAATTTTGATTTCAGAAGATACAGTGCCGAGCTTTCGGTCTCGCACCCAGGTATCGACCAAAATACGGTCCTTCACCACCGACTTGACCACAATCAAACACGCTGGGTCGTCAGGGTAACGAGCCAGTACCACCCGTCCATACGCTCCCTCGCCCATTTTTTTCAGCACCTTGAAGTCGGCAAACTTTCTGTCACGCTTGTGGGCTCCGATTTCGGTCACGTTTCGGAGTTTGGTGATTTCGGAAGCTGACAGAGTAGAAGAGCCTTGCTCAGAGTCAACTGAGGTGTCTGTATCGGCTATCGAGTCACCCACAGTTTCCCCTACTGAAGACTCACGTGAGTGAGTAGTGAGAGAAACACTGGATGAAGACGAGTCAGAACCCGAGGAGTCGCCGTTTTCGTCGTTTTCGCTCTTTTTCAGAAGAGGGAGCTGAGACGGAATGCTGAAAATCTCATGGGCTTCCTGAATATGACGTGAGAAGGAAATCCACAGAGAGTACTGAGTAGAAGAAGCGACTCTCAGCTGACAGTCAATCTTCAAAGTCGACCCATTGAGATGCCGTCCGTCAATACCGATAGAAGAGAAGAAGGTCATGCGTTTATCTTCTCCTGACGAAGCCAGTCTTCGGAAAAAGTGCTCGGGATAGACCATTCCGAGGCTCATGGTGGATTTCGACTTTTTGATCTCGTCAATGAATCCAGGCATTTGAGGAAGGAGAACTGAGATGTTCTCTCCAACCAAAGCCCTACTATCCTTGCACGAATGTCCAAACAAGTACTGGATGAAGAAGGCGTTGTAGTCGGTGATCTCCAAGGTGGAAGAGTCCACCATCACCATACCGCTCATGTGAGGAAGAGACGTAATCTTGAACACATTCTTGGTCTTCCTCACAATACAAGGATAGGCATAAGGACCCGCTCGACACGTGTAGTTGAACGAAATCACGTCGTCCTCAGTATCCTCACCCCGCAACAGCATATCCCGTCTGATATCGCCATAACTAGCCCAGTCATGCTGGCCAAACATAATGTTCCTATCTCCTCCAATGGTCTCCACGAGCTCAGGAGAAGAGCTGGAGACACAGATTTCCACAGCGTCTCCAGCCACCTCCTCAGCCACCCAGATCAGAGCCCCCTGCGACCGTTTGACCCAAATGGACGCCAGAGACTCCTGTCGGTTGCCTTTCACCACAGGAATGACCATACCGCAAATAGCCACCGAACTAGGCTTAGTCAGCGCCTTGGCCAGCTCCTCCTCAAGGTCTCCCCTCATATCAGCCCGGGCCATGTTCAGAATGGACGTATGCCGCAGTTCTGCCCGGGAAACTCCAAAAACAAGACAAGCAACGTCATTGACCGCTCTGATCTCGTACGGAGCTTTATCGGCGGTCGTAACAACCACCTGGGTCGCCGAGTACCGTGCCATAGACCCGGAGAGAAGCCCTAACCCAATAGTCGACTTGGAAGACGCAAGGTTAGGGGTAGTTGAAGGCGGTTGAAGATCTCCAACTACAGAGGGCACCCAGGACGAGCCTGCCTCATGTGACACGCCTCCAGCACATTCTGGAGCGCTGGAAACGTCCAGCAAAGTGGCAGACCTCGTCAGTGGCTGCATCACCTTGTCCTGGAACGGCTCAGCCAGAAAATCCAGCAGTTTTGCCTGCAGCGACAACGAAGACGTGTTGGTCAACGTCCTCGTTCGCTTGCCAGAAGCAGGAGAGCCACTGCCACTGCTCCCAGGTGTACTCACCTCCTTTGACAGAGGAGACGAGACACTTCGAGGAGAGAAAGTGCCCAGATGTTCTAAGAACTTGGGGGCAAGGTTCTGCTGAGACATACGTTTGGGTGTAAACGACAGTCCCTCCTCATCGTCCTCAGACTCGGACCAGGACGTGGTTCGAGGTTTCGGGCCGGTTTTCATCGGGGAACCGAGAGAACCGTGTGAAATGTCCACTGCAGAAGTGACAGGAGACAGTGGCCGGGCGTCTTGGGACAGAGAACGCCGTGTATCCGGTCCATGGCGGTTTTCCAGCAACGACAAGAGTCCCCTGAGGCCTTGGTCGTTGTCAGCTTGTCTTTTCGGAAGAGTGCTGAAAAAGTCCGTCATGGAGGCTGTCGACAGGTTTCGCTGGATAGACGAAAAAGGAATGCCCATAGCGTGTGTGTAGGGCTCGACTTCGTGCTGGTGAGATACGAAAAAGTCCGTCAAGGCGGAAGATGTTTCGGAAATCTCAGTGGAGTGTTCGCGGAGAAACTGGATCGCTCGTTTGATCAGTGCCATACGGGAGGAAAGGCCGGAATACGACACATAAGCGTACGAGAAGGACTGGAGGGATTCAGCCGCGGAGGAGGAGGAGGAGAGGACGTTTCCGGGGAGTTCGATTCTGGGTTAGTAAAGGAAGCGCGGAAGTGACTGGCCGAAGGTCAGGAACGGACAACAACCAATGGTAACATAGTCAGACGACTGTAGTACACTCGAAAGTAAAGGACAGAGGGGATAGCACACTGTGGTGGGACAACAGGAACGATAACGACAGGAGATAGACGATAGAGCAGTATCGATACACAAGACACTGACTGACACACTAAGAGACAGCTCACTAATTCAGCACACTGTGAGTTGTAACTGATACCACTGTCTTGGATCAGTACTGAGCACACAGAGTAGTCACTGTGAGTACAGTAGTGCAATAATCAGCACAGTTACTGGGAACATACTCAGAGTGGTCACATGGTACTGCCTGGAGTATACTGTCATACACCGCTTGACGTACCGAGTAGTAGAGTATACCAACAGTGAGTCATTCATCAGCAGTGTACACACAGTAGTACCAGTCACTCAGTAGTGTACTCAGAGTCAGTACTACCCTCAGTAGAACTACTGTTGAGCCCTCAGTCAGTACTCTGACAGTTCCCCTCATGACAGCTAATTTCCACACCTGCATGCAACCCTCGGCTCGGCGGGGTTGTCTCATGTCGGTGTGTCTCTCATCATAACAAAACAAACCACTAGCTGAGAGAACTGGTGATGAGTGTCGTAGGCTGTATCGTGTCGTCTATGTCCCACCGTGTATGTCGTCGTATGTCGTATTCGTATCCTGTATAATATGACGTGGTTCAATGAGACAGTATGGTGTGAAGCAGTCAGAAGAAGGAGTATCGTAAAGCAGAAGCAGTAGAGAAAATGGCACCCACAACAGTCGTCATGTCGTTGTTCGCCACCCTCTCCGATCTACTCTAACCACTCTACCTCCACTCCTACACCTGACAGTCATGACTGTATAGTGGTGTTGTAGTGAAGACAACGGTATAGTAGTAGGTGTAAGGAGGCTTCAAACAGGCGTAAAACACCGTGTACCTCCACCAGCCAACCTCTGTCTACTGTGACCACCACACTACCACACTCACCACCTCACCAATGTCATCTGTGTCTTTACCACACAGCCCACACCCCAACACCACACAGAACTCATCCAAAAGAGCCGCAAAAAGCTCCATTTTTCGCCAGCACCTCGGTAACACCTCCAGCTACCTCCCATCGCCACAGCTTGGCTGTAGCCATGTTCTCACACTGCTTAGCAGTGTTTGTACTCACCTTCCAGGCTTCGCCTTTGTGTCTGGGATTTTCTTCACATCGTCACCGTTAACACCGTCGATACGGGTTTTGTGTAGCCCTCCAGGGTCGCCGAGGGTCATTAGTTGCAGTCAGAGGTGTGTGAAAAGTTGGTTGTTGAAGATGTCAAGCCCTTATGCACTGTGAGATAGAGTGTAACAAGAAAAAGTAGTCAAAATCGAACGAAAAAAATGACCTTGGAAAATGAAGAAAATGTCCGAAAAGAAAAACCGGCTTTTGTGTAAGCTACATATATCAAAGCTATGCTATGCTTGTGCTAATTTTTGGTCACTTGTGTGTGACTTGGACGACATCTGAGAGGTACATTTTTATGGACACCCAACGTTTACTGAATGAGATGCTGACGACGCAGTTTGTGGTCGATTGGAATATTACGTAATGTATTAGTAAGCCCTGAGTCAGCTCTACACAATGACACTAATTACGTAATCACTAACCCCTTGGAACCCCCTCAAAATACCCCTTCCCTAAACGTCGTCTCGACCCACAACACTAAAGTTCAGTCAGAGTTTTTCGAGAAAGCTTCTGCCAATAAGTCGAAACTTCCTTTGCCCATATTTCCCCGAAAAATGCAACTATTTCTTGCCAGGGCTAGGGAAAGAATGCGTAGGGCTAGGGGAACAAAAGCCCTTTTCAATATTTCCATTTGACCCTAAACTCGGCCCCCTTACCCTCCATACGCCTCCACTGTACAGCCTGATAGCTGTGCATACGTACAAAGCTACCTTGCCCTGCTGCACAATCTGGTGGGCATAAATCTGGGTGAGTCAGGCAGTGCAAAGTCGTTTTTTCTACGAAAGGAGGTATGAGTAAGCTAAAGCTACTGACTAACAATATAAAACTGCTTATATAAACAGCTTATTAACACAGCTTAATAATACAACCAACTCATTACTCACTTGTAGCATCAGCCAAACGACCTAAAACACTCATGCAGCTACCGGTAGACAAGAATATGCCATTGGCTTGCCAAAAATCAGGTCAGGTGACTTGTGACACAAACAAGTCACGTGATATAAGACATGTCACCTGACTTTTGATTCAGCTGACACACAAAAAAAAACACCCATGCTCTTGATCTGTTTATAGACCCTAGCTCCGTGTCAAGCTAATGACGCTTAGTTCAAACCTTGTGTAAAAGTCAACAAAATCAGTTATTAAGGGAGACGCTAAATTTTAATAAATTCACTAAAAAGTAAAAAATAAATCGCGAAAAATCGCAATAAAATATACAGACTCTCTAGGAGACTCTAAAAATCACGATAAAACGCGTCAACACCGATTAAACACATTGAGAGCAACTTGTTTACCCCTTGACATGTTGACGGTCCGTACTGAGACCTTTTTATTGTCCACTCAACCTTGTTGCACTCCCGGACATGCGGCTTAAAAACGTGGTCTGATTAGTAACCGAGGTGGCCTTACCCTAAGCCTCGAACCCTGGCCCTGAATGCCCTAACCCTGCACCAATCCACCTCCTGCCCTAACCCAGCCCAGCCCTAACCCTGCCCCAATTTTCTTCCAACCCTAACCTCCTCCCACCAGCCACTCACATACGCGCACCGCCACAATAATGTGGTCCGAGATGGTTCACGTGATTGGGTGAAAAGTCGTCGGATCCGAGGTTTTTCTGGACCGCTGAAAAAACGACAAATAGTGGAAATACCAGGCCAATCGCCGGGTAACTACATTTCTACACGTGTACAATTTTTTCCCCGTGAAATTTCCGTTTGTACCACCTCAGCCACCTCTTCTCCATGCTGATTTCCGCCCTGCTAACGCTTGACAGCAATTGGTGCATAAGTCGGGACATTCTGCTGCAAGGCCATTGGCTGGATTTGCACGGATGTGATTCTGACACCACCTTTTTGCCAAAGTTTAAGTGTGGGTTAGGGTACAAGCTACGTTTAAAGTAGGCAACCCTAATCCAATTACCTCATTAAGCCATCTCCCAATCCACCCACGCTCTTTTCAAAAACAGCTCTCCCTGCTTTTACACTTTCCCACACGTCTTATACAACCGATACAAGTTGTGCCAAACCGTTTGGTGAGTATGAGCAAATTATCGATGGAGAGGCTCAGGGTGAGCAAATTGGCACAGCCAACGCTGCACAGCGTGTGTGGTTGTTACACGCACGGTGTTGTGTGTTGTGTGAAAAGTTCTACATTTCATTGCTGGGATGTGATTGGTTGAAGAGGAGGACACAGATGGGGTGACAACGACACAGGGGATATGGTGACGACAACGACAATGTGGTGGGGACGACATGGGGGATGTGGTGGGGACGACAGTGGTGATGTGGTGGGGACGACAGAGGTGATGAGGTGGGTGCTAAAAGTGGTGCTAGTGGAGGACTCAGAAGCAGAGGGGGTGTGAGGAGGGTACCGGAGGGTGCAGACGTGTCACAGACGCCATGGTGTGTTTGTGTGACTCGATTCTGTGCTTTTCAAGTACTTTTCAGGCACTTTTGTTCATACTCCTCAGAGCCGTTTGTACCATTTCTTGTGTACGATTGGCGTTTGCGCCATTCCGCTTTTATCACCACTATCATTACCACCCATTACTTATTGACTGTCGTGTGTGGTGTGTTGCGTTGATATTTTCATGATTCAAATGCAGCCAATCACAACCTACACATCAGTCAGACCACTATGCACCACGGCACACAGCACAACTCAACACCATCATGTGGTGATGTGGGAAACATGTGATATGGAAAATACGAGTTTGTGGGGAAATTCATTTTTCTCAATTTCCAATTTCCAATTTCCCTCATCAGCCCATATGTTTGCTTTTGTTGTCTCATCCCTCAATCCAATCACCCCATCAACACTGTCACCATGTTAATCACCTCAACAGTGCAATTAAGCTATGCTGTTGTGTCCTCATGACCCTTCCTCTCAACCATCACTTTCAGGACAACACACAGCACACAGCAACACAGTAAACATGCCGTCTACTCTGGCAGTGTTTTGCATGATTGTGTAACAGTGTCGTTACAGCAGTGTCGTTGGTGTTGAGCACAACCGTTCTACGCACTAATGGGCGCTGGTCGCTGTCCGTACCTCGCGCTTCGCGCTCGCTACTTCTATGCTAACTCAGAAATGCTCGCCTTCAAATCTGTCCGACCCTCCGCCGTCTCCCGACTGGCAACCTCCACCCGGTCTGCTTCCGTCATCTCCACCCCCACCCTCATCAACATTGAGAAGCGATGGGAGTTTATGCCCGCTGAGGAGCGAGAGGACATTGTCCACCAGCTGACCGAGCGACAAAAGGTCAACTGGTCCGACCTGACTCTCGCCGAGAAGCAGGCCGCATGGTACATCTCCTACGGCCCCTGGGGACCCCGAAAGCCCGTGCACAACCCCGGCGACCAGACCAAGATCTTCGTCGGCATTGGTATCGGTCTTGCCGCCTCCGTCGCCATCTTCGGTATCTGCCTGGCTCTCCAGCCCTCCGACAACGCTGCTCTGCGAACCCAGTCTCTCGAGTGGCAGGAGAAGTCTAACGAGATCCTCAAGGCCATTGGTGCCAACCCCTTCACCACCTACAACCAGATCCAGTCTCCTTCCAAGGGCCCTCTTCCTGATGAGGATGAGGATGATGACGAGTAGTTTGTAGGACGATAGCTGACTCTCAAAGTAATTTGAAAATTGAATGCATTATGAGCGCAGGGAGGACATTTGAGGGCGTAGCCCGAGAGTGTCCGACTTGTTCACCGTAGGAAGAATGTAGAAGAGGACATTTGAGGGCGTAGCCCGAAAGTGTCCGACCATTGTAGGCACGAATGAACAACATATTTGATCAGGAATCACTGTACTGAGATGCTCTTATCGTAGAACAGTGGTTGTTATCATGTTGCTTTTGGGCTGTCCAGTAGAGCTACCTCTAAAGCCCTGGCACTCGGTCGTGCAATGGGTTGCAAGCTTGAATGTCCCACGTAGGAGATGACTGCTCGTTGCAATTAGCTGCTGTTGCAGTATGGAGAAGCTGTAAGTGTGTGGAGCTCTGTTCTGGTATGGACCGAACAGTTATCTATGGTGTGGGCAGAATATCTAAGGAAGACTTGACCTTAATTTATGGTGAATAGTCTGACCATAGTGGAATTCTAGCTTGCCGCACAGTGTAAGAGTATACTTCCCCTGGTGTCTTTAAAAGAGGTATTGATATAGATGAGACGGCTCTCCTTCAGCCAGCCAGAGAGCTGTGTAGGAACAACCCTGCAACACCTGCTCGAGGGTTCTGACTGAATTATGGTGCCTGAATGTACTTATCAAGTTCAATACAGAAGATATCTGCCAAGGATTTGCAACTTGTTCATTGAGAGCGTTGTTCAGAGTATGGGCATGTGAGGTTAAGTGGGTATCAGTAGACAACAGTATGGGCTTGTCTGAATCGGTAGAGACGAAGATCCATAGAAGTGAAGGAGCCTGTGCTATAAGCTGCATCAATTTGGTTTTTAAGAGTGGCGTTTTCGGAGTGCATCAGCTGATCCATACCGTGCTCACTCGCTGCAGTAGAACATTTCCAGGTGGCGATTAGTGCCATGAGAACTGTAGAAGGCATTTCAGTAACATGTTGGTGATAAGGGCGTAACAGGGGTGGTTTAGGAGCGTTTGGTGAAGTTCATATTGACCCAATGCGGGGAAGTTGAACATGCCTGTTTAGTATGGTTGATGAGTAATCTTTTCTGTGGCAAACCGGAATATAACAACCAAATAAAGCACCAGTACCAGCCAAAATGTCTTCAGCTGTATTTTCATACTCACGTCTATCGTCCCTTTAGCAGTTGAACGCTTTCTCAGAGGTTCAAGTAAGAGACATGCTAGAACTGTTAAGGTATATATGCTTGAGCCTTCTCATATCTACCATGTTCAGTCTCGACAGCTCACTTTAGGGAAACTCATGACTCCACTCTACCGGGTTTCGAACGCCCAACCACCATAAAAAAGAGTAAGGGCTCTACCGCTAGTCTATCTGTAGTTGAGGTAAATAAGCAGAATTCCACTTCCGATCTCAGCAGGGATATACTAATCTTTTGTAAGAAAAAATTGGATCACAATGATCCCCCGATTTTTCTCATTCTCTCAGTCCACCTCCCATACCTCTCAGGCCCCTGGAGCGCAGAAACCACCTGTATCACAGTGACTCGTTTGATGAAACCATGTAGCTACAACATAACAGAATATACAGGTGTCGGTTTACACACCCTTAAATCAAATCAACACCTCAAGAACTGCCTTAGAAAGTCTCTATCTATCCACTAAAACACTTCACCAAACTATTTCACTATCAGTAATTACTCATCTCATGGCTTTCTTTTAATGAGGCTATGCAAACTCCACAAGTTCCGTAAAAACTCAGACACTAGCTTGAATTATAGTCACATGAATTTAACAAACGGCTACTATCCCTCTCACACATCACGTGACCTCAATTTGTACATTTCCTCCTCCTCCTCCTCGTATTTCGTATTCGTATAAGCACTGTCTCACCTGTGCCTGTGTGATCGTCAGTGATGGACAATGAGGTGTGTCAAAGTCAGTTTTTGGACAATGTGACGGGTTTGAGTGTTATTGAGGTCACGTGAGCGTCATGAACGATGTCACGTGACATTTGAGAGAATTATTCACCCCTTCACCTGTCATTTATTTCTTGGCGTTCCATGCACGGCTTGAATCGAGTGTGCATGGGTGTGGACAAAGAAAACAAAAAAAATTAGGGAAAATGGTCAAAAAAAAGAGAAAAATATAAGAAAATTAAATGAGACATTTAATGAGATATGAAAGAATAAACGGCGTGAAGTGAGTCTTAATCAGTGCGAAAAAGGAGAGTATTATTAGTCATTTTTTGTTTAATTCGTAATAAATAGAAACAATTATTTATTTATTGCCAATAAAGAAACAACTAAAGGCCATTAGAAGGGTGTATTTGGCTCCCCACAATTGTTTATAGCTTGCTATATATTTCCCCCTGAATTCTCTCATTTAATTCCATTTAATTTCAAATTTCAAATCTGGTGTCACCCGACTTTGACTAAATATTACAGCGCAAACAGACCACATGCGCCTAACGGAAAAGACGGGAAAAATGATAATAATTTGGATATTAAATAAATACATGTGAAAACTAGAGCAAAGGTAGATAATGGCCGTTTCGTCATTATTTGGTTATCGCCCACTGAATTACCATTTTATTCCATTTGTTCTGAATTGTTTTAAAATTAAAGGGTCCTAGCTCCGGGCTAGCCGAATTGGTCCAAATTAGCCCAATACTGCCACACAGATACACCGCTCGAGATAACAATACGGGTGTTTTTAGCTTGGCGCGTGCTCTCACTACAGTGCCTTTTTGTGTCTCGGGGCAAACGTTGAAATATCTCGTATTTGAAATTAAAGTGAAATTAATTGACGAAATAAAATCAAGTTAAATCACATTAAAATGAAATTCTGCCAAATTCAACGCAGACAGGTGCCACTGGCACGAGCACTGCACTCGAATGGCTGAGACACTGACATATTACGGACTAATTAGCTACCCCTTGGAGACTATCAACGTTGTCCGTTTTGGATTAAGCATGGGCTGCTTAAATGGAAGTGAGAAAAAAACGAGGTGACTATAGCCCTGTTGGAAAATCGGGAAAAACAGAGAAAAACAGGAAAAGAAGTACTCGTTGGTTATCCACTGTTTTCCTCTTCACACACCCATTTCCCTCGTTAGACCCCACTTGCCCTTTGAGACTACTGCTAAACCTACCTCCTGAGTTTGGACTGTTCATGTGAGAGGTGCGTTTGAGGCAGATGGGGCTGTTTAAAAAAGAGCGGTGGGTTTTTGGCGTGAGGAAAAACGGTGGCTGATTTTGCGGCCGTTTTTGACATACGGAGACGCACTACCACCAAAATCAACCGTCTGCAAAGTGCCGCAAAAGCCCTCCGAGAAAAGCAGTTGGAGGAGAGTAAGACAGGGTGTATGTCTAAACCTTGCGGAATTATGGAGAGAAACCCAGAGAAATCGGCAGGAATTCAATGTACACCATAAAAAAAGACGAAAATGGCCAGTAAAACGGAGCACAAACATTTTCTCCAAAAATCAAACCACCCACACCCTCACAACAGCCAGTATCTCGCTGGGCCAAAACGTCCTGTTTAGCGACGCTCAAACTCTAAGCCATTCTAACCTTGTCCCAATTAGCCGGCCCGGACTTGAATATACGGGCAGTTTTGAAGAGGTGGAAGGTGGTGTTGTACAAGTGGCTCACTGTAGCAACAACATCCAGCAACACTCTCCTTCACTCAGTGCACTTCCCTGGACCCGTTGTAACACCACCATCACCCACTATTGCTATCGGTTCATCTGCCAAACCTAAACGCACGTCGTGTTTGATTTCACCTCATTAGCACCTGGAAACCGGACAACTGCCGCCACACAAGAAAATGTCGCGAGAGGTTCCCAATAACTCGCTCGGCAACCAGGGCATGGGAATGCAGCATAATTGGCAGACGGAGGTGACGGCGGATGAGAGGAAGAATTTGATTGTGATTCTGTGAGTACAGTAGAGCACGAGCGAAGCGAGTGCTCTATCCTGGGGCATGAGCGAAGCGAATGCCCCAGAAAAAACCCCAGAGGCATGAGTATCGCTCATGCCTCATAGGACAACCACCAGCTTCAGCATCATCAAGCCTGGTCATCATTTCAGTTGTATCTTATGATATGAACCTGAAACATGAACAGTCCCCAGAAGGCTGCAAGTGACACAGAGGCACTTGTGATGCTGCTGTTCTCATAGGGCAGAGGCATTCGCTATCGCTCATGCCAGTAAGGCCAAACCGAGGCATTCGCTTCGCTCATGCCCCAGTTTTTGCTAACCCAGCGTCAAAGCTATCAAAGCTCTCGGCCCCACCTACGCCCAGGAACGAATCGTTCCCCTGGCGCGCCAGTATGAAAACCTCATTTTCATGAACTCCATCAGCAAGGTGAGTATTGAAGGAGTACATTATAAGGATACGTGGATTAAGGATACCCTGGATTAAGGATACCCTGATTACTTAAAAGCAAACCACACTTGGCATGTCATAAGTTTAAGTGGTGTACGGTATAAGGACAGTGTCCAAGGACAGACAAACCCTTATGCCTCTTTACACACGACTTTTTTATTTCTGTTATTCGGTTTGTCATAAACTTGTCTACACTATGCCTTGTGCGTACGCTGATCGTGCTTCGCACTCTCAGCTCTCACCTACTCTATGCTAACACAGACGGACTACATGAACCAATGCAAAAACAAGGTGAAGGAAATCTCCGACACCGTCATGCAACACCGAGGCCGGGTCATGGGCCAGCAGCAACAGCAGCAGCAGCAGCAACAGCAGCAGCAACAGCAACAGCAGCAGAACCCTCAGATGATGAACTTTGACCCCCAGCAAATGTTCAAAAACCAGCAGCAGCCTCAGCAGCAGCAGCAGCAGCAGCCTCAGCAGCAGCAGCAGCAGCAGCCTCAGCAACAGCAACAGCAGCAGCCCAAGAAGGACGACTTTCAGTGGGGCGATGGAGGCAGCTTCCAGAACTTTTTCTTTTCCGACAATGGTGGTCAGCAGCAGCAGCAACCTCAGCAGCAGGGTGGTAACATGGGCAACATGAACAGCCTGAACCTGGGAGGCATGAACATGAACATGGGCCAGCAGCAGGGTCAGCAGCAGCAGAGTACACCCCAGCAGCAGCCAAACACCACTCAGCAGCAGCAGAGCACGCCGCAGCAGCCCAACCAGATGATGAACATGAACATGGGTCTTGGGGGCATGGGTATGGGTCAGAACCAGCAGCAGGGTCAACAACAAGGGCAAAACACACAAAACCCCGGGCAGCCATCAACTCAGGCGCTGATCAACTTTCTGCAGGCCCAAGGAATCGCTCCCACCGCGCAAACGGTGCAGATGTTCCAGTCCATGCCGCGCGAGCAGCAGCAGCAGTACATTGCGATGCACCGCAAGCAGCGGGCCGCCCAGCAGCAGAAACAGCAGGCAGCGGCTCAGCAGCAGAGAATGATGCAGGGCCAGGGAGGACAGGGACAGCAGCAGGGTCAGCAGGGGCAGGGTGTTGGTCAGCAACAAGGCCAGCAGCAGGGTCAGCAGCAAGGAGTCGGTCAGCAGCAGCAGCAGCAACAAGGGCAGCAACAACAACTGGGTCAACAAGGAGTTGGAACTAACGCCCAACTCCAAGGCCAAGGTGGCCGAATGTCCGCGGCTCAAGTCCAAGCCGCTGCTCAGATCCAAGCTGCCACTCAAGCAGGCCAGGCTGCAGCTATGCGCATCGATGTGAGGAACCTGCCTATTCCACAGCAGATTCTCGACGAGATTCCCGTCGTGCCTAAAGGCGTCAACACCTGGGCACAGATCCACGAGCTGCTCAAGAACGAGACCATCCCCAAATCGTCCATGTCGGCCATCAAGAACGCCCACCAGACGCACACTCGATGGGTGCAGATGAGGATGCGGCAACGTCAGGCTCAGCAGCAGGCTCAGCAGCAGGGAGGTGTTCAAGCAGGTGCTCAAGGGGTGCAGGGAGGTATGGGGCAAGGTCCTATGGCTCAGATGAAGCAGCAGGTGCCTGGTCAGCCACAACAACAGATGATGCAGCAACAGCAGCAGCAGAGACAACAACAGCAGCAGCAGCAGCAGCAACAACAACAGCAGCAGCAACAGCCACCTCAGCAACAGCCGCCGCCTCAAGGACAAGGTATGAACCGTCAGCCGCAGCATATCGACCTGACTGGCGGCAGTGGGTTTGTCTCACAGCAGGTCAAGACCACGCCCAACATGGCTCCCCAGCAGTTGCAGCAGCAGCAGCAGAACCAGGGCCAGCAGACGCAAGGGCAGATTAAGACGACGCCGCAGTTGCAGCAGTCGAATCTATCGCCTATGATTCCTGCTGCTGGAGGTGTAGGCGGAGGGGCAGCAGCAGCACCTAATCAGGCTGCATCAGCTGCTTCCGCTGCAGCCCGTCCCTCAGACGGAACTCTTCCTGCCATGCCTGGCGCTCTCCCTATCAGAGAAGCTGACCGGCAGCGGCTGCAGCAAATCTACGAGGAGGCATCGCGTATCCCCGTCCAGCTGCACAACTTCAACGACCAGCTGTCGCCCGAGCAGAAACGACACATCCAGGAGCACATTCAGACGGTGCACACCATGTACCAGCGGATCGATCAGCTTGCTCCCATGTTCTTCTTCCTCTCGAAAAACCCCACCGCTACTCAGCGACTTATCCAGCTGAAGTGCATGTTCAAGGAGCAGCTGGAGGGATTGCGTCAGGGCAACTACCTGACGACGCCGCAGATTCTCGAAAAGACAAAGTACGAAATCAACCGGTACTTTACGTTTGTGAGAGATAACTTGCAGCAGCGTCGTCCTGGGCAGCATGGCCAGGGCGGCCAGGGTGGACCTGGACAACAAGGTCCTGGTCAGGGGCAACAGCAGGGAACTCCTGTGCAGACCCAGCAGCAGACTCCTGTGCAGACGCCGCAGCAGTTGCAGCCGCAGATGCCTCCCCAGCCTGGTATGAACATCAACATGCAGAACATGATGATGCAGCAGCAGCAGCAGAAACAGCAACAACAGCAGCAGCAGCAGCAACAGCAGGGAGGGCCACAGATGATGGGTATGATGCCGATGCAGGGCCAGCAAGGTCAGCAGCAGCAGGGTCAGCAGGGTCAGCAGATGAACGCCAATATGCTCCAGCAACAGAAGATGCAGCAGCAGAGACAGCAGCAGGCTCAGCAGGCGCAACAGGCTCAGCAGCAGATGCCCAAGCAGGGCCAGATGGCTCCCGGACAAATGCCCCAGCAAGGACAGATGCCTCAACAAGGTCAGATGCCTCAAGGGCAGCTTCCTCAGGGACAGATGCCTC
The DNA here is from genome assembly GCA_900519075.1 of Yarrowia bubula. Classification (NCBI taxonomy): domain Eukaryota; kingdom Fungi; phylum Ascomycota; class Dipodascomycetes; order Dipodascales; genus Yarrowia; species Yarrowia bubula. The sequence continues at coordinate 294,161 of ULGX01000016.1, forward strand.
AGCAAATTCCCCAGCAGCAGCAGCAGCAGCAGCCCGGGGGTCCCGGGGGTCCTGGAGGTCCTCAAGCTCCCAACCAGCAGCAGCAGTTCTTTTTGCAGCAGCAGCAGACACAGCAGCAGCAGTTCCGACCTGGACAGCAGCAGCCTCAGGGTGTACCCCAAGGTGCACCAGCTCCAGGAGCACCCCCACAGGGCCAGCAGCCTGGCCAACAGCCCGGGCAGCCTGGAAACTTCATGTTCAACCAGATGTACATGCCCCAAGGCGGTCCTCCTGGAGCTCCTGGAGCCATGCCTCCGAATGCTGCCATGCCTCCTGGTGCGGGAGGTCCTGGTATGCCTCCTGGAGGTATGCCCCCTGGAGCTGGCATGCCTCCTAGTGTTGCCACTTCCACTCCTCCTCTTGCAAATGTCCCCCAACCCGCAGCCAAGGTGTCGCCCAAGGACAAACGGGCTGCCGCCAAACCTCCAGCAAGAGGCAAAAAGGCCAGTGCCAGCAGCACCCCCATTCCCGCTGCTGCAACAACACCCGGTCCCGGCAAGGCCTCGCCCTCTGGAGTGCCCACGTACTCTGCTACAGGCCCTAACCTTGCAGCCGACCAGCTCAAGATGCCTGCTACGCGCAAGCGCAAGTCGTCTGCCGGCCTGGACGACAAACGCAGCCCCATGCCCCCTGCCAAGAAGGAAAAGCTGGAGGAGGCCAAGCTGCGGGAGACGTCGGAAATTGCGGCCAAGAAGGAGCAGCTGCAGCGGGAGAACCCCCTGGGTTTCTTCATTTCGTCGCTTGGCGAGGCGCTGGATGTGGCTCCTGAGGAGATTGCCGCATTTGGCGGTGTGAGCTTCAAGGTGGGAGGCAGCAACCCCTCTGCTCTTGTAGCAGGTAACCCCGGGGTTGCTGCTGCTGGAGCTGCTGGAGTGAATGGCACTCCTGGCCCTGCAGCTGGTCCCGCAGTGGCTGCAGCAACCGCTGCGGCTGCTGGTTTCACTCCTGGAACGGCGGCTGCAGCGGCAGGAGGGCTTGGATCACACCTGACCCCCTCGTCGCTGCTCAAAACGCCCATGCCATTTGACAAGGGTACTGCCGCGAGCAGCATCGGCGATACTGCAGGTGCTACTGCAGAGGTTTCAGCCGCAGCAGTCCCCTGGACTGGTCTCGTCCCCGCAGCCAGCCTCAAATCCGCATTCCAAGCGCTGGAGTGCTTCAAGGTGTCCGAGGTGCAGTTTCTCACGCCTCCAGAGGAGCACAACAAGCTGCCCAAGGGAGGCAAGACGGAAGTCAAGACGGAGGTCAAGACGGAGGAAAAGGTGCCTGCTCCTACTTTGAATGGAGCGCAGCTGTTTTCGTCGGAGGAGAATATGTGGGATTTCGACTCGATTGCGAATGGAGTCAGTCAGGAGGATCTGGATAAGGAGTTTTGGACCTTTGAAATGTAGAAAAAGTAATTTATATGTGTAATAGATCAGTAATTGAGAGGAGCGAGTGGCGAACGAAGTATCGCCACTCGAGACGAGAACTGAAGCGTTATAACTTGGTGACAGAGCAATACTATCGTAGTAGCTTATTAATGAATACATCATCACTGTAGATACCGAGATATGCCATTTAATCACAGTATGGCTCTATAGGGACTTCTAGAGTTAACCAATAGCGATTATTTATAGAGTGAAATGAAATGAAGCTGGTATCACTTGAGTGGAGCCCTACTCTTAACAAAAGGTCTTACTATCATTAATTACTTACACTGCTCCAAGACCCCCACCACCAAACTCCAAAATCTCTTGAGATCCACCTCTTCTACCACCGTAACGCCTCCTTCTGTCTCAACCAACATTCCTCTCTTATCTCCTTCTACCACCACCTCAACACCAACTCTCCTCTCCTTCAACACCATGCCTTGTAACAATACAGCTACAGAGAGAGGATCATGCACTGGAGGTCCGTCCATAAATCCAAACTCGGTTTCATACGTGTCTTTGAAAAAGGTCATGAGTTCAAAGAACATTTGAGAAGTGCGAGTACCAACAGATTTGATACGAGAAAGAACTTGTTTAGTAGCAATAGCTGTATGAGTAACGTTCAGGGGGCATAACAAAGTCTTTTCAGATACAATATCGTCTTCTAGAACGTGCTTGGCAGCTTGTGCATCACACCAAATATTGAACTCGGCAAAAGGAGTCCAGTTACCTAGATCGAAACCTCCTCCCATGATGGACAGTGTCTTAATAAGCCGTTTAGTGTCTGGATATCGCTCAAACAAAGCAGCTACATTAGTCAGCGAACCAGTAGCTATCAGACATGTGTCTGGGTGTTCTCTAACAGCTGCAGCCATAGCTTTGAGAGTTGCATCCAAGTCAGAAACGATTTTTGTCTTGATTTCAGGAAGTAGAGACGTTCCATCGAGTCCAGATTCACCGTGGATAGATGGAGCAAAGACAGATGGTGCTTCTGAGTAGTGAGCGTCTGTAACTGAGCTTGCTGCGGTTTTGGGGGCATCAGCAGAGATTTTAGAGGCATTGGAGGCATCAGGGACGTTGGGAGTATCACCTGACAGCTTCTGTATAATACCACCAGCTCCTGAATACACTGGAACGTCCTCTCCTATGGCTTTCAGTACAGCCATAGCATTGACCGTCGTTTTGGACAAAGGAGCGTTTCCAAAGACTGTAGATATGCCTAGTAGCTTGAACTGGGGTAGTTTGGCAGCAAGCAAGATTGCTACTGCGTCATCATGTCCTGGATCACAATCTAGCCAGATGGGTATCATGGTGTGTACGAGGAAGAGTTAGGATTTGGGATGTTGAAATTAGGGTGTTTGGGTGGGTAGGGTAAAAGTTGGAATTTTGGGCTGATTTTTTTAATGGAGGGTGGTGGGGGGTCGAGCAAGGTAGTGTGTGAATTTCAGGAAGATCTGAGAATAATTGCAGTTTTCTGATTGTCTTGTTTACACACTAAGAATGATAGAGTTAACGTTGCTGTAGTGTGATATTTACAGTTTGTTAGGAGCATACTTTAATATGAACAACAAAAGATAGTCTTGATTATGCATCTTTAGAACAATCCCCTGGTGACAGTTTAATTTATACGAAAGAGTTTAATATTCCATTCGATAAGAATTTCGTTGTAGATCATAATCCCTTTTTTCCGGATTTTTCCGGATTTCTTTGAAATAAATCCCTATTAATCAACAATTTAACAATCGCACTAACTCCCCCAATATTCCTCCTAAAGCCACCAAACCACCACCAAACCACTCCCCTCTGTCTCCTCTACTCATAAACCATATCATTAACATACATACATAAACCGTTCACCTCAAATCAGCATAGCAGCCTCTCCGCCCTTGACCCACTCTGGATCAAACGCATGAGTCTCAGTATGAATCTGAGCAAAGTCTGGAGGACACTGCTTCTGCTTATAAGTCTCAGCCTGTTTCTTGACATACTCAATGTTACCTGGAGTAGAAGGCACTGAAGGAACATAAACAACCACAGCAGGGTCTGTAGAGTCTGTAGAAAAGTGGTTGGGCTCTACTGCATGAATACCATCACAATGCCACCATACTGAGTCTCCGGGGTGCAGGTCTGGAATACTCACCATTCGCTTACTAAACTGGAGATGAGGGTGGGATTTGTTTCCGAGCAGTTGCGAGATGGTTGATTGAGCTCCTTGGAAGTAGGTGGGGGGCACGAATTTCCAGTTGGAGGCAGCCAAGTAAGCATCATGTGATGCTGAGTTAGCGGATGAATCAGCAGCTGAGTCAGCCAGTTCCTTGGAGGCCAGTTCGGGAGTAGTGGGCGTGGTCGTGGGTGTGGGGAGGCCGTCACCAGAATGGGCTGAGTCAGCATGACTAACACCCCTAATCTCCTCTTCACTTCTGATTGGCTGAAAGAAGGGTCTCAGCAAGATATAAGTAATGGCCAAATTGACTCTCGGGTAAAACCAAATGCCTCCCTTTTGTTCACCAACGTCAGTCAAACAAGTCCAGCCCTGAAACGTTCTCAGCACTGTAGAGTGAGCAGGTCCTTCGATAATATGTTGTTTGCAAGAGGCTCGATCTTTCAGACGGTAGAGATCGAGATTCTCTGGGTTTCCTGAAAAAACAGCATCGTAGAAGTGTCTGTAGTCTACATCCAGCCATCTAGACAACGAGCCAGCGTCAACATGGGGTCCTAGAGCTGGATAAGTGGAGTTATGAGGCATGGACCGTAGCGCATCAGCATAAGTCAGAGGCGTAGTTAAGCTCTCGTGTTCAGTTAGTTGGGAGTTTGGTACCCAAAGCTTATTTAGCCACTCCTGCAGAAGTAAATGGTTGGGATGAGCACGCAACTTTACTTGGGCCTCGGTCCAATACAGCTGTTTGATATGAGGAGCTTCCACCGGCCATCCGGTGATGGAATCCTTGTGTTCCGACAAGAAGGTCTGCAGAGAATCGTTCAGGGCACCTGCCTCACTCTGATCAACAACACTTCTTACCACGAAACACCCAGCCTTCTTGAGTCGCTTCACCGTCTCCTCATCCACCTTTCCTTGTCTGATATCTGCAAAACTCAGCTCTGGAACACTCTCCATCTTGAGTGTCTCGAGTTCCTGCAACACCCATCGCCAAGACTTTTCCAATTGAGCAGGAGAGTAGTCTGCAAGCACAGCATCGGCCGTTTGCTTGTGCACCTTGGCCTCCTCCTCCGTATACCAGTCTGGAGGAGTCTGGAAGTCCTTCCACGCTTGCCACTTGTCGAGCATCTTGGTGGAATCAAATGTCTACCTCAATACCCCTTTTATATATCGCCATAGCAAGCTTATCCGAAAGCTAATGGTCCGCTAGGTTTACACGGTGCTGGTAAAGGGAGTCAGGTCCGCACAACGGCTGCGAAAGGTGTGCAAAAAGTGTGGCGTCGACCTAATGGGGCTTGGTGGGCTCGTATGGTCTCTGACATTTTTCAGCCCCAGTTTGGGCTAGTTTAGGGTTCTCGATTAGCCGAAAGTTTGTGGGGTGGGCGGGTTTTACGAGGGCAGTATTGATCTGAGAGACATGTGGACTTGACTGGAAGAATCTCTGAAACGAGGCGGTTCGATTGGTGGTACGTTTATGGCTGTAGCATGCTCACACGTCCAATTGTGGCGAAACCCCCAATACACTCAAACCCAAACAAGCGAAATAAACGAGCCACACAGCAACGTCAGTGGTGGAGCGCATTACCTCATTTCGAGTCACGTGGGCTCCGCGGCTGGAGTATATTTCATGCCGAAACCGAAATCCGCATTTTGAACGGTTCCTGTCACAGTCACTTGCCTCTTCTGAAACGTGACACATCTCGTTTTGAAGGGCGCGGTTAGGCGCATCCGCTGGCGCTTTCCAATTTCCCGCCTGACGTTTGCTCGACGAGATATACTGGAAAAGATGAAATACGCTCCGAAACATGTCTCACTGATCTCCTGCCGTGACTCAAAAGAGACAATCGCGAGTCATTCCGTGGAACTTGTACCGAGGTTTCCGGTATATACCCGAAAGGTGGTGAAGTGTGGGGTTTGAACAAACCAGTGACGATATTTTGATGGTATTATTTTGTGGGATTATTATTGTGGGGTATGTTGTACAGTAACTGCTACTGACACCTCTCACTATGGTCTTGTGTGGATATTAAACTCTGTCAACAATACTGCTTGGGAATTGCGTCAACTATACTTGGGACAACAACAGCACATTGTAACACAGGATTTTTGTATGTAAACACACGCTGGAAATCACATGATATACATTATCCCGCCCCAAATACCCGATATGCCACAAAAAATCTCCCCAAAAACAACCCAAACACCCTCTCTAACGTCACTTCTCAAGTTACCCTACCCAACTCCCGAAAGATGGAGCATCACGCTTCTCAGCTGCATAAGCCACCTTACCGACAGAGTTTGTCTAGCTCAAACTTTATGTGTGTTGGTGGAGAAGGTGGAGGCATCTTGCTGAACGGGTTTTGATGCCACTGGAATTCTGAGACCACCAATCGACTCTCCTCACTCTAACAAACACAACCATCTAATTTTTAGCTCCCCAACACCCCCACAACACCCCCCAAAATCCATGTACCCCCACGCTTTCTAACTTTCCATGGTGTCCACGGAAAGTTGAAGATACCCCCGACCAGCGTCCAAAGTTGCTGGAAAACGTGGTGTATCGCGGCTATCTCTCAGCGCAATCTCCAGCTGAGACACTGCAAAGCGTACAAGCCCGAGCATTTTTTCCCGCCCTTGTTGACCCGTTTTTAGTTCCGGAAAATGATACAAACATAATTTGTAGGGGTACAGGGTGGCGGAGATTATGGCTATCTATAGGCGAGTGGCATCGGTGATTTGTCGGTCTATGAGGCGCTAACGAGCTACCGATTGATTATTTTGCCTCATTTTAGCACTTGTTTTTGTGGCTGAAACATCATCTGGAACAGCAATGACACAAGAAAAAACTCCGTGGAGAAAAGTCCGGAGCCCATGGAGCTTGTTGGCAGGGCAGAGATGAGTAAGCCTGTGTTTAAATGAGAGTGTAAGCTGTATACGAGGGTGTATACGAGGTATTATCCATAATGATAGGAGAAATATTACGTAATAATACCGTCGTTACCACAGTCATTTCTGATTGTCAGATGACCCAGAACACTGCCCTACTACTCGTACCCATGTCTTAGCGCTTGTTAGCTCTGATGATGCGATTTTCACCAGCGCTAAGAGGAGAAATTCGAAAAGGCGATTTTATTTGCGTGGAACTTATTAACGGAGATGGTGGAGTTGATGGGGAGATGGAGACGGTCCTAGAGATGACGATGTGAGCTTTCTAGGCTAATCCGGGGGCTGTGGCTCATGTTAGAGCAGATGGTGATAATGAGGTGTTGTGAGGGAAAAGAAGAACGAAGAGAGCTGGAGATAGGAGGGTTGGAGGTAATATTAATGGGTGTACGGGGAATATCTTGTATTGATTTTGAAGTCCTTTGGATGAAAACTACGCCCAGCAGTTACACGAACACCATAGCACACTAAATACGAACTTCCCCCTAGCTCGACCAATAACCAAGCTGCGAACTTCTGAGCACTCCCAAAACGACCAGCCTCGCGATGAGTCCAATATAAGCACCTCCGTGAACCTCCTACATCTCCACGGGCCCTGGATCCTGGTAGATCCTGTACTCCTGCGTCAGAATCAGGACGTGTCTAAAAAAGTCGCAAAAGAATCGGTATATGAAAACGTCTTTCAAGACCCTTAAGGCCCTGACGTCAGAGATTGGGGATTCGAACTCCTCTTGGAGATATACCGACTCACCGACTCAAAACTTGAAAAACAGTTTCTGCACAGCTGCACTGCTCCGAGATGCATGTTAGAGAGCAATAAAAAGGGAGGATCAAGTAAACAACCAAGTAAGCAGACTAATTAAGAAGAGCAACACGTTTTTTTATCTCTGCTTAATATGGACATTTTTTTGTTCCTCATTTTTTTTCCGATTATTCTCATAACCTCAAGATCTGCTCTAGCTACCCCTCCCAAAAAGGAGATATAACAACCCCTGTCAGTGTCTCAGAGCAGTAAGACGCGAGCATTTTCTTTTTACGCAAATATACGTTTCCTGCGTGCACTGAGACATTCAAGTGTATCTTACGATTAACGATCTGCATTGGTATACGGAGGTAAATTTTGAGTTCGCAAACGATATCAAAAAAATCCGGAAAAAAATAGAAAAAATGAGAAAAAATCCGTTTTCTCCATTTAAACAGCCTATACTCGGAAAACCTTCTATTATTTTGCAATAGGCTCATTTTTTTCACGATTTCATCCACCCCCTCACCGCCAATCCTCTATCTTCTTAACACCGTGGCCTTAAGCATGTCTTGGCTATCGCTTAAAAGTACTACTTGCATCGACACTTAGACTACCGCCCCTTAAACGCAATATGCACTAAGATCGGTCCCGCCCAACAGTTCTTTTTTTCATTCCTTTTTCCAACCCAAAATCTGCATTCTGGTTGCTCTAAAGAATGCAATAAAACCCACAAACACCGGCAAACTGTATTGGCACATGCACGTGACTCATACGGAGTGTTGAGTGAAGATCAAGCAGGTTTTTCAACAGAAAAAACAAAGAAAAAACAGCAAACTGCGAGTTTTTACAGTAAGTTCTAGTCCTCAAGTGCCGTGCCTTTAGTGTCTATTGGTCGGACACTTTCGGACTACGTCCTCAATGTCCTCCTATTGTCATAAATACATTCATCTATAGTGACCATCTAACAGCCACCTCTATTATCCTCCTTCATAAATAGTCCTTTCGTGTTCCACACGATACAATACACTGTCGTTCAGGTTTTCAAGTGTCGACTTAAGTCAAATGTTCAATGGGATGTTCCAATCAATAGGGACAACTCCCTCGCGCAGTTCACACGCCCATGACGGCTCACGAGTTGAATCCAAAGTTGGAGGCAAAACTCGCAGTCCCCATAGAATCCCGCTTAAACAAGTAATCACTCGCGGCATCTCCCTCCTCCCATCCCCCAACTCCCATCGGATACCCACTCATGTACGGCGTAATGGGCATGATCTGAGAGAACCGATCAGGAACTTGCTCCTTCACACTGGTGGTGTAATGTCGAGCAGCAACAACACACTGGTGAATCAGCGAGTACAGCCGTCGAGCTCCGTCACTCATATCCTTGAGGGCCTTGACAAACGAATCAATCGTCTCAAGTAGTTGCAAGTCACTAGCAGCAGTAGGCTCACTAGGGAAGGCCCGAAGATGCATGAAAATGACAAAGTACGGCACCATGGGGTACGCAATCATGAGGAACAGCGTACTGAGCGACTCGGCCATGGAAGAAATTCCAGACGTCAAGTAGCTCATCAGAGAGAGGTACTTCCGAGCAGCATCCAGACACTTGTCGTAGTTGGAGCTCATGTTAACATCCGAAGCAGAAGAAGGACTTCCAGCAGCATTGTTTGAGCTGGGAATGCTGCCAAAACCCACACCTTCCGAGTAAATCATGCACAGACAGTTGTAGTAGAGTGCATGCAACTCTGCTCCAGCGTTAATGTTGCCCTTGGACCGCAGATTGTCAAGATTCTGCTTTTCTGCCAGCGTAGGTGGTCTGTACCGAGACGGGACCTCGAACCACACCTGGTCCAGCTCCTGCTGCATCTGTGCAATGAACGTACGTTTTTGGATCGCACTTTTTCGAGCACCTGCAACTCCATACAGGTTTTTGTAGATTTTCTTCAAGCATCGCGACAGACGGATGCCACAACGGAAGAAAACCACCGAATCAGAGTACACCCGCTGGTAGGGCAGCTCCGTCATACAGTCCGAGTCATCCAAACAGGGAGGACGTCCCATAGCCACCGACTGGTACGTATCCTGCTGATAAACGCACCAAAACAGACACCGGTTGATTTCGAGTCTGTGGGGCGTATCTCCAACGTCCAGATGAAGTCCAATACCTTGAGCCATACGCGTGGCATTACCCATAAGCGAATATGACTGGGTGAAATTACCCGAAGACTGGAACTGGAACGACATAAGCAGCAGGGCGGCGATACACAGCCGGTTACTGGGTAACGTGGTGGTGTTACTCAGCAGTGAAAAGGCGGCATTGTAGATTTTCGTCGACCAGGTGGCTGTTCGGCCCTGGAGACGGGAAATACCGTCAAATCCAAATCCCATGACGAGCAGAAAAGCACAGATTTTCTCACGAGACACATGTGCTGTCGTCTCGTCGTACAGCTCCTCCATGGCCACCAGCAGCTCCTCCTTGTCCATTAGTGGCCAACAGGTAGTGGAGAAGAACTGATCCACATACCGACAGGCGTCTTCCTTTGCAGGCAACAATGGGCGAATGTGCTCCAACGGACACGACGTCTTGATACCTGCAAAGAAGCCCTGGATGACCGTCTTTGGCGTTTCTCCATTCTCTCCAGTGGAGTGTTCTTCAGGGAGAAACTGCTGTGTCTGGAGAGATACAGCCATAACGGAGGGTTCTCCGATCAGATGTCCCTGGCCAAACTGGTCTTCGATGAGAGTGGCTCTGAAACTGTTGGCGTTGACGGACGAAAAGTCTTCATCTGGTTCACAGATGATTTTCTCCATCAGAAACTCCAGACGGTTTAGTTTGCTGATGAGTGCCGAGTCACCGGGAGTGTCGGAGGCGGTGGGGGTCGATGTTTGCAGCGCCTCAAAGTCTTTGCGGCCTTCTCCGTAAGTGCACTGAATGTTGTAGGTGAGACATTGGAGGCAGGCGGGAAGGGTGCGACCACATTTGATTTTTTTGTGGCGACAGTGGTCGCAGGAGCGGCGAGATTCGCGGTCGTTCTGGGTTAGTAGAGCTCGAGTTTGAGCACGTAGTGCGAAAGCGAGAGCCAACACTCACCACTAGGGCTCGAGTTTGAGAACAAAGTGCGAAAACGAGAGCCCACACATCACAAACACAACCATTGACGTAGTAGAAGCAAGCAGCTGTTCATGGTAGAATAATTTCCAAGCTATTTCCTCACAAAGTCTAAGTCACTACAGTGGGCGTGTAGCGGACACAAAGACAAAAGTTGTTTGAAAAAGAGCGGAAAAATTGGTGGTGGTGTTTGTGCAGTGTGATTGAGCGGTGGACGACGTTTCAGATGGTTTGAAGACGAATTGAAGGTGTTTCAAAAAAGGGTGATGAGGAGGTGGGAAAGTGCATCTGATAACCCCAATTCTGTTTAAGCTTAACTGTTTAAGCGAATATGGCTTAACAAAACAGGACACTGACCAACCGATACAAAAAGCACAGTATGACACAATGGTGACAGCAAAAAAAGAAATAACGGACTTTTGACGTAGGTACTGATTGTGCAGGGGTGTAATGACAACTTAATCAGGCGGTAGACCATGGACAACTGAATGCCTTACCACCAAGGACCTCACTCATAAGCTGTACCAAAAACCCTTGACCCTCTAGACTGATTTAAGAGTGACATAAAACCGTGCTTAAGTCGGTTGTATGACTGCAGCAGGGGCATCTCTTGGCAATAGATGTATAACAATGAACAGGCTGAGAACAAGTGAAGAACAAGCAGAGCAGAGCACAAGCAAACCAAACCCAGAAGCAAGCAATGTACACACGGACAAAGACTCTACCTCTTCACCTCTCTGCTGTTGCTCTGAAACTGATCTCAACCTGCCTATTCTATCGTGCCAAGCCACGTGCTGTATCATAAGCCTAGGGAAAATAGCCATCTCGTCATGTCGTCATCACCTCGTCTCTGTAGTCACCACACCAGCCATGTAACCAACATGTGCTCCACCACCCATTTCGTTCATTTCGTCTTTGTCGTCATGTCAAGTCGTCCATATCATCAGCACGTACACCACCACATGACACACCTGTGTGCTTGATGCCACGTGTCGTCTTCCCTTCATCTTGCCTCATCTTCCATAATACTCACGGTTACTCTCCTCACGGGGGCCATTGGTGTTGTCGACAAGTGAGTGTGGGTGTCAGCCCGCTATTATACATAGTCTTTTTTTGGCTTTGCGTTTTTCCAAAACGTTAGCTGCACATAAGCGACGAACGGTTTTCTTTGTCCACCGACAGGGGAATGCGACCTGCCATGTAATCAGAGACCCACCAGAGGTTTGGTCGAAAACTCCGAAACACGTGCCAGAGAAAATCCACGTGACTTTCTCATCAGATTACCAGAATACGAAATACGGCGTTTTCAAAATCACATTAATCCGAACTTTTTCCGTACCGGATTTTTATCGACAACAAACTCGACGTGCATGTCTGTTTGGACGAGCCCGTGATTTTGTTGGGGCAGTCTGTACGGCCGCAATCGAGCCTGTTTCGGCCCGTAAAGCTCGGTTGGAGCATGTACGGCCCCCACTATACACGGCCCAAAGTGGCAGACAGCGATTTGCACAGTTTTGGGGCCATTTATATGTCTCAAACCCCTCTGGGTACTCAGTTATGCATCTATGCCCTATAGACGTGCGTGTGTATGCAAGGGAACGTCATGTCTTTGAAAGATACAAGATCGGCTCGGTGCCCTAACCCTAGCGGGGTGAACCATGTTGCAGCCCTCTGCAGCGGTGCATCTCACTGTGAGATAATGAGGTTCGGGTGGATGGAGTTGACGTTTCTGACGTGTTGATAAGCGCATTGAAAAACAATACAACAACGGGGGAAAAAAGAGAAAAAAACGAAAAACACAAAATGACAGCTTCTCACTGGCTATTCTTATCGAGATATGCAAGGAAGTCCACTAAATGCGCTCAACAGGAAAAGCAATGACGTGCGAAAACGAAAAACCAAGAAAAATCAAAAAAAGCGGTTGACGGCTAGAAAAGAAATGATGGGAAAAAACGGCCAAAAAAAAAAAAAAAAAAAAAAAAAAAAAAAAAAAAAAAAAAAAAAAAAAAAAAAAAAAAAAAAAAAAAAAAAAAAAAAAAAAAAAAAAAAAAAAAAAAAAAAAAAAAAAAAAAAAAAAAAAAAAAAAAAAAAAAAAAAAAAAAAAAAAAAAAAAAAAAAAAAAAAAAAAAAAAAAAAAAAAAAAAAAAAAAAAAAAAAAAAAAAAAAAAAAAAAAAAAAAAAAAAAAAAAAAAAAAAAAAAAAAAAAAAAAAAAAAAAAAAAAAAAAAAAAAAAAAAAAAAAAAAAAAAAAAAAAAANAAAAAAAAAAAAAAAAAAAAAATGGCCATTACGAATACGCGTAGAAACCTGGGAATCCCATTTTCTGACCAAAGACATGTTTTAAACTGCCCCTTAAAACGCGAAAGGCGTTACCCCGCCCCCACCACGGTGCAGAAATCTCCGAAGCCTTGTCCAAAGCGAAAAGTGGAGTTCCAAGCTTTAGACGGGCATCTTTTGGTCAGACCATAAATTGGAGTACGCAGTTCCTGAGGGGAACTGGATGAAAAAGAGGACGCAGGAAATCGGTTTTACATGATTTCAATGACTAATATGACTTTATATGAGCTTCTGAGACCTCCAGAAGCTCCCAAAAAACTCGCCCACTTCTCTCCCACCCCTCTTCTTGCTTATTCTATATTAAAAGCTTCAGCTCCGTGTCGGAAGTCCTTCTCCGAAGGTCTTTTAATCCTCCGACGATCCTCTAAACGATGGGTGTCTTACAATGCTTAACCGCGAGGGTGAAAGTGAACACCAAGTGAACACAAGACAAAATTAATCTTGTGCAACTGCCGGTATGTTGTACTGGAAGTCGATTGTCAATACGTTGGTCTGACAGGTACGCTACAAACACGGGTTTCTAGAACCACTTTAACTCTGCCCAGAGACAAGCCCCACTAACGAAACAAAGCAAGACAAGAGTTATTGTTTGTGGTTCAATAAAAACAGACTCTTGATTGTTTGCTGCTCAATTTTCGCTCAATTTTTTTTTTTTCGTCTTCATATCTCATATCTTGGACCCAAGTCAAACGTCAAAAGCCGGGATACTTGAGTTCGTTCAGGCACGTCTTTACAGTGCAGGTGTGGAAAATCTGGGTTTGGTGAAATCAAACTTTGCTAAATAAGCTTCTCAACAAAACAAGGTTCAACGCACAATAACATCCCAAAGAAGCAATTGCACAGAAGAACAACACGGGATGCAGAGCAGCACGTGACTGGAGCAAGCCCTGGGCAAACCAACTTCACACGGAGGTTGCTCGAGAGCCCCTCTATCCAGCAATCCACTCCACTAGGCCCCAGATCCCTTGCAGAGTCCCTGACACTCATTAGCGTCCTTTCGGGCGTCCTTACGTGTCAGAATGTGACGTTACGATGACAGCTAGAAAAGTCCGTTTCTTTCCGAGGAACTGTTCAACAGATAGGAGTTGATTAGTCAGCGTAAAATTCACGGGTGCTCGTTGCGTGCTGTCAAACAAATCTGCCTTAGTAATCAGATCTGAGACATGGATACGGTCGTACCGACTAGTGGATGTAACATGGGCAGATTCCGTGGGCATATCGCGAGCTAGCTGATGTAGTGTTGAACCACACAACTATCTCGAGTAATTAGCGTATAATATAGAGGGGTTGCACGAGAGCGACCAAGGGTAATGGAGTTTATCGGGCCCGTTTTTGCTCAAATCTTGCTTTTACAGGGCTTAAAATGATCAGCAAGATGGGGTGGTTTTAAGGGATATGTTACTGTTTTTGCTGCGTTGGTTTTGGGCGAGTTCGGCGTTTGCTGTGAACAAAAAAATGAAAAATCAAGAAAGCGAATGCAAACACCGAGCTGAGCACAGTACTGATAAAAAACGGATGCAGCTATTGTAACAGTGCTAAATATGTCTGCATCTGTGGGGGTCGTGTTAGTCGTGTGTGCTGTGAACGACATTTTCCGCTTATAGTTTCTCTCTCTTTTTTTTTCTTCTTGGCCGAGTTGAATATTATTATTCTGAACATTCCTGACAGTTGTATGGAACAACTGTCACTGTTGCAACGCAGCCACGTGATTTGCAGGGGTATAATAATGACCTGTCAAGTTAATTTGCAAGAGTTGAGATTCAACACTACAAGACAAGATTATTCACTATTACAAAGAGCCCACAAAAAAACGTGTAGACTTTGAAAGAGGTCGCAAGACCACCTTTTAAACCTGTTTTAATCCCTACTTACACTGGCAAGGGTCCAGTCTATGGGGTTAGCGGCTAAATTGCATTTAATAAAAGCCAACTGTCTAGCCCACTATTGGCAGAAATTTGGTTCGTTTTAAACCCTGAAAAGTGGTCTGATGTCGTTCTAGATGGATGGCAGACTTGACCAAAAGTGACAAACGGGTGGTGAACTGGATGCACTGTATTACCAAGTAGATGGATGTGTGCATGCTTGCATGGTTAATAGGCACATGTGTATATGCTTTGACGTTGCTTTAGTAAGAACAGGTGTCAAATTAGTCACAATACAGATATTACTAACTGTAACCCTATCTAACAAAGTTACTTCGCTTATTCAACTAAATGCTATCATTACTGTGGGTACTTTCAGAGGTTCAGTTTTTAAGCAACTTCTTATTAAACCGGGACATGGACTGATGAGGGGTCTATATATCCACTGTGTAAATTCCAGCTACATCTGAATAAATCCAGAGTCGTAATGCTGTCATTCTCTGCCTTTTTACATAGAAATCATACACTGATATGTCAATATCCATAGAGACACAAAAACAAGTATATAGGAAGATACAGGAAACGCAGGATAACACAACAACCTCATAATCTCATCGTATGTCATACAAAAACCATTCAATATGTTCGCTCCACATCTCACTTGCTGACAAACTATAACCCAATTAAACCTTGAAATATGCACAATTAAATTAAATTCAGACAAACTCCACCTCACCATCAAACATGCTGCCACTAGCAGTTCAGAAAAAGTGCACCCAGGCTGAATTCCAGAACGAAATCAAAGACCTGTATTCGAAATGCGTATTAGAAGATGTGGGAACATTTTATTTCACGTATGGAGAGCTCGTAAAAGCACAGCAGTACAAGGTGGATTTGAAATTCTATGACTCAGGCAAGCAGACAATGCACACATTTTTCTGGGCGTTTTCTCACTCGAAAAGGCCTCATACCACTATTGCCATCGATAGAGACACTTTTATCTTTGGAGAAGAACAATCTTGGTTTATTCTTCGTCTTTTTGACGACGGGAAAAAAACAACTCACCTAAAAAAAATCAACATTGGAAGATCAGAAGTGGTGAAATTCCTCAGTCCTCAGCCTCCAAAACCCGAATCGTTACTTTCAAAAGTACGAAATGGCTCTCCTGGCGACTTTGAGCTGAAAAGCAACGAAGGAGACTTGATTGAGGTCCATAAGGCTGTTCTCATCCCTCTGTGGCCTTTTTTTGCTGCTGCGATATCTTCAGAAATGAAAGAAGCCCAGGAAAAGGTGCTCGAAGTTCAGTGCCCTACTTCTACTCTCGAGGTGCTTGTCAGACACGTTTATGATCAAGAACTGGACCTCAAGCTTGAAGATGCTGCCAATCTGATCGTGGTTGCACAAATGTATAATCTTCCCGAGCTGCTCAAAGTGGCCGTTCAAACCATCAAAAGTAGGGATAACACTTTTGATGAGCTCTTGACAGTATGGGGAAAAAGCCAGGAGGCAAAGAACGATGAACTCAAGAGTTTCTGTGCAAGGAACATGACGGCTGAGTTGGTGCAATCGGAGGAAAAAGTAGCAGAGTTGTCCAAGGAGGATCTTTTGGCACTGTTTATGGATGTGGCCAAGTTGAACATTGGAAAGGAGGAAGAAGGAAAAAGAGAGGCCCCTAAGACGAACTCTTCGAAGTAATCATACTGAAATCTCAACTCACAAAGGGGCTAGGTGAAAACAAAAAAATCAGCAGATTACTCTCGCTCCAGGGAATACAATGATACCAATATCATCACGTTTTGGTCACGCGATTTTTTCTCTGCTTCCCGTCACCTTTTAAACGAGCTTGTGGTGTAGTTGGTTAAGCATGAACAAGATCCTGGGTTCGATCCCGGGGTTGCACATATGGATTGCTTACTCATATTGGAGCTTGAAATACTCACAAGCTTATTTCGGATATCACAGGAAAGTTGAAGACACTGAGGGCAGTCTTCTAGGACAGGGCATTACTAATACATAATAGATAGCTACACTGGGTAAATGTTGAGGCCGCCATATCAAAGCAAACGACACTGGCATGTCACGAAATTACAATGCTTAGATGCCTTTAGCTGTCACAGGCGCTACGAGGGTCGTAGAGAGAAACCAGATACACCTATAGAATCAGCTGACTGAGGGCTTTCCAACAGTACCAACAACACCCTAATTTTTTTAATTCCAATCGCATGTCTGGACCTCACTCCACCGTAAATAAGGTTTCAATAAATGCCCCATTTCGATCTTATCAAAATCTTAAACATGCACCAGATTATAGGGCGTTTCAGGAACTTGCCAGATGTTTATAAAAACGATACCATTAGAATCCCTGAAAACTGGGGATTCTGAAAATCTACTTTTTATTTCTGTACCACATATATTTAATAATTATTTAGCTGGGTTGTCCACATTGACAAAAACACCATCTAGATGGCACATGGTCAAAGAGTGCAACTTTCTAGGGATACCCACCGCCTCATCGGCATTGTGGATCGTCTCAAATAGCTGACACAGTCTAACAACCACATAACTGACCTCTGTAAGTGCATACTGTTGTCCCAGACAAATTCTAGGCCCTCCATTGAACGGCAAGTACTCCCATCCTCTAGATCCCTTCTCTGCCCATCGCTCAGGTCTGAATTCGTCACAATCCTTACCCCAAAACTCCTCAGTTCGATGCATAGAGAAGACGTTATACACGATAGTATCTCCCTTTCGAACGAGAATGGGCTTTGACTGGTCTTTACCTCCTCCTCGAGGCAGAGTGGTATCTTTAGCAGCATATCTCATGTTCAGAGGAACAGAAGGATACAGTCTGAGAGTCTCGTTGATGACAAATCGGAGATATTCACATCGTTTGAGAGACTCAAAGGTGATTTGAGAGAGATCTGAGCCATCTCCAAAGTCAGCAAGAACAGTAGCTCTTAACTTGAGCCAGATTTCAGGATGTCTGACTAGAGAATAAACAATCCAAGATAAAATACCAGCAGTGGTGTCTCTTCCAGCCACCAGAATGTTGAGACTCTGGTTTCTAAGCACCAGTGGGTCTTTCACCTCTCTAGCAAGCTCTCTCAAAAAGATATACTTATCGTCAGTCTTCTCTTTAGCAGACTCCTCAAGAGCTTTCTCAACATAATGGTCCACGAAATCATGTACTCTCTTGGACGAAGTGAACAACTCTTTAGGTCTCCATAGCCAGTAAAACATTTGCAGTCTAGTTCTGACTCCTCCATGATACTGGGCAACATGAAAGTCCTCCTGAAATGTTTTTCGCATATCTTTGGGCATATCAGACACACAAGAAGCGTCTTCAAAAGGCATATTCACAGTCTGAGAGCCTACAGACTGACCGAAAAGGAACTCGGTAGCAGTATCGAGAGTCAGATTGAAGAACAGCTTTTGAATATCAAACTTCTGACCATCAGGGATCTGCAACAACATCATCTGCACATGTCTTTCGATCATTTCAACGTCAGAAATCTGGTCACGTGCAAACTGAGGTCGCAACATGGCTCGAGAGTGTTGCCAGCCCTGTCCATCAAGAGTAAAAATACCGTCTCCAAGAACAGGAGCCAACTGGCCGTGTCTTTGACCTAAGCAAAAGTCTTTGAACTGGGTGGCTAGCAAAGCTTTGATGTTTTCAGGGTCGTTGGTGGGAATGATGGTGAAACTGCCCAGAAGAACTTGTTTGACGGTTTTCGTAGGAGCCCATGATCTTAGCAGAGAAAGACAAGTATCCAAAAGCTCATGTTTTCGAGCAGAGTTGATGACCAAAAGGAACAGAGGCAGGTTGAAAGGAAACTCGTTGACGTGGTAGGGCTCTTCACAGTTCCATTTCTTGGCCAGATAACGACTTCGACGGGAGTATGAAATCTTTTTGAAGATGAGAAAAGAGAGAGCAACTGCCAGGATGTAGATGATGATCATGTTGTAGTGATGGTGGTGTATACTGAAGATAGAGACTACCTGGAGGTATATATAGTGAGCTATTCTGTTTTTCACACTCCAATTCAAAGTTACCATACTGTGGCAAAGTGGTGATCAGTTGCATGTGCAAGCAATACACTAACGACAAGATTGTATCACCAATACAGCCATGTACTGTGCTATACAGTGATAAAAGAGCCAATACAGACCCTCAGGGATATCCCTTTTGTGTCATTTGTATATTTATGTCAATGGCTCATGATGTTCTGATACTACAAAAGCTCACAACTACTCAACACAACTTGCAACCTCATATTGTAACGGTTCCCCCGCAGAATGAGACGTAAACTAAATAAGAGAGAAGGTAATGCCGTTAACAGCGAAAGGTAAATACAGGGCATGTGAAAGGACACCCAAGATATGACTGTTGTGTACTAGCTACGGATATTTTTTTTTCCATGTTGCTGGTACGGGTCACGTGACCATTTCTACTATTTGTGTCATATCGTGGTTCAGTTCCGTCTGACAGAGCCAACGCTCGCTTATAGCTCCCCTTTAAACAGATTATCCGATTTGAGACACGGGGGAACATGCATGAGAGTGCATAATCACGTTCAGTTGGAGGAGCTGTTTTGAACGTCACGTGACCAAAAGTGCTTAGTAAGAGGCTGTAAGAGGTCACGTGAGTTGATTATTCGCTGCCTTTTGTGTTCTAATTATTGTTAGGTGTGGTTCTGTTGTTTGACGGAAAAACTAACCCCAGATTAACTCTGATAACCTCAGATAACATGCACTCGATTTGTTTTCACGTTGCACTATTGGAGTGAAAACAAGCAGTTTGAGCAATTGAACATATAGAGGGTGTGTATCTGGTTAGTACTTTGTCATATTCAATATATGGTGTTTAGCTACATCATCTTGGCTCTCTGTAGTCCTTCCAAGTGCAGTAAATACCCCAGATTTTTCAATGACACAAAAACATGTCCCTCACATGCACAACTGCTCCCCACTTGCTTGCTTTCACATTTCCATTCATTTCTCTCCACTCAGTCATTCCGTTGTTCCGCATATTTTCCGGATAGAGTAAAAGAGAGTTTTGAGCATGTGAAAAAGACGATTTCAAGCGGATGAATTTGGTGGAAGGAGCGAGGAACGAGTGAACACAGAAGAGGCAAGTATAAGCGATACACGTGATATTCTCTTTTGATTAGCTGACTAATTTGTGCTTCTAGTGAACATGCAAGTTTTACCCCACAAAAGCTTATTGGGGTCACGTGACCTGTTGATGAGTAGGAACATGAATTTTATGGACACAGATTGACCCTTTGGTTGAGAAATGGGCTCATTGACTGGTGTGTTGTCTTCTACAAGTGTTCAAAGCCATTCTCATCACTTCACTGAGTAAAACGTTAATAAAGGAGGTGAGAGTTTATTGGGAGTTACAGTAGTTAACAGAACTATTAATGAAGACAGACAAGGCCAACTGATGGCCCATTTTTAACGCTGTTTTTACAGTGAGAAGCAGCCAATGACTTGAAATGCGTGAATATCTCATTTTTGAACATCTCAGATCATTCACTTATCAGTCTCAACACATTCAATATAACCACCTCAATTAACGTGCATAACTTGAACACAATGTTGAATATTTCAAAAATAAAAAAAAAAGAAAAAAAGCAATTCGCTTTATCCAGCTTCTCAGATCAATGAAAAACACCTCGAAAACACCGAAAACACCTCTTTTGCTTGTTCTCATTCAGGCTCTACAGTACTGTACCGGTACTTGTACTTGTAGCTACTTCTATTCTCAGTTACTTGTATGGATAAGCAGTATTCCCCAAGCTCCTAAAATATCTGTTATCCAAAGCTCTCTCACATACTCCGATATGCCCAATTCCTATTTAGTTTCTATTTTCGTCAATTTTCGTCAATTTTCCAATTTTTCACTCCAATAACTTTTCACTCCAACATGAAACTCTATCATCACCTCCCCACACAACAATGAGACGCTCAGCACGGGTCCAGGCGCTCGAAACGATCAAAAGGAGGAAATTAGGAAGGAGTCACGTGACAGAAACGTCGAATACGACTGATCACGTGACCCAGAAAGTGCGCAAAACGGAGGACGGAGCAGATGACAAAACGACAACTGTGGTTGGTCAGAGCGAAGAGCACGTAACTGGTGATACTAACGTGACCGCAAAGAGCGAGCTGACTAAACACAGTCACGTGACCAACGGCAATCACGTGACCAACACCCCCACCACTCCATCAACGACACTCTACAGAACCACCCGCTCCCAGGCGAAGCGGCTGAGTCAGACGCTTATTAGTCCGCCCAATTCGCTTACTAATCAACACGTGACTTCCCCGCTCGACCAGTTCCGGTTCGTCAAAACCGAACCAGCGGAACCCACCATCAAAACTGAGTCCGCCGTGAAAACCGAGCCTGCTGAGTCAGCTTTCGATGAGTCAGCAGTTAAGCCGGAACCGTCGGATTACTCAGCATACTTCAAAGAACCCCCCATCACCGATATCGAAGACGTGGCTCAATTCGCGCCTCCAGACGACTTTGACATTGCGTCAAACCCCTCAGTGCTTAGTCAGCCAGGACCACGTGACTGGGGATCGATTTATTCACGCGTGAAAAAAATGCGGGCTGAAATTCTCGCTCCTGTTGACACTATGGGGTGTGAGAGACTCGTTCAAAACGGCGTTCCTGCTAAAGTGCAACGATACCAATTACTAATCTCGCTTATGTTATCTTCTCAGACTAAAGATGAGGTCACGTGCCAAGCAGTGTTGAATTTACGTGAATTTTTGAAATCCAGGCATCAACTTTTATCTGTTGAAGGTGTTACCTCTATGACTGAAGCTGAAATTGATGCATGCATCTGCAAAGTAGGTTTTCACAATAAGAAAGCCGTTTACATTAAGCGAGCCACCTCTTTGTTGGTGGAAAAGTTTAATTCCGATGTCCCACCTACCATAAACGAAATGGTCTCTCTTCCAGGAGTAGGTCCCAAAATGGCCCATTTGTTAATGCACAGAGCTTGGGGAGTGAATGAAGGAATTGGAGTGGACGTACATGTCCATAGACTGGCTAATATGTGGAAATGGGTCAAAAGCAAGACACCTGAAGAGACTAGAATGCAGTTAGAGAAATGGCTACCAAAGGAGCTGTGGATAGATATAAATCCTACTTTGGTGGGGTTTGGACAGACTGTTTGTCCAAGTAAGGGGAAGAAATGTGGAGTTTGTGTGGTGTCACGTGAGTTGTGCAAGTCACGTGAAAAGGGACAGTGGAGGGAAGAAAAGTGGATGAAGGAGGGGTATAGGGGGGTGGTAGTGGAGTATGAGGAGGGAGAGAAGAAGTAGATGGTATTTATTTGTGAAAAGAAGTTTTTGGATGTTGTTGGTACCAAAAGAATGAGGAGAAGGAGACGAGTATAATGGTGGTGGTTTCGTCCTTGTGGTGTCGGCATTAAGGGAGTTATCAGCGATTTAAGAAGTTGAGGTGAAAATGGGTTGTCAAAATTTTACATTCATTCGGAGAAAGAGGTAAATCACATCTTTGTGTATATCAGAATACTCGTTGAAGAGTGCTGAGTCGGATGCATTTTTCAGAATTCAAATCAAAGCAATATTGGTGCTGATCTGGGCTGTCAAATATTTCTGATGTTCAGAGTTTGCCATCCCATCACTGTTGCCGTTGATTGTTTGAATACTATGTTATTGGTATGAAAATGATCCCCTAGATCATGGTATTCTACCAATGCTATTGTTTTTCAAAAAAGATAACATCTCGCGTTGAAGTATGTTTCAAGTACACACAATTAAGTTTCCAGATATGCCCCATTGTGCCTTATCCAAACCTTGAAAGTGGGTAGTATATGAAGCATTTTGACAACCGTCCGGACACCAAACATGTCGAATAACAATACCACGAGGGTCACCAAAACCAGAGGAGCATCCACGTCTTTTTAAATTTCACTTTGGGCGATTTTTGGCTGTGGCACTGCTCCAATATTAGTTATTTTCAAAAAGTAGTAGCATATATGAAAACCTTGAGCCGAGGCGATCATTTTGGTATCATATAAGAGTGTCATATATTTATATGGCTTGAGCGCTACCCCTTAATAATTGCAGATATAGTTCTCTAGTTGATAATGGTTAAGCTTCACACTATCCCAACAAATACATACAAAAGTCTAACTACTCTTATCACGGAAACTGCATTTATGTCCCTGTTGCGGGCCAAAAGTTCTAAATATTGTGATTTGATATTAATGTACAGCGTCTGACAACTCTTAGGAGCTATTCCTCATATCTCTAGGATACCTGGAACATCCCGAACTAGCCCCCAGGTGACTTATATTTAGTTTACCCTTAACTAAAAAACCTTAACTAGAAAAATTAAAAAATTAAGAAATCTTCAAAAACTGGGTATACCCAATTGAATGTGCCAATAGCATCTAACCACAGTCTCTTCCTTCTTATATGACCTCATCTATCATGTCTGGCTTGGCTGTGTTCACCTCCTCATCTCAAGTTTTAAGCTCTGTCTGCATTATCTCAAATAAGCTTTTATGATTGGGTTTGTACTTTTCACACAAGCCAGAACACCCTTCAACCACCACCTTCCACCCCACCAAACCTCTCCAAACCAGTCCCATTCTACTCCCCTCCTCTCCACCACCCCATGTCCACTTTCCATTTCTCTCTAGCCCCCCTACATCATGCGCTGTAGTTCTTTGCCGTAACCATGACTACACATCACCTCATCCCCTCCCACCTACTTAAAAAACACAACACTCTCCCTTACACTCCTTCAGAACACTCTCAACACCGCGACTTCCGGCATGTTACTACTACTCTTCTCCTCCGCTCTACTCGCCACGCTCTCCTTTGTGCTGCTCGACTGGTTATTTGAAATCGACACAGAAACGCCCCATATCGAAGGACTTCCAGAAAAACGTGGATGGCCCATTGTGGGGGCTGTTTTTCAACTGGGCAAGTCCCACCCTCTCACATACCGCAACTGGGCTCAGGAGCTCGGACCGGTCTACCAGGTGAGACTGGGCAACAAGCGGGTGGTCGTGGCCAACTCGTACGCCTCTGTTCGCGAGCTTTGGGTCACAAACATGCGGGCCAACATTTCACGGCCAGAGTCGTACACGTTCCACAAGCTGCTCAGTAGTAAGGACGGTCCTACTATCGGCACGACTCCGTGGGGCGTGAGCGCAAGACGAAAGCGAGCCGCTGCTTCTACAGCTCTCAACAAACCCAGTGTGGCAGCTTACACTCCTATTATTAATCTGGAGTCGTACAAATGCATCAGGAGATTTCTCCAGGACTGTGGTGGGGTGGACGGATGTGTGGACGTGTCCAATGGCCTTGCCACCTACTCTCTCAACACCTCTCTGACGCTCAATTATGGAATCATGACGGCTGACTTTGATTCTGACTACCTGGCCGAGGTGATGGACATTGAAGAGCGTATTCTGCGTCTACGGTCCACAATGCACAACACCCAGGACTATATCCGGTACCTGCGCATTTTCACCCGAGGCTCGTCCAAGGAGGCTGCTGAGTGTCGAGAGAGACGTGCTCAGTACATGACCAAGTTCCTCAACAAGCTGAAACAGGAGATTGCCGATGGAACGGATGTGCCTTGTATAGCAGGCAACATTCTCAAGGACAAGGAGTCGAAGATCACCGAGGCTGATCTCAGATCAATCTGTTTGACCATGGTTTCTGCCGGCTTTGATACTGTTCCTGCAAACCTGATTTCCTGTTTTGGTCATCTCTCCCATCCCTATGGACAGGAAATCCAGAAACGAGCCCTTGAAGCCATTGATGCTGCCTACCCTGATGGAGACGCCTGGGAAAAGTGTCTGCTTGACGACTCCAAGGTGCACTACATTGTTGCTCTCTGTGAAGAAACCGTTCGGTACGGCAGTGTGGTTCCCATGGCTCTCCCCCGAAAGACCATCAAGGACATCCACTACCAGGGCACTGTTATCCCCGCTGGTACTACGCTCTTCATGAACGCCTTTGCCGCCAACTTTGATGAGGCCCGGTTCCATGATCCCTTCAAGTTTGACCCCGAACGGTACATGGATCTCGATGGCAGGTTGAAGAATGAACTGGGACCTGCACATTTCGGCTTTGGAGCTGGCTCCCGAATGTGTTGTGGTATTCATCTGGCTCGGAAGGAGCTCTATGTAGCGCTGGTTCGCTTCATTCTGGCCTTCCGAATTCTTCCCCCTCCAGATGCTAAAGATGTCATGGTTAACAACCCGATTGATATTTTTGCACAGCCCGAGAACATGACCACTAAGCCTCCTCCGTTCAAGGTACGTCTGCAGGTCAGAGATGCCGCTCGACTGGATCAGTGGATGAACGAGACCAAAGAGGGTCTTGGAGAGGTGTGGAGTATCGAGCATGAGTAGGGGCGGATTAAATAAGTATATAGAAACAAGGTGTTTTCCCTTCCCAGAGTGTACCAAGTAAACGATAAGTAAGGTAGTTGGGACATTACTATAGGTTTCTATAATGAAAGGGTTAAAGTTTCTATGCACTTGCAGTGCACCTCAGCAGTGTGCTCATCTCACCTTCTCCACACCATGACACGTCACCAACAACTGGAGCCTCTCTCCTGAAACGTCAGCCCAACACCTGTCATTATTTTCAAGAATGTTGAGAGCAATGAGGCTGAAACTTAATAAAGTATAAGGTTTGGTTTACCCCAGGGTATTTTGCCTCTTGAGTGGGGCGACTGCAGCGAGATAGAGAGTATAGTTGTATGACAGAAGATGGAGAGAGGTTAGAGGAGTCCTTCAATCCAAAAATCAACTCTGTAAGAGCACTATTGGAGGAGTTATAGGCGATCCCGTTTAGTTAGGCTATGCAGCCAACTCTAAGTGGGCAGTTGATACTACGCCCAAATACTGCTGATTACTTGAGAAAAAGTCCTATATATGAATTTACAGATATCCCACATGAAAATAGCAGTCTTTTTACACCCGATTGAGCTTTCTACGTTGCATTTCCGTGCTTACTAAGCATCTGTTTCACTTTTTCTCAGGACAAAGTTCATGCACTCATCTCCAACCTTCACTCTTCATCACCACTATGTCACACAACTTCACAGCCCTACCAGGTATCTTTGCACAGTCGGAAAAGATCACAAACCCCGATTTTTTTGACTGGAAAGACCCCAGGGTGCGTTTTGGGCTCAAAGCGTCCTGGTCACGGCTCAAACAACAGGTTTCAGAATTACAACAGCAGCATGGCAAGGACAACGTCAAGGTGCTGTTTTTAGCTCGACATGGACAAGGAGTGCACAATTACGTCATGGCCAAGTACGGCCGTGATTGGTGGGAAAAACAGGGCATGAACCATCAGTACTCCAATGACGAGTATACATGGGGCCCTGATCCTGAGTTGACTGAATTGGGTGTTTCTCAAGCAAGAGAGGCGCATGTGGCATGGAAGAATCAATTGGAGAGTGCAGATCCCGTGCCTGTACCTCAATCTTTCTACGTGTCTCCTTTTAGCAGAGCTTGTGATACTCTAGCTATAACTTGGGGGTTTCCTACTAAGCATATTAGTCCAAAGGAGGAGGAGAAACTGCACGTGATTCATGACAAGTCACGTGAACATACGGTTGTTATCCATCCTCTTCTTCGAGAGACAATTGGATACAACACTTGTGATAAGAGACGGCCCATTGAGTACACTCTGGATCGGTATTCTGAGTATCGCATGACAGAGCATTACCCTACACCTCCTCTAGGGGAAGACGATTTATGGACGGTTGAACATAGAGAGACGAATGAGGAAATGCAGGAGCGGTTGAAGGGGTTTCTGGAGAACTTGTTTGAGACGGACAAAGAGACGTACGTGTCTATTACTTGTCATGCGGGTGTGATTCGGAATATGTTGGGGGTGTTGGGGCATAGGAGGTTTTTTTTGCAGACGGGGGCGATGATTCCGGTGGTCGTAGTTAGGAGCACGAGCGAAGCGAGTGCGACTAACTAGAATCATGAGCGAAGCGAGTGATTCTGCACCTCAATGGCACTATACTAATGATATACAATATACAACTACTATTATGCGGTGGTGAGTGGAATTAGCTGCTGAAGTAAGGTGTGGAACGTAGAGATGGATTTTTCACTGTGGAAAACAGAGGGGAGGAGAGTATCGGGAGGTTTGGGGGTGGATTTGGAATCAGGGGAATGAGGGGAATACAGTGGTGGTGTTGGTTTTGCTGTGCCATGTCTGGAACGTGTGTTGTTGGCTGTTATCTTGGAGTGATGTTGTAATCTTCCAAGAACAAGGCCAGAGCCAAGAGATGTTAAGACGCAGGGCTAATGAGATGAGCTGGGAATGTATAGAAAACGATCCAACTAACTTGAGTCGGATTGGGCTTTGATTGGAACGGTTGAAGAGTAGGAGGATAGCCCTGGTTGTTACGATCTCAATGGTATAAATGAGTTTACTTAAATACGTTTGGTTCGTACTGGAGATGTGTTTGAATCGGTTTTCAGAGAGGTGATATGCCACTCAACTGGTCATATTCGAGTGAGGAAATATTCAGCAGGAAGATGCTTACTGTAGGACCGACCATGACGTTCTTCTTTGCTTAGGAATCTCCCATCCATAGTACTGGACTCTTCACCATGTTGCTCCTTATACTTGTAAACCCTTGGAGAAACCAACAAGGACTAAATGGGTCCCCCTAACACACATTGACGTTATATTACTCAGCTCAGGCATAGTTTTGTGCGTTTTCAAGTCCACTAGAGTAAAAGCCAATCCTCGTCTGAACACGAGTGCATACTCCACATGCTTGTTATCCTGAACAACCTCAACATCAGTCCTCCAAGGTTCATGATGTAACTCTGAAGTACAGCTACTTTGCACAAACGGCTTTCCAGATCTATCAAAAACAAAATCAAACACATGTCCATCATATAGCATCATACCACAAGGTAGTTTTTTAACAGGGTGTTGTCGCAATATGGTGTGATTTTGTTTTGTGGACGCATTTGTGATAATCTCCATATCCATATACACCCTGCAACAAACAGTACCTTGTCCCCAACATTATACTTGAATTCGTTCATTTCACGATACTTCCTCTTATCTATTATAGCCTTGTTTACCTCATCGAAAATGACAAAAACGAGGGTATTTCCACGGGGATAGGCAAATGCAGCGACACTGCGGGTAGGTCTTTGTAGCTGTGATGCTTCTGTTCCTCTTGACGACTCTGAAAGGTTGACAAATTTCTCTTCAAGAACAATTCCCCTATCGTTATACATGAGACCGCCGCTTAGAGGAACGTTTTTGCAGAGACAGTTGAAATCGTCAGGGAGAGGCTTGTCAATGAATACTGGAATAGAGAGATCGTTTTTGAACGGTGTTGTAAAACCTGTTAGGAAGTAGTTCATAAAGCATTCCATCCAGCTAAAGTGCATACATGACCATGCTGCATGCATGCAGCATAGGTCATGCGACTTACATTGAGGAGAGAAAAACCTTATTTTGGGTCGAGGTCTCATACATATAGCTATTACGCAGGTTGTAGTTTTTAGACTGGTCTCAGTTTTAGCAGAAGTACAAAGGAGGATATACTAGTGGCCATGTTCTAGCTACTGTATCCAGCATGGAGATTGTATAATTACAATGGGCTATTTCGTATTTCAGCTGTATAATTGATCGTAGTGGTATTCCAAATAGGAAACTCCACCACCCCATTTATTTCCTCCACCTTCCCCTCTCCCTTTGGCACCCGCCACCATGAACACCCTACCAGTTGAACTCATTGCCCTGATCACCAGCCACCTCAGTCTCAGAGACACTCTAGCTCTCTGTCAAGCCAGCAGAGAAGTTCTAGTCGACGAAAATCTCGCGAAAAAAGCTCTTTTGAACGAGTGTATAGGCTACGATATTCACTATACTCAATGGGATACCTGGAGAGAGTGTGCTTTTAATTTTGGTATACCAGAGACTAGAGACTGGAGTGATTATGAGTGTCAGACGTTTGTAGATGAGCCTTTACCCTGTGATTTTCAGTGCCTTTGTAAACATAGTGTTTTTGCTTATACTGATCAAGGTGTTTTTTTCAAAAACAAGTTTCTGAATCTGACTCAAACATCTATTAAACAAATACCTGACATTGAAACACCTATTATAACTCCTCTAAATGATGGCTATGAAATACAGTACAAAAACACTGTTCTCTATGTTCAAGGAAACTACCCTCAAGTCAAATGGACTAGCAGTTTCATAGTAGCTATTAACCAAAGAGAAGAGAATACATGTGTTTCTATTAAAGAATTTAACGACAAACACTCACTCAGGTGCTTCACATTTAGTAACTCACATGTTCAAGTCTCAGTAGTAGGAGATAAAGCGTTTATCAGCTGTGATACTCTGCTGATTGAAATGACAGTATCTAAAGGATTCTATCACGTGACTGCTTATACTCCTTGTAAGCAGCCTCCTGCTATTCTCCTGCATAACAACTACAAGGCTGATGCTTACAGCGGCTATACTGTCCAGCAAGATGAAATACACACTCAGTATGCTTTGGTTTATAATACTGAAGGGCAGGTAACTGCTCTGATAGACCTCAAAGGTCGTAGAGTAGCCAAGCTGAGTAAGCAATTGAACATTGTGGGACATTCAAAGGGAGTTTTGGGAGTGTGGACGTACTCCCCAGAGTATCTGAAAGCTCAGCTATTGAAACAGACTGGAACAGTTGGTAGAAGAAGTGCTTGGTGTATTGGAAACGTGAAGTTGGATAACAACCAAGACCACATCAGCCCATCCAGCATTCATCTCACGTGAACTTAGAGACCACCACTGGACTCGCATGGACCAGGAGATCATTTTGCACTCTTCAGAATTTCATATTACGCTCCCCAAGACAGTTAGTTAGTTATTATGTTAAATAAATATATGCATAAACCTCCTCCCTACTCCACCTTCTTGGCATTCCTATTAGCGACCCACTTTGGTCCCCATCTGTGCACTGCCATAGTGCATCCATTAGACAGCAAGCAAATACCTCCAATGAGAGTAAAGCACCCTCCTTGACCTAAAGACATGATCATTCTATCCACAGCAGCAATCATTCCAGCAGCGATAATACATCTCACAAAGTTGACACAACTCATAGCCGAAGCTGCTTTCTCAGGGTAGATGTCAACTAGCAGTGTAGATGCGAAATTGAGGTACGAGATTGCTCCAAATGAGACGAAAAATGTAAACACCAAAGGACACACGTACTGCACTTTGTACTGAATCGTCCATCCGTAGACAATGATACCTACAGCTAGAATGACTGACATAGGTAGACACAAGGTAAGTCTAGCTCCATGGATATCGAATTTTGATTCGTCGAGTTCAAAGTCGGAGTCGTCTATCTTGCTATCATCTTCAAGTTGTCGTTTCAATCGTTCCTGATCCCTCCATTCCACTAGACACTCTTGTCTGTATTTCTCCAGCTTTTTTCTGTAGTAAAAGTTCATCATGATACCACTAACAAAAGACCCAACAATGGATCCCATTCCGTTTGAAATGAATCCTAGACCGATTTGAAGCGAGTTGAAGTGGTACACGTCTGCTAACGAACTCGCCAAGGCTGTAGTGAGCATAAACCATGCAGCATAGTGCAGAGAAGCTGCAAACAGAATGAGCAAAACATCAGGTTCTTTCAGAATCAGGAGAAAAGAAAGATACTGAGGTTTAGTCATTGGTTGCAGAGTATCCATATCTCCTCCTCCATCTTTATGAATCCTTTTCCTAAGTCTAGGACTCACTCTCATCCAAGGAGATCTATGGATCCAGTACTCAGGATAAATAGTACCATTACCGACAAACGATCTTCTCGTTTCAGACAGAAACAAGTACACTGCCAGCAACGTACAACTGCTGGCAATCACCAGAAACCAGAAAATACTCCTCCACCCTAACCCTTCAGTCAGGGCACCTCCAATAAGAGGTCCAAACCCTCCACCAAGAAGAGCCCATCCCTGGAAGATTCCCATGATTTTTCCTCTGTTTGTTCGTGTAGTAATATCACCTACCACTCCTGCACCCAGACTGACAGTAGCTGCAATTCCAGCTGCTTGCAAACACCGCAAAAATATCATGACTCCATACGAGTTAACCAAGGCTAAACCAACACACGCTCCAATGTATACAACCAGACACCCGAAATAAACAGGTCTTCTACCGTATCCATCAGCTAGAGCGCCCCAAATAACAGGCCCTAACCCTTGAAATAAATTGTACACCACCACCGTCAAGTTGATCAACTCAGTGCTGACGTGCATCTTCTTTTCTAGGATAGGCATAGCTGGGAGATAGATAGGCGACGATAGAGACGAAAAAAACGCCGCTGCACACGCAACAAAAATCAAAATGAAGGTATCACTGCCGTCAAAAATGGTATATGGAGGTGCAACTGTAGAATGGGTGCTTATTGAGTCAGGGTCGGGTGTACCATGATGTATCTCTTTGTTTTGTTTGTCGTGAAAGTCGTCATTTTCAGCATCCACCATCTCCACCATTGGATCTTTGGCGAGTTGCAGGCCTTCAGAGCCTTTTTCGAGGTCCATTTGTGGTTGAAGGGGAAAAAAAAGTTGGTCAAAATTTATTTCCAAAGGCGAGATCATGCAGATATATATGTGGGGTGTGAATAACGATTTGAGTTTAATGGAGGATGCTGTGGGGGTGGATATTTGAGCTAGAGCTAAATGGCTAGTGTTGTTAGAATCGGACTGACGAGGCGAACCTAGCACTACTATCTGTTTTTTGATTGGACCATTTCTGAGTGAGCTTTCTGAGGACCTGCCAGAAACTCGGAAACCCAAAATATCGCTAAATAACCTTATTCCCAACAAGGCAGAAAGATGAGGTCGTGTGGGCCGTTAACGAAGCTATAACTGATGAACCAAAGGTGCTGTGGTCACGTGACAAAATACACGAGCTTATGTAAGCCCGTTTTATCACGTGACATATTTTTTCCCCCCAAATTCTCCTCTCCTCCACGCTCACTAATCACATGTGGCTTGGGTGGGCCAGGAACACTTTCGCGCCTTGTCCCAACCCGGTGATGCGTCAATGATGCACTTTCGGAGACATATCCGGAGACATGTGGGTGACGATGCAGGCATGGTGGCGCATTTCTGAGAGTTAGGTTTTGTTCTTCTCGCCGAGAGCTACATTTTCCGAGCCTCAAAATCCAAATCCGTCCACTATTGGTCTCGCTAGAGTGCTGCCAATGTCAAATAAAATTACGACATTGTGAACATTAGTGTGGCCGAATTCGCTCATTCGCAGAGCGATACCGGGAGGGGTAGCGAGGGGCATATACGAGCTGTTTTTTTATTTTACGCGTCACGTGACTTAAAGAAATACGCAATGTGAGTAATATCACGTGACTCATTGGACACCAATTACTCACGTACGGCTCCAACCTGCATCACGCTGCATTGCTTTAGGTCGGAGTCCGAAAGCCGACTCGGAAAGTTTATATCAATGCAATTAGTGTGTCATGGGATGGAGCTGGAGGTTAGTGGGTGGTATGGGAGTGTAGAGGAGAGTGAGGGGAGTTTTGGAGTGGTTTTGGAATTTTATTTGGGTGAGAAATGAAGGAGCTGGGATCGAGAGAAGATATAGTTGGTTAGAAGGTTATATGGGTGAACGGAAGGATGTGTAACTGGATGAGCAGTTGAGCTACGGAGATGGGAGTAGTCAGGTTTTACTCGGGTGATCGAGGCGGTTCTTTCGAGACCAAATATGGCTCATTAATATGGACCGAACACGCCCAAAATTGCACCATGTCCATATTTCTAAACCCAATAGTATAACGCTTTATCTTGCTGTGCACACGTGTTGATCATGAGTCAGACTTTATCTTACAGATGATTGGAGTGAAGTAAAATATGTATCGACATGTTTAAATAAGTAAGATATGAGGTATGGGTGCTGTTTTATATACATTTTCATCGACTTTCCGTCCTTAACTGGTCTTGTTGAATAATGGACCTTATAGTTGAGTAAGGTAAACCAGTTAGTTTAGTAATCTCTGGAAGGCTCATTCCGCCCAGAAATAAACCAGCAATTAGTCCCATGCGATATTGAGATAAGGCGGTGGTTTTAGGAGCGGTTTTGACCTTTTTCGCTTTAGTTTTGACCTTTTTTAGTGCCATGTTGTTCTCAACAAGTAGTCCTGATGAGGCATCACAGTTTTAAGTTGTAGAGTATGGGGAAGCATCGTATGATCCAATACGATGAGTCGTATGCAAGGACGGTGAAGGTGTCTGAGGTGATTGGTCAGCATCAAACATGCCCATACCCAATGAAAAACCTCTAGCTCTTACGTATAACAGCTTCTCAAAGTTATTTGGCATTTGTTGAAGTCAATTTTTTTTTTTTTGTTAACCAAATTTTGTTAACCTGGCAGCAAAATGCATTTCCTGAACGTCACCGTCATGCTACAGACAAGCAGAGTACACTACTCGATCTGCAAGATCAGGGGCTTTCCAATGGTAGTAAAACACCCCCAGAATCTCCCCAACAGCCTTGCTAAATCGTGATATACTGTGGTGCTAAACCAAAATGATCATATCTCACTCAAAATTCACGCAGTACGAAAACCCTTCTGGAATCACACTCCCCCGAGCTCTAGTTACCTTCTACATGTTGCAAAACTTCCGTAGCTCAATTCCCCACCCTAAACGAGACTGCCAAAACACCACCCCTAAATATGCGGCTCGGAAATTTCCAAATTAAGGTTTTAAACAAAAAGGTTGCACAACTTAACTGGATATCTCAACCCCACTAATGCTAACAAATAGTCAAACTCCAGCATATACAGTCATTTCAAACACAGAAACATATATTTAGAAGCCTCTGTGACCTACACCTACTTGGTCACGTGACCTCCACTCGTTCAGCAAAGCACATGGGTGCTCGTAGTCTCAGCCACTCGCTCCCTTCATCAATCATTACATAGTATAAATAATCTAATCGCTATCCTCATCCTTGCGCACGTACAAGTACTTCATGAGGTTCCTCTCGTCAGTCCACCGTCTGAACCGCTTTCCGTAAATGTACAGAGGAATGCCAAACAGACACAAAAAGATCTGAGCTCCTCCATACGCCAAAAACACCGTCTTCTGGCCTCGAGACTCTACTGCCATGGTGTTGAACAGCGAAAAGACAAAACCAAGCACGTTTTTGGACACGTTCAGAGACACTAAGGCCTCAGAGGCAAACATCTTGTAACTGTCCACACAGTAGGTGATGGCAGTGGTGGATCCCAGGGAACATCCAAAGCCAAGAAGACCAAGGAAAATACACACAACGGCCCAGTGGTCGCCGTTATGCGTAGTCCATCCGTACCCCATCAAGCCTATCGAAGTGGTGATCATTACGGGCAAGATCATCACCAGTCGGAACTCGGGTTCGTAAACTCCGCCGTTTCGACGACACATGATTCGCACGAACATGTCTGAAATTCGACCAGCCACTGCAGAACCGATACATCCTCCAATGAACGTACTAATGTACAGGAGACCAACGGAAGTAAGAGGAAACTCGTACGGCTTAGCAGAGAAGATATGGGAGATGGTCTCAGAGACAACAATCAACCACACAACAGACATACTGTACACCAACGTGGAGAAGAGCACTGGAGGGTACAGGTACAGCACATACGGTCTCAGGGAAATCATCCACAGCTTGTCGTCACTCTGGCGTCCAATGTACGGCTTGAGAGTCTCAATGTAGGACTTCTTAGGGACATCATGGGACTGAATCGAAAAGTGACTGGCGTAACTCATGTTCCGGCTGATGTATGAAGGTCGCTCAGCAAGTCCAGTGCCAGAGGAGAAACCCTCAAACTGGTTTCCGACCCGCTCAGCCTCCTCTTCGTCCTCCACTGCAAAACTGGTGTGCTTGGCATGTCCAGGAGAATGGGGGGTATCGTGATCTCGCAGAATGGAATGCTTCTTGGTCATGGGAGGTCGTCTGGGAGGTGTAGAAGAGCCCAGGTGGCCTTCTTCGGGAATAGCAGCGTCCACATCTGGTTCCTCACCTGGAGGAAGGACAGAATCGTCTGCAAACGACACCTCCCGAGTGAGACCGGGGTGTACGGGGTTCTCCTGACTCACCACCCTCTCAGCCTGCTTCTCAGCAGCCTGTTCCTGCTCATGCAGCTCCTGCTCGTTCAGGAGGTCCAGTCGCATGCTCTGTCTCGAGTTGTACGACATGAGCGAGTTCGCACGTGCCTCCTGGGCTCGCATGGACTCCTCAATCGAACGCTTGTTGGGTGTAGGAGCCCGAATGAACCACGTATCGGGAACAAAGAAGAAAATGAGCACAAAGTCCATACCCACAATGATGGACAGCACCCAGAAGACCCAGTTCCAGCCCTTGGCGTTGATGATGAAGGCAGACACCAGGGGGACAATGTTCTTGCCTCCCAGCATCAGCAAAGTGTAGATACCCAGCCGGTACGCTCGTTCGTGCATAAAGTAAATCTCTGCAATGGACGACGAGGGCAGTGATTCAGTAGGAGCAGCTCCAATACCCATAATCACTCGTGCGCCGAGCAAAGACCCAAACGAGTTGGCAGCTCCGCCCCAAATAGCTCCTCCAAAGAAGATGAGACACGACACCAGATAAATAATTCGCTTGCCGTAAATCACCGCTGTGGGTGCCAGAATAGCCGAGCCCACGGCCATGGCCAGCATGAACGCTCCCACGAGATACGACAGTGTGTTGAGCGTCACGTCAAACTCCTTGGCCATGATGGAGAACCCCGACGCGAGAATGGGCGTTTGTCCTCCGGAGATGAACGAGTGGAAACCAATCACAAACAGGGCAATGTCTCGTCTCCAAATAGGCCAGTTGAGGGGGTCGTTGGGGTCGTTCCTGGGTTGAGGGAAGAGAACGATTCCGTCGGGTGTTTTTTTGAGATCCGAGCCGTCAGTGTCGGATGATTGTTTTGCTGCGGCGACAGCAGCTCTGTCGACGGGAGGGTCGGCATTAACATCTGTGTCTGATGTGTCTTGGGGGGTGCCCTCAGTAGTCACAGGCTCAGCACCGTCAGCTGCTTCTGTGTTTGTGTTCGCACTCATCACTCCTCCACTCTCCTTATCTTTGTGGCCCATCATCACCACGGTGCCGGTGACCTCGCCACCATAGTCGCGTGGTTGTAGGATTCCTAGTGAGCCCCACATGTGTATGTTGAAAAGTAGTGTGTTTAAGGTGGGAAGTCAGACGTATTTATAGTAGCGTGTGTGTAAGAGCACGTCTTGACTGTTGTGACTGTAGTGGTGTGGTGGTCTTGGCTGTTGTATGCAGTGACGTGGAGTGTAGTAGGTGCAAGTCACGTGACACACAAGATACACAGTGTTTGTGTTTGTAACTGCTGTTTGTGTATGTCGATAGAGCCAGTCTAGACTGGTGACCAGGCTGTAGTTATAAGGAGGTTCCCGAAAGGTGCAGTCCGATGATGTGAGGCAATATAAAGTTAGAGATTTTTGGCCGATAACTTTGATCGATACGGCTGAAGATAGGGGCGGGTGGAGTGGTGTTATGAGAGAGAAAGTGGACTTTTTATTATATAGTTGTGGTCCCTGACGTAAGACGGTTCTAATGCACTTTGCAGAATTGCCCTAGCTCGTCTGTGTCACCAACAGTACTGATGCCCCCCTACCCGCTATAAATAAACTACAAACAAAAGACCCACAGACAAGGGGGACCTCATCAAGGGTCATCAAGGGGTACACGTGGTGAACCGACAGTACACTCGATGAGTCAAGTTTGCTGTTATTTTCGCTGCCATTATTTCGTCTCTATGCTCACCTTTTCCACGTACATACGTGTGCACTATCACTTCCTAATAGGGCCACTCGGTGAGGCTCATTTTTTTGCATACAAAATTACAACACCCAAAATTACAATGACGTAACGCTACGTAAACAAAAGTACCCCTCAACGTTGTGTCAAAATACACGCAAAATACTGCGAAGCAGTGTTTTGCTGTTTGTGTAACACTGAAGCTGTTTGTGTAACTGCTTTTGTGTCACCTACAGCTTCTGTTTGTGTACACTTGCTGTGGCTATCTCGGTAACCCGGCTTTTCGGCTTTC
The DNA here is from genome assembly GCA_900519075.1 of Yarrowia bubula. NCBI lineage: Eukaryota > Fungi > Ascomycota > Dipodascomycetes > Dipodascales > Yarrowia > Yarrowia bubula. Next base: position 330,908 of record ULGX01000016.1, read on the forward strand.
TTATCACACATCATCACACAGCCATGCATACAAAAGTCAAACACTTTAATGAGGAATGCAACCGAGGAATGTGGGGTATGATACACACAGCCACAAGTGTATGTTTTATACAAACAAACAGGTGCATTGTATTACAGTAAGTATGCATGTTACACCACATCCGGAATTTCGGTTTTTTTCCCCTTTTTTTTGTCTTATAAGGAAACTACCTCAATATTGCTCCTAAAGTGAATGAAACCAGTTGCATTCTCATCTTCTCACTCACACAAATCTAACAAGACCAATTATCCCCTAGTTCCGGCTATAACCCGCCGCTTAGCGGTTAGATGTTCCGGTGATGTGGGGTAGGGTCATGAAATTAATCCGAGATATTATGAGACAGGGAAGGAGGTGAGTTATCTATACATCTGGAAATGAGGTTGGTGGGGTGTGAGACATGAAGAAGGGGGGTGATCGTAACAGTGTTCGAAAATATAAGATGCGAAACAGCACAAGACGTAGAGCATGATAGCTACACGTCAGTCATGAGTATTCAACTCCACTTGGACTCATTCCGCTATCCCTATATAAGTCATTTTGACCATGATTGCATAGTGTGTTGCAACAGCTTGGCCACTTTGTAGCTGGATATAGGTATTAAGGAGAGATGAAAGTGGAACATGTTACAAGAACAGGGCTGGATATATAATAACTACACCAGGAGGCTTTATAGCACTCCTGGAGTGATTCGGATCAATTGTGGCTCTGAAATATACCAAAAGGGCATGTTCTGAAGCTGAGTGTATAGAGGATATCATGACTCGTTTAGTTAGGGTTTAGTTGAGAAAAAGTGCATAGGGGTTGGCTGCTGAGGGCTAGGAAGGTGCTGGCGAAATAGGACCTAGATAGAAAGATTAAGAATTAGCGGGGAAGTGCAATGTGATAAACATGTCAATATTGGTACTAACAATATTTTGCAGGGAAGGGCATTATATTAACTTCAGTTCGACATGTTTTGTTGAACCTTGCAGTTGGGAATTCGTTTCACTCTAACCATATTGGCCTTAACAAGAGCATCCCTTATTACAACAGAACCACACACTAAGAACACCCTAAAGCATACACTAAATACATATATGATACATGGGTACACATCTCTTCATATTTTATATTCATTTACAATACATTCAACTATTTACTCCTGCTTCACTTCATCTTTCACCTCCTCTTTAACCTCCTCTTTGACATCCCCCTCTTCCTCCACCTTCACCCCCTCCAACAACTTCACTTGTCCCTCTCCATCTCTGAACCCTTCAATGAGCTCCACAGCCGACAATTTCTGAGCCAGTGGAGCCACCAGCGAGATCGCTCGATCTACTGCCACCTGTACTCTTTGAACCAGAGGAGGAGGAGATCCAAATACAGACAAATCCGAAAAAGAGACAGTAGCCTGCATAGCGTCGATTTTGATTTCTGCTGATTTTCCATCCTCTGAAACAGTGTAGCAGTCTCCAAATTGGGCTTTCAGGATAGACGAGAGCTGTGTTACTCTTTCATCCAACGAGGAGTTAGCATGATCATGACCTTCATGGTTATGGGAACAGCTCTTGGATGACATTTTAACAGACGCTCTGGAGTTATCCACAGTCAACAGAATAGCTAGAACAGCATCAGCAATGCTATCATTGAGACACGAACCCACCCACTCAATAGTACAGCTAGTAGGAGTATGTTTCACAGTCACAGCGTTCATCACTGTAAACGTAGTTCCAGGTACTTCAAGCACGTCCTTCTTTTCCTCTTCCTTCACTTCTCCCTCAACTTCCACCTCCTCAACTTCCCTCTTGACCTCATCCATCTCAACATCCTCCTCCATCATCTTGATATCGTCTGTTTCGGACATTTCCACGTACCCAAACATCTGTTCGAGGTGGTATTTAACCAAGTCAACACCTGCATTGACAGTGACTGTTTGACGCTCCAAAACAGAAGAAGTAGACAGTCCCACATTTTCTCTCAAATCAGCCACTCCCATCAGTCCATAATTAAAGTCCTTCTGAACAACCACTCCAGAAATAATCTGACCGACATGGGGTTTTTCCTCAGCCATTTTTCCGACAGTTTTGGCCACTTTAACACCCTTAAAAGCAAGCTCCACCTCCTCACAGTTTCTAGGGTTGTAAATCGTCTTCTCTCTAGGACTGTTCTTAAGGCCTCTGTATTTAGCCAACAAAGCAGCCTTCAAACGCTGCATGTTATTAAGCTCTCCATGAACCAAAATGATGTTCTTGGAATCCACCAAATCGATAAACTCGGAATTCTGCTGGAAATCCACATGAGCAGCAAACGACAGCTCTTCAACTGCAAGTCTTCGGGGAATTTTCAAATCCGGATTTTGAGCTGACGGAATCTCATTAGGCTCATTGATGATCTGTTTGGCCATGGTGCCTTCTACAGAGTAACCAGTGAGAATGAGGGTGTTTTTCGGGTCGGGGGACCACCGTTCGAGTAGTGAACGACTCACTCCAGACTGTAGCATACCAGGAGAAGCCACCATAACACAGGGTCCCATATCATCAAATCTGTCCAAATTCTTGATGTTTTTGATGTACTTGAATCTGAACGGGTTCGTTTTCTGGTCTCTGAACCTCCTCTTGATGTTGTCGTTCATCATATTGATATACGTTTGATAAACGGCAATACACTTTTTAGCAAGGGCAGAAGCATAGTAGATGGAGAACTCCTGGAGATCAGGGTGAGCTTCCCAGTACTCGTCTAGAATGAGAAGGATTTCTTGTGCTCGACCCAATGCGAAAACAGGCAACAAACACTTGCCTCCTTTATCCAAAGTACTATGAATCAGTCCAGTGAGTCGTTGTTCTCTCTCCAGTCTGGGTAAATGCGTACCAGTACCGTATGTACTCTCACAAATGAGAATATCAGGTTTGATAGGCGGCACTTCAGCTTGGTTGAGATGTCTATCTTCTTCTCTGGAGTAGTCACCAGTGAACAGTACCTTGACACCTCCAACTTCAATGGTGTACATGGCTGCTCCGAGCACGTGACCAGCATGGTAAGCGGTGAATTTCACTCCATTCACTTCCATCGTAGAGTGGTAATCGATGGTTTCGATTTTGTTGAACGAGGCAGTCAAGTCTGCTTCAGAGTACAAGTCTGGGTCAGATTCAGCTCCAGAGGTTACTCTGACGAAATCTGACAACAGCCACCGGTAGATACCTTTAGTAGGATGTGTCATGAACACTCGGCCCTTGAAATTCGTCTTTTGCATCACGTAAGGAAGAGAAGCAGCGTGATCAAGATGGAAATGAGAAATGAGAAGAATGTCGACTGTAGAGAGATCGAACTCGTCGTAGAAAGGAAGGGAAGCGAGTCCTGAATGGGCAGGATGGACTCCTGCGTCTAACATGATGGTTTTTCCTTTGAAGGAAATGACATGGCAGGATCGGCCTACTTCACGGCCTCCGCCGAGAGCAACGAAGGAGAAGGTGTCGGAGTCGTCGTCCTGGGTTAGTACGCGGTAGTGAGCGGGTTCACTAAAAGCAAACAATTAAGAATGTCAACAAATTGAAATTCATAATCCAACAAAAACGTCAACAAATACCCAGCTAAAGCTAAGTGGTTTGTTCATATTCTGCGAATTCAGACAATTTCAACAAATTGTCAACTGAAAATGTGCAGCTGAACTGGAAATTGGAATGACATGGCGGGGACCATTGTAAATGATGAATCAGAACAGTTGAACAGATATTTAGGGTGACTTCACAGACAACAGTAACTGACAGAGCACTGTAAAACCGTGGATCATAGTGTTGACTAAACATCCTACCTAAGATGAGGATACTGTAGAGTGACTTGGCACAGCTCATTCTTGGGACACCACACAGCACTTTAGACAGAGCACACTTTAGGAGCAGAATAAGAATAGCCAACCAGCACTGTAAATTAGGCTGACCCAAAAACACCCAACGGAGGACACTGTAAAGGCTGACCCATAGGGCTTCACACAGGACAGTTGAAGATCATAGCAGAACACCAGACCACAGCTGTCACTGTCTGCACACAAACAGCCACCCATTGAAATCATCTGATCTAGCTGTGTATCTTTACACTGCCCTATAGACATGTCCTCTATTGTCGTATGTCCTCTAGCCTTGCCCTCTAGTATGCTCTGTCTTGCCACAGCTTCAGCTTCACTCTGCCATCTAACAGCACCTCAGTTGGCCAATCTGAAATCACTGTAGCGCGTGTCTTCACACACAAAGCAAACAATTTATTCACATGATCTGCCACCGGCTCCAACTGTTGATACCAGTGGCATACCTTCTGCTTAGGATAGGTTAAGCACTGTTCTGCCAGTTGTCATTTGCCCCTAACCCTGATCATCTGATCCCTCCCCTAACCCTCCTCACGGTCACGTGACTCTCTCCTACTCACCTGAAACTCGCGTCTTTCGGCCATGATCAATTGTCGACTGGATGATGATGCTCCGATGAACTTCACTGCTCTGGAAAGGTTGTACTTGAAACTTTATCCGGTGAACTTTATTTAGGAACATAACCACATCATCAAACTTAGTCAGATCAGCTCATATGGTGATGAAGTCACGTGACGATGTAGAATTCAGCATTATAAGTGTTGTGTAAAAACCCTGGCTCTGTAGCTTCAATTTTGGGGCTTCGGTAGTTACCCTTAGTTTGCCACTTCTTCAACAAATACACTTGAAACTCCCAACCCTTATCTCTATATGTTAACAAAACATAGCACTGAACAGAACAACTCAAGTCAGTCAAAATTCAAGTTACTGCTTTCTAGACTCGTATACTGGTAGAATTCACTGTTACCGTCAACATTCTCAAATAACAGCTCTCTACCTTTAAAACTACCTCCTCAGGGTGTATGTATATTCTCTGTCACCGTTCCACTGTCAACTCCCAACCAGCTTATTTTCATCACTCTAAAATGTTCCACTGTAAAGGGACACCAGCTACAGCATCCACAATCCACAAGAACAACTACAGTACACTCATTAATTTCCAATAATTCACTATAACACATTATACCATCCTGTGGCTATTTTCCTTCATTTCCCTTCAACGTCTCTAAATGCCCAACCCCATACTTCTAGCCATGGCCTTCATCTGGGGGTTGTTCTGGACCATGTTCATCATCTGGCCCATATCGGGCATACCGCCGGGGAACATGCCCTGAAGAGCACTCATATCAGGCATACCTCCACCCATACCGGGCATTCCGCCCATTCCAGGCATACCTCCCATTCCAGGCATACCTCCTGCGCCACCCATCATCTGCTGGGCACGTCTCTGAGCTGCAGCCATCTGTCCAGGGTTGCCCTGGGCCTGCTGCATTCGCGACATCATACCGTTCTTGCCGCCCATTCGCGATGCCATGGACGACATCATCTTCTGCTGCTGCAGCACCTCCTCCACTTCCCGGATGGAAGTTCCCGAGCCTCTAGCCACTCTTGTGACTCGAGACGGCACCTCTTTGAAAATAGAACCGTCCGAATCCAGCTCCTTCTGGTTCATCGAATCAAGAATGTAAATCATCCGCTTGATTCGACGAGTGCCCTCTTCGTCTGAGATGGAAGAGGCCATACCAGATAGACCGGGGATCATGCCAGCGATAGAAGACAAAGAACCCATCTTCAGCATGTTACCCATCTGGTCACGCAGGTCGGCTAGCGTGAAAATACCCTCCTGGATATGCTCCATGGTCTTCTTCTGGTCGAGGTTGAGAGACTGCATGGTTTCCATAAGTCCTTGAAGATCACCAATACCTAGCAGTTTGGAAATAAACTGTTTAGGCGAAAAGGCCTCCAGGTCGTGGATATGCTCACCGGTACCAATGAAGATGATGGGAGTGTTGGTGGCTGCCACTGCGGAAATGGCTCCTCCTCCTTTAGCATGTCCGTCCATTTTGGTGAGAATAATGGAACCAAAGTCAGAGGCGTCTTTGAAAGCACGTGACTGGGGCTCTGCTGCCTGACCGATAGACGCATCCAGCACCATGATGGTTGAGTCGGGTTTCACAGCCTCTCCAATATCCACCATTTCAGTAAAAAGTTCACTTTCCTGTCGATGACGTCCTGAAGTGTCGACGATAATAATCTCAAACTTCTCCTTTTTGAACTTGGCGACACCCTCGGCTGCGACAGCAACAGGGTCCGTCTCTGTGTAAGATCCAAAGAAGGGGATCTTGGCCTTTGTGGCGTTCTGCTTCAGCTGATCAAAAGCACCGGCTCGGAATGTATCAGCACAAACAAGACCCACCTTGAAGCCACGTCGCTGGTAGTACACAGCCAGTTTAGTACATGACGTGGTCTTTCCCGATCCCTGCAGACCCACAAACATGACCACAGAGGACTTACCTTTCTGAGGTTTGAACTTGTTGACAGGGCCTGAAGACTCATCAACACCCACTAGAGCGACCAGTTCGTCGAAAAGCGCTTTTTGAATCACCTTCTTCTTGGAGGCGCCGCTGGGTGTGTTTTTCACTGAAGCCTTGACTTTAGTTCGAAGCTGAGAAACCAGCTTGATGTTGACATCTGACTCGAGAAGAGCAGAACAGACTTCTTTCAGCATAGCGTCCAGAGCATCGTCAATGTCTCCGCCTTTGGAGAGATTGGCAAACGCGCCGTTGATGCGTTTTCCGAGGTCTTCCAGCACCATTTTGGTTGTAGTTGTATGTGCTTCTCTTGATAGTGAGGTGGTGAAGATGACGGTTGGGATATGATCCGGTAGGGTAACGAACCTTGTTTTGTTTTATGCTGTTCTACTGACGGTGTAGTATATGGGTTATGGGGAAGGTGAAGGAGGATTTGAAATGTACGGAGCGAGGCGAGTACGGGAGTATAAGTGGTTTGGCTAAGGGTGAAGGGGGAGGCCCTGGAATGTGGTGTAGAGTAATAAGGGAAGGTGGTTAGGAGTACCGGTACGATACTTGGGAACCTTAAGTAAATGACGGCCTTGGATATATCAGTGTTTTTGGAGGCGTTTATGGTGCTTCTTGACTGGTTTTTACTGGTATAATGACCATTAGGAGCAATTAATTGCAATGCGAGTGCTTTTATTTTAGTTTTGGCTCATTTAGGTTTGTATTACGTCATCCAGCGATATATCCGGATTTCTAAATACGCCACTGCATTTGGGAGATCTCTCCGATCAATTTGATACCTGGAAATGCACCATCCGACGCACTCTTTCATTTGTTTGGATAAATCTGATACTTCTATGATATTCTATTAAGATTAGCTCCAGTGAGATATTATAGCAGCTGTCAAAGTGGGTCATAATTGTTCGAATCGGGTCAGAGGAAGTACAGGAGTATCCTGAAGTCGTCAGCAACGTCCAGCTAAAGTCCTGGACCTCTTGCATTTATATTCCTTCCGTTATATTAATATCCATTTCTACCCCAACTCAACAAAGTTTAGTTGCACCATGCCGGACACTTGAACTTTACTTATGATAATTCGGAGAAGCGGAGTTACTCAAAAGTGGACGAAAATAAATTCGAAAAATTCACCGAAAACGGGTCAACGCTTCGCTACCCTCCTTACTCGTTACCTATTTTTTTCAGAATTTCTACTAATTTTCTCACCTCACTTGCATCATGTTCCGCCTTCCTTTACTCTAACGCGCTTTAATTTTTCGCGTCTTCTTCTGCACCTTACGATTGTGTATAACTCGGCTTGTATCCCGTCAATTCCAGTTTTTTGTTATATCAATCGAATCCCTGAGACGTGAGGAACACACCAGACGTCTCAGAATCCAGATACAACCACTTTCCATCCTCTGAACAACACCTACTTTCGATGCCCCCCAAACGCTCCAAGGTCGCCAAACCGGCGAAAAAAACGTACGAATACGACATGGTACGTATGGCCGAGATTGAGGAAGCCATTGATGAAAACACTGCTCCGTTTGAACCTCTTCCTTGCCTTCATCAGTATGTCAACGAGATGTATGCTGACGAACTGGACTCCATTCATCCTGATAACCGGTGGCATATGGACGAAGTCGGCTACCAGAGATAGAAGAGCTATATCACGTGCTACGAGACTTGTTCTCCTCAAGGCCAAGTCCTCAAGCCTTTGGTAGTGTTCAAAAACGAGAAAATTGAAGACGACTGGATTAAAGAGCATATGGGAAAGGATGCCGAAGAGTACCATTTTTTCTTCAACAATGTCGAAAAGTTGAACACCAAGAAACTGCTCATGAAATGGTTCACTGAAGTCTTTCTACCTCAAACCAAACCAAAGAATCCAGACGACTGGAGACTACTTGTATGGGATGATATCTCTTTACATTCTTCTTACGAACAAGTAGGACAGCTGTGTAAACTGCACAAGATCAAATTGCTGAGCATCCCAGCTGAAGTATCGCACTACTGCCAACCTCTGGAAGCCACTCTCGTGCCAAAGATCAAAAAGTACCTCTCAGACATGTACCTGGAGACGGAGATTGCTGAGAATGAAACGTACGGACACCGGTTTTTGAAAATGATCCATGCTGCGCGAAAGGACGTCATGACTCAAAAGTTGGTCCAGTTTGCCTGGTACAATACGGGTCTTTTTCCTCCTAATCCTCAGCAAGTGTATGTCAGAGGAGAGGTGACCAAGCCAAAGGGGCCCAGAACGCAGTGGTTCTTACAGAGGAGGGAGTAGCGGATATAAGTAGCTTAACGTGAAATTTTGAGAGAGGTAGGAGTAGTATTGGGTCTAGGGGCGGTTTTAAAAAAATTGAAAAAAAGAAATACGTCGTAAGGGGTATAGAAATGATCGCCAGGGCGAGGTGATTCCAATGGTGCTAGTGGTTTTGAGTTTGGAGTGGTTTTGAGGAGTCGTGTGTTTTAAGCGTAGCCTATCCTTGAATCATGACATCTGTCCTAGCTCCTTTATTATTCCTTCAAATAAAACTACGAGTATCGCATTAGACTCCCTAACTCGCGGTGGTTATTTTCCAATATCTATCAATCTCGTAGCATGATTTTAGGGCCCGTTTGAAACATCCAAAAACATCACCCCCAGCCGTGCGGCTCACTTTTGTTTGGGGTTTTACTTGAAGAAAGTAAGTAAGAAGCTCGTTCTCAACTACTCTTAACAAAATGCGAAAAATTGTATATATACAGTCTAACACTGCCCTAACAGAGTAAATGTTCCTGTGTCTTAAGAATCTCAATTCTAACACACCAACTTCTCAAAAGGATACCTTTCTCGAGGTGTATCTATCATAACTTTTGTAGAATGGCATTCATATAATTATAGCAAAAGCTCCGTTTTCATATCGACAAACAGTTGTACTATATCATCAGATGGTTTCAGGTAAATGTTTCAGAATCTCTAAAGTATCATTTTACTTCGTATGAGTATAGTATGTATTTCTCTTTCGTTTCACTGTAACTTCTACAAATTCTCTTAAGCTTACCACACAACAGTGCCCATACAATATTACCCTGAACACACTGAATGTCCATATAACTTGAATACTGCTCCAATTCTGTTATATCAACCGTTTCTGCCGTTCTGGAGCAAAATCATCAAAATCCACTCCCATTTCGCCACTCAAAATTCCCAAAATATCCAAATCGTTCCCGAATTGTACAGGGACTTTCTAGAATGATCCACGAAAACCCCCCAACTCCAACGACACCAAACACGGCACCTTTCGCTCTCACAATCCCCCTATAGCCTCGTTTCCCCCTTTCTCGCCAACTCTTCCAGTATTCCCCAAACCTTAAACTCCTTTAAGCCAATCTCCGTATTCTTATGATGAAATATAGACAACCATATAATTACAGTATAGCTACCACCTAGCTATCAGTAAGCCAATGTATACATCCATCCTGACCTCATTATTCCATATATCCCACTTGTACACTCATCACCTGTCTCACTCTGTGGCATATGCACCCTCATGCACCTCCCAATATCAACTCCACATCACCACTACACACACACACCCCAACATGGACCTCATACCAGCAAAGCTCCGATACCTATGCATCTACAACCCTACCCTCGGCACTACTCAGCAGGATTTACACAAACAAATCGTCTACTTCCACTCAGACGACGGCCCAAAGTCTGAAAATGAAAAACTGCGCGAAATCGGACTAGCCCAAGGAATGGTGGAATTCAGTAAAGAGCTGAGTGGAGGGGAGATGTTGACTCACGTGACCTCAACCAAGACGAGAACTGTTGTGGTCAACTTGGAAAACGACATTTGGGCCGCTCTTTGTGTCCATTTACCTGTTGAAGTGAGAAACGGGGTGGTTGTCGAGTACAATATGAAGGGGTTGAGTGGAGTTGATGTGATTATCGGGGAACTGAAGGGTGTTTGGCAGAGATGGAGACTTTTTGGAGGAGATGATGAGTCACGTGATAAGGAATTGAGTGAGCTGACTAAGCAAAAACCAAAGAGTGGGCTACGCAATGAGGTGGAGATTGAGGATGGAGATACGTCACGTGAGGAGGAATCACATGATACGAACGATAAGTCACGTGATACAGAGTCACGTGATACAGATACAGAGTCACGTGATGATAGGGCCACTCTGTCCGGGGAACCGGAGGAGGCACAAGAAGACAATGCCGAAGGCCAAAGCACGTCACGTGATACTGATGTTGCTGAGTCAGCTAATGCATCAGGTGATGCTGCTGAGTCATCAAACAAGTCACGTGACCCTACTGAAGAGTCAGATGAAGAATCGCCGTTTGCGAAATCTAAGCCACGAGCTAATGGAGGCTCCCAGTCACGTGCCCTCGAGTCACGCGATACAACCGCATCTCCCTCATCACGTGACAAAAATAACGAAGCTTCTACGTCACGTCACTATTCAGAAAACGCAAAAACGTCTTCCACAGAACTATCCACCTCCAGCACTCCCCTTAAGTCACATGACCACCAAAGCCGAGATTCCTACTCTCCTGACCCTAATGACTCACGTGACACTAACCCCGACCCTTCTTCATCACGTGACACGCCGGAAAACGGAAAAACGGATTTATCAACCTCGCAATCGTCCCTTAAGTCACATGACTCACTCCGTTCGTCACGTGACCTCCGGGACTCCTTCTTCAACGCCTTTTCCTCCTGCTGGAACCCTAACCTTCACTCCCGTGGCATCTTAAACGCCATTCCATACACGGAAACCGACCGCATTCACCTCTCAGAAGACACTGTACAGGTCGTCGAAGCCGTACTCTCACGTGACCCTAACCTCGTGCACTGCTCGATCGCACGTTCAGAGTCTCGTGACTCAAAAACCCACTCGAAAATCGTCTATTCTTCGTCTTCCTGCTTCCCCCTGAGCTCTTGGCTTCTCGAATGCTGCGATATCGGCGACGAAATGGCTTTCGGGGAAGAATCGGGGTTTGTGAGTCACGTGAGTATCAGAAAGTCACGTGCGCGCATGGCTGACGTAAGCGAAAATACCTCCCCTAGCCCTACTTATATCAGCAAGCTAGGAACCCTTACCTCTTCTACAGTCTCCACCCTAACATCGTGGAACCCCTGGAAACAGACATTTCCCAATTCGGAAGAAACCATCGCTGCGGAGGATCACGTGGAGGACGGGAAATTCGTGGTTAGGGCTAGAGTCACGTGCACGCAGGAATACGGCAAAGCGTATCTGGTGGTGTATCAACGAGCACCCCTAACCTTTGCCTTACTCTATCGGGACGTGGCTAATCTGGTATACCCTAACCTGCACTTGAAAATGGCCTCTTTGGTTGAGCCCGTGGTTAGGGATATAGAAAGGGGACTAGGGAACGTGCACTACCCTAAGTTGTTGGCCTCTCCGGATCCGTTTTTCTACATTGTGGTCGACCCGAAACGGAAAACCCTTACCACGAACCTCCGGCACGTGCCCTACGACGGCGAGGTCGTCAATTTCGTCAACCCCAACCCTGAACCGCTCAATCAGGAAATCGCCCATGTTCACACCCAGTTTGGACGTCTGATGAGTCAGCAGGAGTCGTTTCTTGGACATGAAAAGCTTGCAAGATCAAACCACAACTGGTGGTTTTATTGGACGAGATTGCCTGACTCTAGACAGGTTTATATGGCGAGAAAGTGGCTCAAAAGTAAGCCTTCTGCTGATGGACATAGTGTTGTTAATGCTATGGGAAAGAGTGCGAAATTGTGGTTGGATGGGTATGTTAAGACGGGACTTACGTAGTCACGTGACGTCACATGAATCCACACGCAGTGGGGATTATGTGAGAGTCATGTGCTGTGATACATACATCTACATATTTACTAATTAATATATTTTATATGACCATAACTTATGGTGCTGTGGTTTTGCAGTCACGTGACTTGGTTATGTGTCACGTGACTGATATGGGCACGTGATAAATTTACAAGTCGGTGAAGACTAGAGCACTGAGTGTGAAGCTAGCGGTATGGTAGCGGCTAGTAACGTGCTCTAGGGTCTGTTAGTGAAAGATCTAGAGATCCAAGTGTGGTTTGTAAATAATATCAAATTTACAATACTGATTTATGATAGAGGGGAGGTGGGTCTGAGCTGAATGATTTATGATTATTGAAAGTACTTGTAGAGTGGGGAGGGTTTACGCTTGCGGATTATTGTCTGGATCAATCTAGTCTGTTCAGTTCCAGGTACAGGTGTATTGTTTATTGTAAGCAGAAACAATCCTGCAGTGAACAGTATATCTACATGAACTGTTCCTACAAGGACAGTTTGCATGAGATATGATCTGAAACGTATAAACTGAACAACATGTATTGCATCTTGTTTTGGAACACGTGCTTCTAGATATTGATAATAAACCATCTGCTGTCTCCACCCCGGCAGTGCCTTGCTGCCTCACCCCTCTTGGTTTATTAGTTTCACCTTAAGCTACAGGTACTAGTAACTGGTTAAGAAATGTCGTGTGCACTTCTACTTATAAATAAATGCGTACCTGACTAACCACAGTAGAACACAGGCCAATGTGAATATATATAGATTTCAAGAGCAAGAGAAAAATCCGTGTATACATACACAACCATTGAATTCAGATCTACTTAGTACTGTCCCCACTTACGATATTATCCATCTATCTCTATAACCTATAAATCTAGAAGTTATGAGTGCCTAGAATATACTGTAACTTTGATTAGTGGGGTCTCTAAATACAACTGACCATCCCCACCCTCGACCTCTACTAGCCAACTACATTAAATTAAATCAATTTAGATCAATATATGCATCACTTGCACCCTACATGTACACACCACGTCGTATCTCGTTTTTACCAACTAGCACCATGGCTCAGGTCCCGTCTTTTTAGCCTTGGTCTACTCTAGCACCGTTAGGAGACTGCCCTTTAAGCTAAAATAGTTGAACTAGCGGGTGATCTGAGAACAGTATGAGCAGCAGAACAGGGCACAGTACAACAACAGCAATATGTAGAAAAACCCACAAACCACTCAATTGCCTCATTCACGTGACTCCCACTATACACCCTTCTTTTTTTTTCACCCCAAAAACATTATTCCTCAAATCAACCAGCCCACTATCTCCTCTTGTCCAGACCATTACCCGCTCAGCACCCAGAACCAAGCTCTGTTTGTGTTTGTCGGACACAAACCCCTCAAATTCGTCTATATAAACCCCAGCTCGTCGTTTCAATTCGGTATCCAAAATGACCACTCCCACTTTTCCCATGACCATCACCGTCTACGACTTTGACAACGTGCTTGTCAAGACGTACCCCAACGTTCCCATTCCTGTGAAGCCCAACTGGAAAAACGATCTCGAGTGTCTGCACTACCTCCAGACCCAGTGCCCTGTTCTCCAGTTCAACGGTGTGTACGGAATCACTCCTTACTACAATGTGGAGCCTCTCTACACTCTTGAGGGAGCCATCTACCCTGAGATCTCGCCTCTTTTCAGGTCTAGTACCGGCTGGGACTTGAAGCTGACCCAGAAATGGGTCGATATCAACTCGTCCAAGCGTCTGAACAAGATTGAAAAGAGTCTGAACACTCAGACTGTGTTGTTGAACGAGATGAGAAACAACCAGCGATTCGACAGAGTTGACAGAGTTGACCTCCAGCAGCTCCAGCAGCTCCAGAAATTCGTGGAGATTCAGAAGATGCTCGAACTGCAGAAACTGAACGATGGCCGATTCGGAGAAGTGCGATACGGACTGTCTGATCTGCAGAAACTCGAGCAGCGAATTTCCGAAATTCAGCGTCTGGACCAGCGACTGGAGTTTGGATCTCGAATGTGCCAGGACGATGTTCGCTTTGTGTCTCCCAGATGTGGAGAGACTCGAGTCGGCGAGATTGTTATCAAGTCTAGGCTGTAGGCTTGCGATCTGTAACTCTTAACTCTTAAGTAATAACATGAGTATGTGAAATTAAACGTAAGTACGTAGTTGAATTCTAAATTATATGCACTCGACAATGCACTCGTATGCACTGTTTCTTTGTCCGCCAGCGCCAAGATCCCAATTGGGACAACCCTAACCCTAAATTAAAGTAACCCTTGCCCTGAGGGGTCTGGGCTAAAGCCCTAACCCTGACCTGAGGCCCTTTCTGTACCCCATAGTATCCCTCACACACTCAGCCCATGTAGTGACCACCTGCCACACACCGCAACACTTGTGCACATATGGGCACTCGCTAACGCTTGTGCCCCAAACGGTGATCTAGTGACAAACTGAGAAAAGACCCAGCCATGATTGAAACCTCGGGTGTTTGTGTAGTGTGAGTGAACAGTGTGTGGAAAGTGGTGTGCAAGAAGAAGAGGTTGTTTTAGAGTGGGACAAAAGATATACTTGTGCGGAAACATCATGTAGCTAGTTCAGTAATAGAAAATGCTAGAGATGAATAAATTGGTTTCAAATTACTTTCTGAATATTCAGGTACTCCTTTCGTATTGTTCTAATCTGACATAATGCTGTGTCTGTAATGGTCTTGACGAGAACTTACAATCACTCCTACCTATTCAATTGGAACCCAAATGAGAAACAGACTACTCCATTATAATCCCCTGATTTTTCTCTTTCCTCCAGTACTACGCACCCCCCTACACTTATCGTCAAACCCCATATAAATGCTTACTAATCTGCTTTGGATACCACCAAAAAAAAGTGTTGCTGCTCTAGCCAAAAAGAGGACGACAGGACTCGAACCCGCAGCCTTTGGAGGACGTCGTATGTCGAAACACACCGAAATCCAATGCGCTACCATTACGCCACGTCCTCTGTGTGAGTCGGGGGAGGAGAGGGCGTAGAAAGGCTGTAATATCGAGGATAAAGCGGTGTGAATTGTAAAATTATCGGTATAACCTGAAACGGTGAATGATCAGAATCATTATGGTATACTTTGTTTTGTGATCTGGGCATTTTTGGTAGAGTAAGGTGAGTTTTAATGATTTTCGCTTTTTGAAAAAGAAAGCTAAAATGGTGATTTTTGGTACCAAAATACTCCCCTGGTTTAGCTGAGTTGAATGGAACAAGTTTTAGTTTGATCGGATTTATACAAAGTGGGTTACGAAAGTAAGGACGGGATGGTATTTTAAGATTATGAGAATTAACGACTTGGGAAATTATGGAAACCTTAAACTTTGTGATAAGTGGGGGGGGG
>ULGX01000025.1:0-12368 GCA_900519075.1 Yarrowia bubula
CATAAACCTTAATCATGCTTAGTCATGATTAGTAAGGGAGACATTAACGTTTTCCCTGACAGTATATTTGATGTTTTTTGCATCGGTACTATCGACGATCTGCTGACTAAAACGCGATTTTTTTTGCATTAATTGAGGAGTTATTGATAATATAAGTAGTGGGAGGTGATAGATAGGTGTTTGAAGGTGTATTTGAAGCTACTTACGTAGTTGTGGCTAGGCTATTGAGGTCCCTAGAGGGAAAGAGGAGAGCAGCTGAAATAGGCAGGAACTGTAAATATGAGTTTTTTCAAAAGAGAATAAATGAGCATGTTAACGAGATAATGGGTGATGGAGATTTATATTAATAAAATGATATGATAGGTAATATGTATATATTATGTTTTACGAAGTCATTAATGCACATTTCAGTATTTCGGTTTTTGCTCATATTTTCAATTATAGTTAAGATTTACTTAACATGAAGGTTGTAGTTGAGATGTTTGTTAAATATGGCCCAACAGACCGCAAATACACCCTTCCTGAGATCCTAGACCTTTCAAAAATTTATCACATTAGAAGCTACGCATGATAACCAGAAATATGTAAAAATAATTCCCAAAAAAATCCATTTCCATTTTACTTTCAATTTCCTTGTCTTTTTAGCAACCTCAACCCCACATGATTAGAAACCGCCGTTAACAAATATAATCAAAATTCTAATCAAAAATACCCCTGCTCTCCACCCAAGCCACACATTCTCTCTGTGCCACACGTGCCACCACGCTTTCATTAGCTCCCTTTTAGCCTCTATCTTTAGGTGCATATTTCACCACCCAATTACAAAGCAACCGTGTGATCCCTCTCTTTCTCCTATACACCACAATGTCTGATAATCTGTTTTCGCCCATCAAAGTAGGCAATTGCCAACTCCTCAATCGGGTCGTATTTGCCCCTCTTACTCGATGCAGAAATGTCGATACCGTCCCTTCTGAGTTGCAGAAACAGCATTACGCCCAAAGAGGACAAGATAAAGGCACTCTGCTGATTTCCGAAGCTACAATGATCTCTGAAAAGTCAGGAGGATACCTGGGACACCAGAATCTGCCTGGAATCTGGTCACGTGACCAGATCAACGGCTGGAAAAACGTCATCGAGGCTGTCCATGCTGCTGGTTCGTTTTTCTTTATCCAGTTGTGGGACCTTGGACGAGCTTCTGACCCTCAAACTATTACCAAGCTAGGCTACGATCGAGTTTCCGCTTCTGACCATTTCACAGAAGACGGCAAGAACAAGGTCAGAGGTCTGAGTGTTTCTGAGATCCAGGAACGAGTGTCTCTATATTCCCAGGCAGCCCAAAACGCCATTGAAGCAGGAGCTGATGGAGTGGAGATTCATGCTGCTAACGGATACTTGCCTGACCAGTTTCTACGATGGAACACCAACACTAGAAGTGACGAATATGGAGGATCTGTTGAAAAACGAGCCCGTTTTGTGCTGGAAATTGTCGATGCTGTTGTATCTAAAATTGGACAGAAAAAGACGGGTATTAGACTGTCTCCCTGGACTAAATTCGGAGATATGGCTGTGGAAGAGGGGAAGTCACGTAAGCAGTTTGAGTACGTGATTACTCAGCTTCAGGATCGTTTCCCCGATCTGGCTTATATTCACGTCATTGAAGGTCGATCTGACGGTCATCAGGATCTGCAAGTTCCTGTCTGGATGACTAATGACTGGGTTAGTCAGGTTTGGAAGGGTCCCGTGATCAGAGCTGGAGGATATACCCCTGAGAATGCTCTGATTGAGGCTCAAAAGAATGATAGAACTCTGATTGCTTTCGGACGACATTTTACATCCAATCCTGATTTGGTTGATAGAATTAGAAAGAATAAGGCGTTGACCAAGTACGACAGGAGCACGTTTTACACCCAGACTGGTGAGGGATACGTTGATTGGGTTAATGCTGAGCTTTAAATTAATACAAAGAACCACTTAGATGAACTTGAATACTAAGAGAGCTTTTAAGAGGTGATAGAATTGCATTGTATTGATCACCGCCTCTGTGTCTCTTTGGCTTGATTTTTTATTGATATTTATATAGAAAAAGGAGTGCCATCATGTTACCATGAAGAATTTGCTTCACGAAACCGGTACCATTGTGTAGCTCTAGACGAGGGGAACACGGGAGTGCCATTAGTTTTTCAATCGGAGCAATATCAAACAAGAATCAAAATGACAAAGACTCTCCTTACGCTGAAATTCCAACTTTGTCAAAAGGCTACCGATTGAAAATTTGAAACATGCATTCAAATTTCCAGATTCAGCCCTTTAATATGAGCCATCTATCACCTTTATACGAGCTCTCCTCACTCTGTAAAAGCCGGTCAAAGTCCCATAAAGTACCTACTTTGGTCCCAGCATAAAGTACAGGGAAAATAAAGTTTGGGTAAAACATTTAGTAAATATTGCCCCAATCAAAGAATAACCGGTACCATTGGACTCGTCATAGTCAGGGGAGTATTTATATACCGATATCGAGCTGTTTTAATTTTCAATTTCTCAAAACCAGCACATTTCCCTTTTGGGAGTTGTGAATAATACCTCTCATAGTTGGGACGTTTATTTAAGCTTCCTAGAATGTCCTGTATTTTTGTGGGGCTGCTTCAGTACATTTTAGCGGTATTTCTGCAGTTAGTAATAGGTCTAGAACATGTTGGTCCAGACATGATCTTCCCGAGCAGCCAGTGAGACGTATGGGGTGTCAAAAGATGCAGAATCGCTGGTTTATACGAATCACGTGATAATTTCAGCTCGGCGCCACACAGAATTCCATTACAGACAAAGTACTGCGTACCACCCAACTACACACTCCACAACTCTAAACACGTGATATAAAACCACCTGTGTCATTTCTTTTCTTTCATTTACCACTTCCCTTGGTTGGAATCGAACCTCGACCCCCACATCTATCTACACGTGATTCAACCTAGTCGCCAATACAGTTTGACCTATCAAGCAGAGCTCTTCAAGATCACCTCAACAAGTCGATATGAACCGTCTACCCGCCGAGTTGGTAGCCAAAGTGGCCGACAACCTCCGCACAGACTTTGTGTCACTCAGCGCTCTCTCCAACACGTGTCAATCCACGCGAGATGTGCTTGCTGACTCAGAAAACGACAACATGTGGAAGGACGCCGCCAAGGATCTGTGTTTCTACATTGACCGCAGCTACGGGTCTGGAAGTTGGCGAATGACGTGTCACCGACTATGGGCGGTTGTGGGAGAGCCACAGAAGCACTGGTGCCACGTGGAGGACAATTCTGTGGTCAAACGGTACTGGGATATGCGAATCGACAAGGGCAGTATCTACACGATGGGATTGAAGGAGGGAGTGATGGGAAGCGACACAAAGCCGCAGCTGTTATGTGGAGGCACTTTTCTAGGTGCTGCTCAACTCAACACTCTGGATGCTCCTCCTCACAACACTTATGACGTTGTTAACAGAAAGACGGCACCTGTGGACGTCTTGCCGCTTGGAGACAATCTGTTTGGACTCATTGTCAAATTCAACAACTCGGGAAACAACATGACCGCCAGTCTGACCGACTTTTCAACGTGGAGATTCGATTTAACGATGGAGAGTGATTTTCAGGTTTCGGGACTAGTCATGCTGGTTCACTGTGCTCTAGTGGATCCAGATGGAACGGGACACTTTGTGTTTTCATACACAGCGTCTTCAGGTATCAAAAAGACGCTTTTAGTGTGTCAACAAGGCCAACAGGAACTTTCAGAGGCTCAATTAAGAGACACGAGCTTGAGATTCCCTCCTAAATGGTTTGTGCCCACTCGCAGCTTCATCAACTCCTTCTCGCGCATTTCCTCGTCTATCTATTGTCTTTATTTACAAACAAATATCGCCATTTTTGACTGTGAAACAGGAGAAATCTGGAACTGTTTCCACGGAGTGAGCAACTGGAACGCCACAGTGGTATTCTGCGGTCCATGGGTGGTCTTAGCTATTGATAGAAACGTCTATGTGAGTTTTCTGGCGAAAAAATTGCGATATTCGGCCCAAAATCAGCCAAATCAGGAGAGCAATACTACAGGAACACGCAATTATCGCACACCTCTGGCTAGAAGAGTGTCAAACACAATTCGGCATCGATTTGAAGAGGATGACGAGAACTGGGCGGTGTTACTGGTCAAAAAGAGAATCAATATCAACCGCACTTTTGAAGATGAGGTGAAACTGAGCACAGAAAACAGTTTCCAAAAGTATATTTATTTGCACCGACCGTTTCAAGAGACGGATCATGTGTTTCTGAACGTGGAGACGATGGAGGGTGTTAAAATCGCAGTTCAGTATGGCACCAAAGAGGTAGCCATTGATAGACATATGCATGTTTATGAGAGGAGGTAGACATAGGAGATTTATTTATTTATTATACAAAAAAGAACAGGATGAGTAAGCTGTCGTATATAACTCCTTGATGATATTATCTGTACGGCTCTTGCTGTGCATGTTCATTGGTATGTAGCAATGTGGGGTTCAGAGAGAGGCTGAAACAAGGAGTTTTTGACAATGTGTGAAAGATGAGGGCTTATACTAGTTATAATTAGCAGTCTTTCGTATATACTGTGCTTTTTGAACTCACAGTCTTTTGAATATCTACATACGGTAACGTCAGCATACCTCAACCCACCTCATAGAAGCAGTGCACAAGCACCACCTAAATTTCTCATGTTTGAAGTCATGTTTCAGGAGTTATGGAAGTGGGATATTATTATATATGTGCAGGAGAGACCAGGTATTTTTATATTATTTTTTGCGATTTAATTTAATTTATTGGGAAATTGAAAAATTGAGAAAATGGAAAATCACAGAAAATCGGGAAAAATTAGGAAAAAACAAGGAAAATCAGAAGACGAAAAGAGGCTCTTAAGACGTACCATAATAAATTTACTACTCAAACACACGTCTCTACAACCTCTGTTAGCCCACCTCCGGACACATTCGCCACCGGTCACAAGACCGCATTTAAAGTTGTCTATGCGTTTCAGCTGCACGTCTGAGCCTCGACCTGCTCCCAAGGGCGTCCTTACAGCTGGATGAAACAAGCTTGCCGTTTCGAGACCAAGGTACACATTTAGCCCCGTTTTTTCAACCCACCCACACTAACACCTCCACTAAAAACGAGCCGTCACCATGAAACTCCTCATTCTCGTGCTTCTGCTGGCCACCCTGGTCTCTGCAGGCGCTGCTAATTTCATCCCCAACAAGTACATTCTCACCTTCAAGGATGACTCGACTCCTGACTCGACAGTGGCCCAGGTGAAGAACGCCATCACCTCCAAGGGCGGCAAAATCGGCTACGAGTACTCGTTCATCAAGGGCTTTGCGTTTTCTGCCCCCGACGCGGCCATCAAGTACCTCAAGAGTACCACGGACTTTTCCAAGTTCCCGTTTATTCTGGAGCAGGACCAGGTGGTTTCTCTGAACGACAAGGAGGGTGCTTAACTACAGCCTGGTAGTATTTATTATAACGATTGAAATGTGAAAGGAGTACGTACGAGCATGTGCTGAGTAGATTGAGCGTGTAGGTGGCGTAGTTGAAGCTGTGTGGTATTATCGTATGATACTTGGCTTGGAGTTAGATTAGCTACTAGACCAGTCACTTCTGTATAGAGGCACGACTGAGAGAACACTCTTTCTGGAATAAAATATATATAATTAAATAATTGTATTAAAAATGGAGACTTGGCTCACGACACTATCTATTTATCCCCACACGAGACAGAGCTTCCGGTACTCTTACATTAGGTAGCTAGTTACTCTACAGCTCTACACAATGATACATACACTATATTGTATTCAATTATTATCATAGCTCAGATCTTAGACCCTTGCGCCTTGGCCAAACCCTCCAGCCACTTAACCAGCTCCCTGTTGAACTCATCGGGCTTCTCAAACATGAGCCAATGAGAAGCGTCAATCCACACTTCTGTCAGCCGTCCAGGCTTCACAAACCGTCTCAGAGACTTGATCATAGGTGGTCTGAAAGCCATGTCCTGTTCAGCACCAATATGCAGGTACGGAACGTCAGCCTGCATGCTTTCAGGTGTTCGTCCGGCAAAATCATTCTGTTCAATCTCAAATGTCAGTCGTCTGGCCTTGTAAGTAGACACCATGTAACTACAGAACCGTCCTCCCTTAGCAAACTCGGTCATATAATTCTGAAACTCCTGTTCAGTCATATGAAGAGCATCATCGCCACCCCATCCGTTACCTCCAAACACGTTTCTCAAGAAGTCTTCACTTCCCTTACGAGTGGAAAAGTCTTTGGACGCTTCTCCAATCAGATAAGCCTGGTAAGACAAAGAAGGAGCCACTTTGATGAACTCAGGAATAGGATAGAACTTCTTGAGAGCAGGAACATAGTGCCAGCATGAAGTAGCCATGGCTTCAACTCGATGGGGGTAGTAGAGGTACAATTTAGGACCGAGATACGCACCATAGTCATGTCCAATGATCGTAACCGTAGCCACTCCCAATTGAGTCAGCAATTGGTCCATGCACTGCGCGTAGAACTTGCCAGTGTAACAATACAGGTCTTTGAGAGCATCAGGCCCGCTTTCAAGACCCAGTTCCGGGTACTCGCCTTTCTCATTGGGTTCAGGAGTAGGGTACAGAGGAGCTTCAGATCGAGTGTAGCCCATTTGGGAAGGCACCAGCAATCGATACCCTAGCCCTCTGAGCACCGGAATCTGCTTTCTCCAGCCGTACCAGCTGTCTGGGAAGCCATGGCATAGAAGCAGAGTCTTGCCTGCTCCTAGAAGGGACGGAGAAGGGCTAGTGGGCGGAATATCGAGATAATGCCATCTTTTGTCGCCCAAAACGGCATACTGGTGGAACAGCTCATAGTAGCCAAGGTCGAGGGAGCTCATGTTGGTGGTGAGAGTTGTAGTGGAGATCGTATCATATGGGGTCATGCAGGTCATGCATTAGCGAATGTGATTGAGGAGAAACTTAGATTGGTGGGATGGAGGAGAGATAATTGTATAAAAATTACAATAAAATGTATTAAATTATTAAAAATTCTCTGCCGTCATGAGTGGAAAGAGGTATATAATGTGGTGACTTTATAGAACTGTATAATGTTTTCTGCTGTGCAATAGAGGTAAATTGAGGAGTAGAATGGAGTATTAGTGACAACATGTTCTAGAGGATTTATAATCGTCCTAAGAACTCAATCCTAATCTTCTGAATAACATATACATATTACTTCTAGTCTCATAGCTCAATGCCAGCTCCATTGCCTCGCTGGCCACGCACCATAACCTAGCTCTGATACTTGACATTAGTTATGCTTCTCAATATCAGTTGAATTTATACTTAACTTCTGACCCTCCCAACTAAAAAGCCAACCATGTTTGAGTTTAGTTGGGAAGAAAGAAGAACACCCTTACATCCGATTAATAATCACACAGATTCGCCATCCTATCTCGGTCAAAAAACGTCGTACGGACAATCTGAAAAGACAAATCTACTCAAAATTACCTTATTAACACATCTACCCCTCATATACACCTACACCACTTTCACCAAGTGCTCCACCCCCCAACCACCATCAACTCCCAACCTGCCAAATAAGGTTTCCGTCCGTCCAATCACTGGGCCCAAATTGTTTGTTACTATACAGCAGAGCATATTTCCACACTCCAGCATCCGAACGGACCTCTGAAAAAACACAACACACAATGGCCATCATTGCTACCGCCTTTGCCGAGACCGTCAAGTTTTCGGGATCCAAGAAGGAGCTCCAGAAGCGAACTCTTTCGCTCTACCGACAGTTTCTGCGAGGAGCTCCCACCTTCGCTGACTTGTACGAGGTCCAGTTCTCCATCCCCACCATCCGAACCAAGATTCGACAGGAGTTTGAGCGACACCGATTTGTCGAGGATCTCAACACCCAGAACGTGTTGTACGCCAAGGGACACATGGAGTACCAGGAGTGCATTAACTTCTGGAAGCAGCAGGCTCAGTTTCTGAAGTACTTCCCCGAGGAGGATGATGTGTCTGGACGACACCAGCCCGCCAACTTTGTCGACAAGTTTTTGCAGGTGAGTAGAGCCCCAAAGAAGACGTGAAGACCAAAGGTCTGAGCGTCTGGACCAACTGGATCATATCCGATAGAAAACGACAGCACACAGAATGAGCGACACAGAACACAGAATGAGCGACACAGATGAACACAGAAGAACGACACGTGGAAGAGGACACAGAAGAAGCGACACAAACAGGATTGATACCCATGCGATACTCACACGACCTCATTTACAACATGAGCACTGATTCGACACAGAGACATTTGATCACGACATTTGATCACGACATTGACACTGACAGGGGATTGGAGTACTGACATGATTGACGGCACCGGCAGTTGCTTGGTCGGTCGATTGATTGTCGTTGGTTGTGATGTTAAAAGTCAAGAGAGAAACGATGCTGAAAAGTAGCTTAAGTGAAGCTACGACCAATGTGATACCCTAGAGATAAGGCCCAAGGAAACATACGACAAAATGCTACAATCAACGTCAGAACACAGAATGGAGATCTGCTGATCACGTGACGTGTCGCGTGACATTCGTGATCATCTGAATTTATGCATCTCTGATCCCCTACAACTATTGGTTCTTACGATCAAATTAAACCATCTTTCACTGCTCTCTACTGCCCTCATTTTCTCTTCTGTCACTCACCTTTCCACACTCCTATCATCATACTAACCCAGAACCGTGCTTAAACACCTTATATATTGAAATGATACATTATTATAGTTGGACCTTGTCCAGAACTCGATTCAGAGACTTGTTTGTAGCTGTGTTAGTAAAAAATAGAAATGAAGCCCAGCTTCGTCATGTTCTCTCTCGACCTTTGGCCGCATTCAAACACTCTCAATACTCACGATCAATTCCAACCAAAAAATCACACAAACTTCCACACAGGCCCCATTCACCCTGCTCCTTTGCCTGCTGCATCAAATCAATGGTATCCGAAAACGCCTCTTCATCTTCCTCAGAATGCAAAATAGGAAGGTACTTGGACGCTGTCTGCAGCCTACCCTGCTCCATGCTCTGTAAGAACAAAGACCGAGGAGTACCCGTCGAGTTGAACAAAGTAGGCCAGTACGATGCCTCCATTTTTCTGGCACAGTTTGCAAAGATGTCAAGGTAGCCAGGGAACGTCTTACAGAGCTTGACGATCAAGTCTGTAGAGGTTTCAGTGGACTCTGCAGCTTTACCCTTACCGTCCTTCTTACCATCTCCATTGACCACGTTAGTATGTAACAGAATCTCCAGACAGTGGTTAAAGTAGTCCAATTGTCTGTATTGTCCAGCCAGCTCCACAGCCTTGGTGTAGTCTCCTCTGGTGATGAGAAAGTTGAGCAGATCAGACAGGAAGATATCTGTTCCAAAAGCGAATCTGAAGATGGGGAAGGAACATGATCGAGTAGACAGCAAGTCCGAGTAGATACCCAGCATGATGCCCTTGGAAACAAGAGGCATAAGAGGATAGTTCTCCACATCAATCTTACAAGGCTCAATCTCATGTGGATTCAACCATAACAGAACATTGCTTCCATCGAAAGCCCAAATGGTGTTTTCAAAGTGAGGTTCGGAAGAGGAGGATTCGACCAAAAAGTACTCAATATGGTGATGTAGAGTCCGTTTAGAGAAACCCACGGCTTGAGAAGACTCTGTGGTGATTTCGGAAGGTGAAAACAACACCAAAGTGCCGTCCACAAGCACCAGAAACTCGTCCTTGGAGTACTTGGTGATAGCTCGTACTCGATTGGGAGACTTGATGATTTCAGTGAATGATAACATCTTCTGGAACACAAGCTCAAGCCCATTGACACCTGTAGTTTTGATGGTGAACTCATACAGACAGTTGTCGAGCGTGTAGACGTAGAGGAAAGATCCAGAAACACTCATGTGAATAATCTGAGTAGGAACCTCCTGTACCAACACCACCTTTGAAGAATGAAGGTCCAAGTCACGTGAGTACACTCGGATCTCGTACCCTCCAGTCGTGAAAGTGTACACTCCACAGATCAAAAAGTGTTTGTACCAAATCATGCCTCCCTTGACGACAAACTCGTTATCCATGTACTCCTCAGCAAACATTTTCCACCGGCCTGAGTTGATTGAATAATGACACAGGCCTCGTGCTCCGGCTACTGCAAAGTACTCATGTCGACTGCAACACGCAATCATTCGAATGGGCCAGTTGGAAGCTGTGTAGGATGCAGGCATGCAAATAAACTGCCACAGAATCGAGTCACGTGAGATGGCAGCAAATCCAGGCTGGTGGTGACCTCTGTAAATGGCCAGTTTGTTGTTTCGGAACAGCACCGGGCCCTTGAGGTTGTCCTGGGTGAAATTTTCGAAAAGCGAAAATTTGGCCATATCCAAACAGTACAGCTGAGGAGTTTCAGGTGAAGATAAGATAGGAACCAAGAAAAGTCCGTCTCCTGCACCCGACCAAGCTGCTGATTTGATACCCTTCAGCCACACTTCCTTCTCATCATCAGTATCTAGTCCTTGGAAGGAGTGAGATAGAAGCATACCGTAGACTGAGAACAAAGACCAGCCGTTTTCGTAGCCTGCAAAGAGACAGGTTCCTTCTGGGTTCCATGAGAGACATGTGATTCGTGCAGGGGTGTCTGGATGGACCATTCGAGTCACTCTCAGACAGTTTCCACTGTAGTCTCTGACAGTATACAGAACAATAGATCCGTCTGTAGCTCCCAGAGCAATAACCGAGAAACGAGAGTTGATTGCACTTATCGTTGCCTTGATTTTTGATTTGTGGAAACAGTAACCCGTTATTGGTGGAGTGGGAAGCGACGAGGGAGTTGTAGAGATGGTTTTCGTTAGTGGTTTCAGTTCAATGTCAGCATCATCGGCATCATCGGCTTCGTCTTTGTTTTCTTCCTTGTGTTCTTCTTCCTCCTCTTCCTCCTTGTCTGTTTGCTTAGCAACAACCACATAACCTCTTCCACTCTCTCCAACCCAACAGTACATATCCATGGGTCTGGAGTAGTCAATGTGCACCGGGTAGTCGACCTTTCCGTTCTCTCGCAGCCATGGCAGTTTACGTAGGACCACACTCGACGGTTGTAACGAGTCCAAGGGCAGAAACTGGACGGCTGGAGGGTCTCTTGTAAAAAGCACAATTTCGTCCTCCAAAACGACAGCATTCTCGCAAAATGAGTCGACTCGAATACTAGTTCGCACCTCAATTCGCACACCCTGCACACCCACACTCTCACCCGGTCCAGGGTACAGAATGGGCTTTGTTCCGTTCTCAAAAGTGATGTTACCCGGCTCAAGCTGAGGCAAGATAGACAGCGAGTAGAGAATCACATGACCGCCCGAGGTGATGACTCCCACGTGACTGCCATCTCGTTTGGTGACGATCCGTCGGTTCTCTCCATATGTGTCGATACTCGAAGAGCTGCGTGCATGAACAGCAACCGGGAATAGCGGGTTCAGCTGGTACACATAGATGGAGGTGTGAGTGAGTGCAATGAGGAAAAACCCGGATCGAGAGCCCTCAATGGCGATACACTCGTCGTCAGGCGACAGTAACTTGACGCTTTGAGGCGCAGATACCGGCCAGGACATGGTGGTGTAGTTGTGTGTGACGTGCCAGTGTATGATGATTATCGTCGTGTCATGCATGCTGCAAGTAGCCCCATATTAAGGTTTGGGTAGTTGGAGAGTAGTATGGGTGAATCCAGAGGCCTGTCAAAACGTGGCTGTGGGGGTTAGTGGGGAGATTGTGTTGTAATTGGGCTATATAGGCTGTGACAAGAAGACTCGAAAAAAGAAAGTTGAAAAAATCTGTAGTTTTGGTGATTTCAGGACAAGCCTAAAATGCCCTAATTTATGCTCGGGACTGTGCAGTGTATGGAAATGTGATGCAGGTGGTGTGTCTTTAGATGGAGTGTAGGAGAGGCTGGAAACACATCCAAAGGTACTTTGAGACGTTAGAATTCTTTTAATAGAATTTTTTCCTCGGTAGCATTTCTATATCATCCGTAGGAGCCCAACCGGACAAACTGAAAACCTCGAAAACTCCAAATCCACCTGGAGACCTCAATAGTGACAAATCCTGATATATTACTGTCTCACGTGATTCTATCAGTCCATATTTACTATGTATGATTTTATCTGATTTTTACCGCCCCTCGAATAGGGTCAAAAACACGTTTGCGCGGCACGTGACTTATTCGGCCCAGTATGTTGTCCCAAAGGTTATTTTTTTCATGTCAGGGAAAACGTTAATGTCTCCCTTACTAATCATGACTAAGCATGATTAA